>JAJUPC010000218.1:0-567741 GCA_023614405.1 Avena insularis | reverse complement strand
CACCCACGATCTTTTACCTAGATCCCCCTCTCCCCGGGACCATGTACTCTAAGGTCTCCTCGCTTCCAACCTCGATCCCACCTGACCTCCTCCCGAGTAGTTGCCCCTCCAGCCTCAATCCCACCGCTTGAGCCCCGCCTCCGCTGCACTCCCGTCATTTCACAGGGCTACCTCACTGCATCACTGCCCTTCGGGCGGCGAGGGCCCGGATCCTCGGCTGACGCCTGTTTGGGCTCCAACCACCACCACGTGCCTCCCCTTCACTTCCACCCGGCCACACTTCTCTATTCAGCAGTCATCGGTGTTGGTCATCGGAGAGCTCACAAGTGCCTTTCGTGCTTTGCTCCCTAGGGCAGGCCAGCTTCACGCAGGATCATGCTGCTCGCCCCCTCAGAAGTCGAAATACTGTCAAGCTCCTAGGCTCTTCCTGCAATGATGTGTTCTCCACTCCATCACGCCACAATAGGAGGTCGATGCCCCGGGACGCAGGATTCGCGCCCACCGGGTTGTTACCTACGATGACTACTGTTATACTCATGGAGTCGGTGTTGCTCACCCGGCTGCCTCCTTCTGCTACCAGCGGAGGTTGCTTCCGGCTACATGCGCTACTGCTGTGTCTTTGCTGTGTGTGTCGACGGGATTTGCTTTGCTAATGAGGGCTCCAAAAGTTGCTACTACTGTTTAGGAGGTGACTTGCTACTTGATAGTTGGCCTGTGAATGGCCTACTTTTGTCTCTGTCTTTTGCTATAGATTTTGCTACCTTGGAATATTATGTTTGCTATGTATTCATATATTTTTTGCTACTTATGTATATTTTTTTTGCTATAACTGATCTCTAAGCAGTTTTGCTACGAGGTCTCCGGCATGGGAGTCTTCGGGTTAGTGTGTCCGGGCGATGTCCCATCTGCCACATTAGAAAAATATTTTGCTACAAACCGCTTTTGTGGTTTTGCTATAATAGTCTAATTTATTTTGCTGCTTAGGGCCTTCAAGCGATCGCTCCGGGACGAGAGCTCGACGGCGTCTCTCAAGGCGAAGCCGGTTTTGCTACACTAGGACTTTTTTGTTACAAAGTCACGGCAAGTAGGTCTCCGGCGAACTCTCCGACGAGATCTAGTCTATTTTCTATTTTTAGATCAAACTTTTTGCTACATGTAACAAAAACGGACATATTGTGGTAGCAAATTTGGAGTATTTGCAGCAAAAAGCCGGATTAAACCTTGTTTTGAAACACGGCGCCTTAGGGACCCGGGATCAAATTATCCGGAGGACGCCTTAGCGCCTCCTTTTTATTTGGCTTTTCTCTCTGCGTTAATTGGGATGCTAAATAAAATTATTTATCTAATCCATTGCATGTGTTTTGGAATACATACATCCACAATATATTACGGTGAGACGATCGGTCATGGAACGAGATGAAAGCATTAAACGCCTCATTGATCGACTACGTCCGATGCATCGACACCCGCCTACTACATCGAATTCGTCCAATAGATAATCGATGACTCCATCCGCCACACGACTACGGTCCGGCATATCAACCGCGTTGTTCTGTCAACCTCGACTCTACATCCACTATATCGACTTCGTCCAACGGACCCGGGTCGTGACGTGGCTCTCACAACCGTGGACCATCATGCAAATATTTTGCATTGCCTATTTCTTCTTATTATGTCTACTAATTATTTGAAGTGTATATTTACAAGCAAGTTAATTAATCAAAGTGCAATGGAAAATCAATGGAACAACAAGCACTCGACATACATTACGCATGCGCTTGGAGTAACCATTTTGGCCATTGCACCACATCGACTTCGGATGACGTAGAGACCTTTAGATTCGCAGTCAGCCAGATCGACCTCAGAGACCGTGTTTACACACGCCCAGGGCTCCACTCAACCCGTTACCGCGTCAATTCGACTGTCCATCACGCTGCCTTCCATCAACCACGCCGATTCTACACTGGGTTACTACGCCGACTACCGCTGGTGCATGACCTGCCATAAATCTTCGGTTGATCCAGTAAAATTCTTTCGCATATCCGCTGTAGGCTACCTAGTAGCTACCTGCAATGCCGCCATCGGCTACATCAACCCATCACCATCATCGTCTTCTAGCCTCTTTGCCGCATCGACTTTCCTTCCTCCATATGACTCTGGCCACTGCTGACTTCCTTCTATGGCTACATCGACACTTCGGCCCATGACAACTACAAATAACAGCTAAGTTTTTCCTCTGGTCTATAGAGCCTAATTTTTCTAATCGCCATTTCTAGAAACACTTCTTGAGGCTGCGTCCTTCGAGTAACCCAAGTTTCATCGATTTCACACACTGCATCTCATACGGGACTTCCCGAGTAGCTTACTCTGCCTGATCGTCAATCCTTAAACTCCCATCCAGTTGTAGCCCAACCAACAGGTTGGCAATATAATGAGACTAAGGGCATCAAGCTAACAAAAGGTCTCGTGGTTATAGTACAAAAAGTGTCGAGTCCAATGGCACCAGAAATTGTTATAACAAGTTGAAATGCAAATATACTTTACAAGATATAGGTACTTCACTATTCCTTATGTTTCAGAAGCTTATAAAATGTTGGCTACATCGAGTTATTTTGTTGGGTCCTCCAATAGAGTCAACTAGCTCCTCACTGGCATCGACTCCACTCAGTCAAAAATCTCGCCTGGATGAAGAAGATTCATGATCCTATGCTCACCCGATAAAAAATCAAGACCCGAGTCGAGAATATCTTTCGATGAAGAAGTATCTAAGATTATGCTCGGATGCAAGATCTCAACATAGCCTCGGGCTACCCCCATCGGGAGTGCCGCACCGACAAAAAATATTTCCACCAACGAGTCTACAAAAACAACTTACACCGCTACAAACAAGACCAATAGAGAACCTCCTTGATGAAGATCATCTTCACACACCTGATAGAAAAGAAAAATCCTACTAAGTCGATAAATTATAAAAATCACGAACGCTGGCCCCGCTTATGATAACATGTCTGAATGACGGTTCATCGATATGAAGGTAAGACCCTAGGATCCGCCTTGTGAGGCTCTAGTAAGATCACCCGAATGCACTCTGCTAGTAATTTTCCATATCCACTATACTCTAAAAATCCCGATGACGCATTGGGTACCCAAACATAAAACTGGAATGTCAGACGATAAGACCTCCGCTAATTCGAGGAATTCACCAAAGATATACCAGGTTTGAGTCCGGGACTTGATTTTAAAGTAGGTTCACGTATATTTTTCCAAGTGCAATTAACTGGTTCCCGGTCCGTCCTCCCATGATCCCAGACTTGTCATACCAAAATCCCCATGAAAATTTATTACTTACTTTTCAAGACTGGATAGAAAATTCTCCTATGGAGTTTACCTAATAGCAAAACTACAAGACCTGAGTCGAGTACCTCCCATGATGAAGATGGTCTCTAAGGATATGCTCGGATGCTATGGATCTGAAAATAGCCTTCGGGCTACTCCCATCAGAGAACTAGCCACGCCGATAGAAACAACAAGTCCTCCAAATGGAATAAAAATTCTACATCCAAGAAGAAGGAAGACCTGACGAGTGCCTCCTCGATGAATATGATGATTGATCCTATGCTCGCAAGCACCCAAACATAGTATCAGGGCTACTCCCATCAGAGCGCTTAGACGGCACCCAATAGAAAAAGCAAATATCCTCCTATAGAGTGGACAAACGAAAACCTTAAGCTTACCTAATTGTAGCCTCAATGGTTACTCCCATCGGGAGCACCCGCTGAAAATGCCAACATCACTTCAAGAACAATACAACTTCATTCATTTCATCAGCCAAACAAGGCAGTCGAGAAATTCACGATCCAAAGAAATCTTCTTGTTCACCTTTTGGGCATATTAAGAAGGATTTTGAGCCTATGCTCGACCTCAAGCATCCCAACATAGCCATCGGGTCTACTAACATAGGCATGGGTTCTTCGGTGCCTACTATTTGTATATATGGTGCAACCCAACGCAAGGCTCACTCGAAGATACATCAAGATCCATGAAGCCCATGATAGTTTGGTTGATACGAAGCCTACAAGGATACCAACTCCAAACATACAAGATAAGGAAATTCCAAGACTAGACTAGACTAGATATAAACTCGAACTTGTAACCTACTCGTATTGATACTTGAGACCTAGCCTCCCATATATAAATTGTAGAGGTTCCAATGAGGAGGACACGTTACCACCTGACAATAGACCTAGACACAAGGTACCGTATACACATGCCTATCTCTCAGCAAGATCGCATCTAGTTTACTCAATGAGTTTTTATTCTCCGTTTATAATACAAACATACAAGGTGAAGGAGGGTTTCACGAGGTCCTGAACCTGGTAAATTGCCTCCCTTGTTTGTCTTTCAAGTCGAAAAATCACCAACGCTCTCTCTTCCCCTAAACACGAAGTCCATAACCATGAACATTGCCAACGTCACCCCTTATCAATAACCATCTAAAAGAACAGAATAATTATAACAAGATAGACATGAAGTTCAACAAAATTTGAGTACTTTCACCATAAACATGGCATTAGTTAATGGTCTTGTTTCTAAGTACCCCTAGCATAAAATTATTTATGAATCTGTCAATCATGTCATTAATCTTTAACTTTCTCATTCCATGGCTAACTGAATTTTTTGGGTACCTGCCTTTTAATTCAGTTTCCATTGAAGCATATGTATTTAAATTCTCATAACAGCAATTTACCCTTTGGTTACTAAGCTCAACAAGAATATCTCACGCCCCCTTTGTCGTGGTATTGCTGACGAGTACGTCATGGAGGGGTCCTCACAGTGCGTGTTTAGATACGTGGAGTAAGGGGGAGAGTTGGCAGGTACGAGATAAGACAGCTTACCCAGGTTCAAGTCCCACAATGGTGCCGGAACTCTACTCCTGCTATAAATCACTATAATTGCAATACGCCGAGTTATAGAGATAGTTTCGCTATGCGAGGTGTTGCACGTTGTACGCAGCAATCTAGGTTTTATGTTGTTTGTTCTGCCCTAAAGGCTCCCGTAGGCCGGCTTATAAAGGTGCCAAGACCTAGGGTTGACAGGGAAAGGTCCTTGCCAAACAAGGTAAAGAGTCCTACACTAATATGAACTAGTCTTTATTGTCTTGCACTCTGATATGTTGCTAACGTATCTATAATTTTTGATGTTCCATGCTTGTTTTATATCTACTTTCTTATGTTTTGTCCACACTTTGGAGTATTTTTATACACTTTCTTGGACTAACCTATTAACAAGATGCCACAAAGCCTGTTTTTGCTGTTTTTGGTTCCGTGAAAGTTAGAAATGAATATTCTCAGAATTGACAGGACAAAAGCCAAAGTCAATATTTCACCGAGGGGGACACTGAGTCAAGACGAGATTTGAGATGGGTTGAGTCCCGCCACACCACTGCCGGCCAGGCCGGGTCCGCCAAAGGGGTGGTGTGGCCTAGGGCACCCCTTGGCATCCCCTTTCACCTATATATCGCCTCCAATATAGAAACCCTAAGTACCCGATCAAAATTCCACGAAAGATTCTCAGAGCCACCGTTATCTCCATCCCTAGATCAGAGGGACTAAGCTCTTCTCGCACTGTCGAGGGGATAATTCACCTTGAGGCCTCTTCATCACTCATGACTTCCTCCGTGTGATGTGTGAGTAGTTCATCCCTCGGACTACGGGTCCATGTAGTAGCTAGATGGTTGGTTGTTCTCCTTGTGCTACCATGTCTAGATCTCGTGAGTCTGCTCATGATCAAGATCATCTATTTGTAATTCTACATGTTGTGTTTATGGGATCCGATAGATATTGAGATGCTATTTCTGATTGATTGTTGATTCTATATGTCTTTGTTATTTGTGATCTTGCATGCTCTCCGCTGTTAGTAGCTATCTTGGCTTAGTAGATGCTAGCAACTCCAAGAGGGAGCATTTATCCTCGATAGTGGGTTCATGCCTCTAGTAATCTAGGAATCCATGTAAATCTCTCGAGGTACTAGATATGTTGTTGCTACTAGGGAGAAAACATCAACCCTTTGTTCATAGAACAATCATATTGTTTACTTTACACGCAATACTGAATGCAATTATCTGTTGCTTGCAACTTAATACTGGAGGGGGTTCGGATGATAACTTGAAGGTGGATTATTAGTCATAGATGCAGTTGGATTACATTCTATGTTTAAAGTTGTTATGCCTCAAATCTCATAGGAGTCAAGATGATTAGTACATGCATGCACGCTTTTCTCGATGTTTGTCAATTGCCCTGCTGTAATTTGTTCACCCAACATGTCATCTATCTTAAGGAGAATCACCACTAGTGAACTATGGACCCTGGTCCTTCTTTTTTACTATCAATCTACAATCTTCCTTTTTACTTTTATTTATTTTCTGCAAGCTATTACTATCTTCCACACAATACGCTTAATCCTTTGTTTTCAGCAAAACAAAGTGAGATCGACAACCTCACCGTAGTTGGGGCAAATTTCTGTGGTTGTGTTGTGCAGGATTGCAAGTTGGAAACAACACCTTGGAGGTGTTTCCTTGTCCTACCGGGTTCGAGCAACCTTGGTTTCATAACTGAGGTAAAACTTGTTGTTGTGCTCATCATACCTTCCTCTTGGGGTTCCCCAACGAGCTCGATAAATTTTGGGCCATCAAGCTATTTTTCTAGCACCATTGTCGGGGAGTCAAGGACATCTTCCCAAGGGGAGTCCTCATAACCGATCTCTTTACTTTGTTTTTTGTTTTTCTTTTGTTTGTTTGTTTTTATCAAAACACAAAAAATTAGTTTTACTAGTTTGCTTTCTTTATCAAAACACAAATTTTTGTTTCCTCGTTCTTAGCTCACCATGTTGATCCCCAAGTTCACCCTAAAAGACCTTGCAATAGGTAGTGGCTCTATAATTGGAAAAGATAATATTGAAGAATTATTTAATCATGTTAGTAAGAATGAGGATATTGAGGATAGATCCTCATGCAGAACTTGCTCCAAATTATGAAATTGTTGTAGCTTCTTTAGTTCACATGTTGAAAGCTAGGTTTGTTAACCTTAACCCCATAATGCAAGTAATGTTTCTTAAACTTAAAGACATCAAGGACCCTGAAAAGAGAGATTTTATTCTGAAACCTTGCTTAAAGAATTCTATGATGTTGCTATGGAAGCTAGAAAAGTCTTTGATCGCTTTTAATATGCTAGGATCATGTGGATGTTATTAGTACACTAGAATAGATGGACAAAAACAAACCTAATGGGGAGGAAATTAAGATACCAATACCTTTTTAAACTAGTAGGATTGTTCTGAAAACCTGTTTGATGAAAATAGTGAAAACAAAAGCATTGAGAGAGGACCTCTAGAACTTATTTGGATGAGATACCTTTCCCTTGTTAAAGATATTTGGTATTAATCCTAATGCTTCTTCATTTGAGAATACTTGATTCTTTTTTTGCTTCTTATGCCTAACTTAAAGGCATTAAAGAAAAGTACTTATTGGGAGATAACAAAAGTTTTAGTTGAGTCTTGGAAGTTATTTCTTCAGAATAACCTCTCCTTATCCTTTTATTTGCTTTTTGTGCCAACAAGAACCTCTAATGAGATAGAAGTAATGCTTGGAAAGTTGTTGTCTTGAAACAGATTTTTGTGCTTCGCTATAAAAATTCGTGTAAAATTTCAGACGCCGATTTGAGCTATAATTTTTGTTCTTCTGCCCCAGGTTGTTATACAACTTTGTTAGTTCAACACTTTTCGATTTGAGCAACATAAGGTCTTAGACAAAATTGGTTTTACCTGCTGGTCTGTTTTGATAGATTTCTGCCATTATTTGCATTTGCTTCTTGTTGATTCCTTTTTGGGTTCTCTTTGGGGAATTGAGCTTTTTGAGGGAAGTGCTACAGTAGCTTGTGTTTTAATGGAAGTCTTACTTGTGTTGAACTGAACCAAAAGACTTATTATCTTGAGTACACTAATGTTCGTGAATGAAGATTGTGTGAAGTTTTGTATGAAGGAAAATTTCAGGTGTAAGGAAAGAATGATGTAATGAGATGAAGAATAGACTAAAGCTCGCTTTGGGATGCCACGTGTCACCCCAAGAAATATCCAAGAAGTACAAGATTAAAGCTTGGATGCCCAAGGCATCCCTTCTTCATCAATAAAAATTTCCAGGTTTCTTCCAAACACTTCATTCTTATTGTTTTATGCATAGTTGTGTTGTTCTGCGCCTTCATTTTGTTTTTAGTTTTCGCTTGCTTGGTTTACTTAGTTTGCTTGAATAAATTGGTTGGACCTCTCATTCATACATTAGTTTTCAAATAAGATTGGTTTGATTGGAAAAGAGTAGGTAAAGTTCATGCTTAAGTGGTAAAAAGGAATTTGGTTTTGGACTGTGGCCTATGCTTTTTCATGTCATGCTTGATATTGTTTTGGCTTTATGCTTATTGATTTTTGCTGTAGCATGACATTTTATAAACAATTGAGATTGCTTAACATGCCTTGAAAGAATCATGTGTTGTTTTAGTATATTAAAGCACAATATTGTGGTATTCTCTTTGATGCTTTGTTTGGTTGACTTACACATGCTCACACCATGTTATGACTATCCCAAGTCACCATAGCCTTTATGATCCTTTAGTTTTCGACTTGCAATATCACTTCATGCTTTAATTAATTGTGTTGTGTCGCTTGCATGATTATGGCCATTATTGCTCTCTTAGTTGGTCGCCCCAGTCTTTTTGCTAGCCTCCATAACCAAGTATGAGTTCCACTCATGCATCCAACTCCAAATAAAACCAAGTTATTCCAAAGAGTCCACCATACCTACCTATTAGCATTTTCTATTCCATGTATATTCATGTTTTATTCACCGTCTCAATTAAACTTGTTATGAGAAAACTAGTGATTAAAGCTCTTAGGAACTTGATGCCACACTTTACTTTTCTTACCCCTAATAAACTTGAACCATTGTGTCATCTATGTTGTATATGCTTGCACTTATACGTTGGGGATTAGCAGAACCATGCTGTCATGAGGAACGCTTTCAACATTGCACTTGTACATTGTACTCGGTTGATATCATGCTCTTTTGTCTATGGATGTCGTCGGTGTGAAATGAAAGGGGAGCTTGTAAGTCCATGGAGTTATGTATGTGTGTTAGAGAAATGCCTGGGCCGCTGGTCTAATCCATGCCTAATCATGGTGGAAACCTGCAGTGTAACCATAATGAGCAATCTATGAAGCATTCTTCTTAAAAAAAGAGATTGAGATTGAGAAAAAGAGAAAAAGAGAAAAAAGATGAGAAAAGAGGAAAGAGACAAAAAAGCATCATTTTCCCATGGTAAATAAGAAGATTGTTGAGATGCTTATTGTCTGCTTACCTTGTCAGTTTGATATGGGGATTCTTCCGTATCATCGGGAAAACGGTAATTCTGCCAAGGTTCTCTATGATACACATGTACTTACTATGACAAGAACTTACCTAGAACTAAACTTGAGTATATGAGGCGGCCCCTCGATTCAAGGGATATGAGATTTCCAACTTATACTTTGTCAAGCATATACTCCATAGTTTGTTCACTTTAACCTTATTCACTTCAGGATGCTTATGATAGGGGCAATGAGAGCTAAAAGCTAATAAGTGCCATAATTTTTGGAAGCTCTTTAAGAGACTTGAATCTCTGCTTCCTTCTATGAAGGCCTTTCTTTTAATTTTATGTTGAGTCTCCATCTTCTATCTTTATGCACCCATTGATAGAGCATAGTGGCCATTCTTAGTTCTATGTGCATTGTCCCAAGACTTGTTGATTGATGCATAACTTTGATATTGCTTATTCTTAAACTATTTGTATCTAGTCACCCTTATGAACTTTGAAGGTGTCCTATGCATTTATGTTTTGCTACACTATGAGGGACAAGCTGAATACCATTCTTATTATGCTTTCTTTATATAAAACAAACAAACGTCTTGCAAAGCATTGTTATTCATGAATCTTTTGTTTGTGCCTTTTCATGTTACAACATAGTTGCTATGTCTTATTGTTATAACTATATCTTTCATTCTATGTTAAAGTACTATGATCCCAGCTATCAATGTTTTACAAATACTTTGTTGAAGATTATGATGGTGCATGTCACCTCAAAAATTATTCTTTCTTTTTATCACTTACCTACTCGAGGACGAGCAAGAGTTAAGCTTGGGGATGTTGATATGTTGCTAACGTATCTATAACTTTTGATGTTCCATGCTTGTTTTATATCTACTTTCTTATGTTTTGTCCACACTTTGGAGTATTTTTATACACTTTCTTGGACTAACCTATTACCAAGATGCCACAGTGCCAGCTACCTGTTTTCTGCTGTTTTTGGTTCTAGGAAAGTCAGAAAATGAATATTCTCGGAATTGGACGGGACAAAAGCCAAAGTCAATATTTCACCGAGGGGGACACGGAGCCAGAAGACGAGACGCAGAGGGGCCAGAGGCCGGCCACACCACCTGGTCAGGCCAGGCCTACCAAGGCCAGGTGGTGTGTGGACGCCTAGGGCACCCCCTCGGCCTCCCCTTTCGCTTATATATCGCCTCCGATACAAAAACCCTAAGTACCCGATAAACATTCCATGAAAGAGTTTGTAGCCGCTATCATCTCCATCCCTAGATCGGGAGGGATCTGAAGCTCTTCCCGGCACCCTCCCGGAGGGGAGAATTAACCCTAGAGGCCTTCTTCATCACCATGTGTCATTGTATTAGGAACGGCAAGATTTAAGCAGTGTTAGATAGTGGTGTGGGTACTAGCAAGGAAGCAATCGACAATGTCTCAGAGGCTTAGATTGGGTACGAGCAAGTGTAGCTAGACACAGAAGTACCTGTGTTCGAGTCCTCGTGATGAGGTAAAGCTCCTACCTCGCCGATATGACTATGAGTGGTATACGGGCTAAAATCGCTCCTTGAGCTGTATTATCTAGCTACTGCCTTAAATGCACTGAGACCACCCCTTTCTACTGGAACCTAGCCTCTCCTTATATAGGCAGAGAGGCAACAGGCTCATCGCTGGGCCCGTCATGTGCCTCACAGCGGGTCCAGCCGGCTGGTCATCTCAAGATTGCTGCACTTACATCCCATTAGGGTACAAGCGGTAAGGTCGCTGGGTACAGTGAACAGCGTAGGAGCCTGGCGTACAGGGCGTATGCATCATACCGTAAAGACGCCGCATCCTCTTGATTGAGTCCGGCTACGCTGATGTAGCCGGCTGCTCCTCGTCGTTCCGACTACCCTGAGGTAGCCGGCTTGGCTTGCTCCTGTCCGGCTGCGCTCAGCCAGCCGGACGTGATCCGACTGCCGTGATTCTTGTCTGGTTGGGGTATCCGGAGGTCCTCCCCCCGACACTAGCCCCCGAGCACGTGTAGATTTCGCCCGTAGGGGAAATGTGCGCGTGCTCCTCTCCAACTGTGAATTTTGCAGCCGGCTATGCCTGGCGGTTGCGCTACCTGTGATGTTAGGGCTGACGCCGGCCATGAGCGCACGCACCATCATTACACTGTGGCGGGTAGCGTAACATCCTGTCGCACGCCGCCGGAATCGAGATCGCTTTCTTCGCTTCCGCCTGGATCGCTTACGCATCCTGCAAGGCCCGAAAGGATCCTGCAGCACCGGGGAGGTGCGGCTGGCTGGGCGTCACGTGGCATTGTGGATGGTTCCGCTTCCGAGTCTTTAAAGAGCCGCATGGGGAGAGCGTTTGCCCCTCCGCTTCGCTGTCTCCCCAATCTTCCAAAGGTTCTGCCTTTCTCGCCGCCGCTCATTGCTTCTACTACTATAGTCCGCTATGCCGCCAGTTTAGCATCATCGGCGGTACGGGCCACCGTCACTCTTCAACCGGAGCGCCTCCTCGTGAGCCGGAGATGGCTGCCAAACGCAGAGCCTGGTGCGGCTCCTCCGTGATGGAGGAGCACATCCAGAAGTACTGTGCCACTCGCGTGCTGTCGCCGAAGACGGAGGTGGAGGTGCGGCTAGCACCAGAGGGAGAGGAATCACCGCACCCGGCCGAGGGGGAGCGGGTGATTTTTCTGTCACATCTTGCCCGTGGCTTTGCACTACCGGTGCACCCCTTCTTCCTCACATTTATTGCTTTCTTCGACCTCCGCCTCCACCACCTAGGCACCAATGCCATCAGGACGCTGGCGCATTTTGTGGCCTTCTACGAGAGCTATCTCGATCCACGGATCTGGGGCTCTTCGCTGCTCTTCCGAGTCCGGCCGCATGTCCAGCCTACCAAGGGGACGCTAGTGATGTGTGGAAGCGCCCATCTACTCCCAGACGCAGACTGCTACCCCAAGTTCGCTGTAGGACTCGGTGCGATGGCAACAACCGCATGTACATCCGCAACCTCACCGCCGAGGACCCGATCAACCTGCCGGCTTCTGTGACATGGAATCTAGCCGGCACCAGTGGGATGTGAATATCCACGGCGAGAAGGTGGAGTCGGATGCGATGATGTAGCGCATGCGTGCCCTCTTCACCGCCGGCTTGACCGGCCTGAACATCACCTCGCCTAGATGTCCAGCTGATGATGCCCATGTAGTAGCGTGCACAAGGTGTGCTTACTCGACTGCCAGACCTGACCCGATCTCCCGCCAGGATCCTCGCCACCACAAACTCAAGGAGTGGGTATGGACAATCACGAAGTAAAGGCTGGACGTTTGGGCTGGCCCCTTATAGCCACGACAACCGTGCGCCCCAGGTGAGTCTCGCTAGCCGGATTTTTCTTTCTTGTGATTTTTTGCCGTCTGGCTAATCTCTTTGCTTCTTTTATCCTGACAGGTCTCCCTTGCATCCTCCGGAAGGAGGGCGAGACTCCCCTCGAGAACTTCATGCCCGACCTGCCCGAGCCACGCGCTCGCAAGTCCGGCGAGGAGTCAGATGGGGACGGCGATGTCTTCCCCAGCCAGCATGACTAGCCGGCCACCGACCCCATGCGGAGGTTTACGAGGAGGAGGAGGCCGCACCGGCTCCCGAGCTGACTTGTCGCCACATGACGATGGCGACTCCACCGGTCGCACCAAGGGAGCGGCCCAGCCGTCCAGAGGAGGGGGCGGGGCCAGCCAGCCCGCTGTGGAGCAGCCGGCCCCCAAGAGGAGCCGGACTAGCACCCTTCCGCCGAGACGCCTTGGTCGCAAGAAGGGGCCGCCCCCCGTGGTGCCGAGGTAAGCTTATTCGCTGGATCTTGTTGCTTCTCTTCTGTTCTTTGTGCTCTCTTTTTCTATCTTTGGCTTACTTGCTATTTGCTTCCTTTCTGTCTTCTATTTCCTAGCATGCTAGTTTCCTTTGGTGCTGCGAGCCTGGCACGGGCTCCCACTGGCTCGCCACCCCGAGCACCGGACACCGCGCCACCCGCATCTGCCTCTGCCATCTCCTCAAGCTTATCCGGCTGCCATAGCCCGAGCAGGGGACTCCGCCGACCATGGTGGTGCAGCCGGAGACGGTTGTGACCACCTCACAAAGTGGAGGTAGTTCCCCCGCGGCGGCGCAGAGGGCCGCCACCGGCAAGGAGCTCGTGGTTGTCGGCGGTGACAGCACCGACGACGAGCCGTGGGAGGAGTGGCAAATGGCGGTGGCTGAGGCGAAGGAATTGCTGGTTGCCAACACCATCGACAATGACGCCTCCTCCGCCGCTTCGCTGGAGGACCTTGCCGCCACCCTCGAGCTGGCGGTGAAGGAGATGCGACTGCTCGAGGCTGCTGCCGGTGGCAACCGGACCCTAGAGCGAAGTTATGCTGCTAACGGGACCGCAGGTAAGTCCCTCACCGATACTTTGATCTTTCCCTTTCTTCGCTTCGCTTTCTTTTCTTTTTTGCCGATAGTCGGCTTTTTGCTGCTATTATGGTGTGCGCCGGGGAAATCGATCGCCGAAAAAGGCAAATCACCGGCTGAGAAAGTCCAATTATATGCTTTGGCTGCAGAATAAGGACTGGCATGCCAGGGTGGATGTCCTGGAGGCAACCGTTAAGGAGCTCGATGCCACCCTCGCCAGCCGGGCCCAACCCTTTGACCTCCTCGAGGCCCAGAACAAGGACCAAGAAAAGGAGGTTAAACGGCTGATGGTTCGGGAGAAGGCCCTATTGGAGGTGCTGATGTAGGTCGGGCACACGGTGAAGGGTAAGTTTTCTCTCCATCTCCCTTCATCTTTTCGAATTTGGTAGCCAGATCTGACGTTCCTTTTTCCTGATAGCTTTTTATCCCGGCGTAGACCTGCTGGCGTATAACCGGCTGTAGGAGAACTGGCAGGGGGAGCAGCCGACTGCCCAGGAGTTGGTCGTCCTCCTTGGAGAGGAGGCTACCAAGCTTCACCAGGCGGCGTAGGCCATCTTCACGTTCCTGTGGTCGGATGCTCCGGTTCCGGTTCTAGAGATGATGGCATAGCTGGCGGCCAAGGTGGCAGAGGTGCCGGCTACTGTCGACCGCCTGAGGGATCTGGCGGCGTAAGCTGGGGCGGAGATGGCCCTCACCTTGATGCTTTCTTGGTACAAAGACACCCGCATTGAGAAGATCGACGGAGGTTTCCGTGCCGGCGCCGACCTCGCCGCCATCCACCAGGCCCATCCGGAGCTCCGGGCCTCCGCCATCAAGATTGCCAACTACACGGACATCGACAAGGTCCTCAGCGACTCAGAGTCCGCGACAATGCGGATGCGGAAGCTTCATCGCAGCCGACTGGTGGGGACGCTGGAGCCGGTTCAGCCGATGCGCCTCCTCCTCCCGAGGCTGCTTCCAGCCAGGATCCTCCGCACAGCAAAGGCCATGCTACCTAGATATGATCCCCGGGATGCCAGCCGTATTTTTTATTTGTCTTGTTTGAACCTTATTTTCTGTGTCGGTTGTCCCTGACGCGGAGTGAACTCATGGGGGCTTTGTCTCCCTCTCTTTTTATATCCAATCTGAATTATTTTGGCTTGCTTCCAACTTGTGATTTTTGGTTGCCTCGAAGTTTCGATATTTCGCCGGTTCAACTCGTCCGGCTGAGTTCACTCGGCTGAACGCCTTTAGCCAGGGGAACTCCAACTCCAATGGGGGAACGCCAGCGCACCCACTCGGTGTATCCCCCGAGATTCGGACTGGCTGGCATAGCCAGGTGCTTCAAATCTTCTTTCTTTCCTCAAGTCTTTTAGTTTCATCCAACTAGACACCTCTTAGCCAGTTACTTTCACTGGATGGATGCATGTAGCCGGGGGGGACTTTCATTCCAGTGGGGGCGCACCAGCGCACCCACTGGGTTTAGCCCCTGAGATTCGGAGTAGCTGGCGTAGCCAAGTGCTTTGAATCTTCTTCTTTTCTTCTTGCCCTTGCCCTCACCTGGGCTCCAAATATCCGGCTAAATCCTTTAGCCGGTCGGAAATTACAAGATTCCACTGAGGGCACACGAGTGCACCTAGTGGGTGTAGCCCCCGATATTCGGAGCGCTTGATGAAGGCAAGGACTTCGAATCTTCCTTCTTCCTAATTCCGACTCGATGCAGTCATGCAAAAAACAAACATACATACATTCCCACCCATCAGTAGGTTAGTCGGTTAAGGTAGCGCCTTTTTGCTCTAAAGGCGGACTTGTTTTTTGAAAACTAGCTTGTGCTTCTCTAGACACTTAGCCACTTTCTCGTGTGCTCTGCTGTTTACGCTGCGTCCTTGCCAGGCAGCCGGGTTGCGGTCTGCAGCCGAAATCGAAGGGAGCTGACAATACATTGCGCATGATACTGACGGGTTGGTAGCCAGATTGTCTCAAGCTAGTTGCAAGGCCGGGACGCCCGATCCATCGCATCTCCTGCCCTTTTTCATGTGGGATGCCTCAGGCTTTTGCTCTTGCTAGCCGGATAACCGGGTTGCGGTCTGTAGCTGAGACGAAGAGTGGGCCTCTGACATCGTCGCACTACTCACCGGTTTGTTGATTTAATAGGTCGGGCCAGCCGGCGAGCCCCTGGGTAGGGGTTACCGAAGCCAGGAAAACTGAATTGGAAATGAATACACACCAATTTCTAGCAATGAGCCCCCGAGCATCTCGTAGGGGCCCGCATTTACATTCATAGGGATACATACACTGTCTGCTGACTAGGCGTAAAATAGGCAGAGCAGAGCCGTGTTCCAGGGATGCTCTGTCTCCTCGTCCGACTTGTCCATCTTGTTCTTGCGTGCCGCGCTGGCCGATGAGGTAGTAGGAATCGTTAGGTAATGCCCGAATGATGATGATGAAGGGACCCGCCCAGGGTTGCGATAGCCTGTGCATGCCCTTCGGGTCTTGCACCAGCCGGAGAACCAGGTCGCCCTCGCGGAATGCGACGGGGCGGATCCGGCTCGAATGGTAGTGGCGTAAGCGCTGATGGTACAGGGCCGGTCTGGACAACGCCAGCTCGTGGGCCTCCTCAAGGAGGTCCACGCCATCCTCTCGCGCCTCCTGGTTGGCCTTTTCATTGTAGAGGAGCTTGCACGGTGAGTCGAACTTGATGTCCGCGGAGGGGACGGCTTTCGAGCCGTAAACGAGGAAGAACAGGGTGAAGCCGGTTGACCTATTTGGTGTGGTGTGGAGGCTCCACAGCACAACCGGAAGTTCTTTGATCCAACCTCCGGGTGACCGCTCCAAGGGCTCGATAATGCGTGTCTTAATGCCGGCTAGCACTAGGCCGTTTGCCCTTTCGACTTGCCCATTGGATTGCGGGTGCGCAACAGAAGCGAGGTCCAACCGGATGCCTTTGTTGCTGCAGAACCGGGCGAAGGCCCCCTTGGTGAAATTCGTGTCGTTGTCGGTGATGATGTTGTTGGGGTAGCCGAACCGGTTGATGATGTCGGTGAAGAAGGTGACGACTGTCGCCCCGTCCAGCTTTCGGATAGGCTTGGCCTCTATCCACTTTGTAAACTTGTCCACCGCCACTAGCAGATGGGTCATGCCTGCGCGTGCCTTCTTGAAGGGACCGACCATGTCGAGGCGCCAGACAGCAAAGGGCCAGGTGATTGGTATGGTCTTGAGTACCATAGTCGGTATGTGCCTGAGCCTGGTGCTGGCACCTGCTGCAACGCCAGAGACTAGATGCTTGGCATCCTCAAGGGAGGTAGGCCAATAGAAGCCGTGGCAGAATGCCTTGGCGACTATTGCCTTGGATGAAGCGTGATGCCCACACTCGCCCTAGTGGATGTCCTTGAGCAGCAGGTAGCCGGTTTCCACGTCGACACACCTTTGGAAAATGCTAGAATACGCTGCGCTTGTATAGCTCCTTGTTGATGATGGTGTATGTGTGCGCACGGCGCCGTATTTTCCTGGCCTCTACCTCGTCCTTGTTGATGATGTAGTTCATGGTGAAGATGCTTCCGCTCTCCGGTTGAGGGACGTCGGGGGGCCGTCCGGATGAGGAACCCGGAACGGTAGCCCCCGAGCTGCTTGACGAGCCGACAACCCCCGGGTCTTGCTAGCCGGAGGGTATGGACTTGGCAGAGTTGGTGCGGGCATTCTTCTTCGTAGGTTCTGTCGGCTCCGAGTCTGCTGTGCCATCAACCGGAGCGCCTCGCCAGACATCGAATCACCGAGGGACGGGTTGATGGAGGGCTTGCAGTGCTCCAAGGAGACCTCGTGATCGCCGCGGTGGATCCGATTCACGGAGCTTAATCGCCGCCTCGTTGTTGACGCGAGGGACATGATGAAACTCACATCCATCAAGCACGTGCTGAGCTTCTGTATGTGGAACCAGTAGAGAGCCATGTTTGCATCGCGGGCGTCCCATTCTCTGGATACCTGCTGCACCACTAGATCCGAATCGCCGAAATAAAGGATCGGGTTGACACCAATCTCCCTAGATAGCCAGAGGCCATGTGCCAGCGCCTCGTATTCGGCAACGTTGTTGGAAGCCTAGAAGTGGATCTGGAGGACGTACTCCAGCCGGTCTCCTTTGGGCGAGGTGAGCACGATGCCGGCTCCCAAGCCCCCGAGCATCTTCAAGCCGTCGAAGTGCATCCTCTAATGGTCCGAATCAGACCGTGGACGATGGTCTCCGCCACCGATGAGGAAGGCCGCCAGAGCTTACTTGATTGTGAGCCGGGTTCAGATCGATGGAGTAGGCGGCGAGCTCGATGGCCCACTTGGCTACTGCCCGTATGCCCTTATTGCCGATGATTTCCGAAAGGGGTGCGGTGCACACAACCTTAATCGGATGCTATTGGAAGTAGTGCTTGAGCTTTTTGCATGCCATGTACACACCATAACACATCTTATGGTAGTGGGGGTAGTTTTGCTGGGAGAGGGAGAGAACCTCGCTAAGGTAGTAGACGGGTCTCTGAACTAGCTGAGCCTTGCCTTCTTCGGGGCGCTCCACCACTAGGACGACACTAACGACCCGACTGATGGCTGCTATATAGAGCAACATCGGCTCCTTGCTAGCCGGCGTGGCTAGAACCAGCACTGTGAATAGCATGCGCTTGAGGTTGTGAAAGCAGCGCCACCACGAGGTCTAGGAGAACTTGTCTGGCCTTCTTCATCAGCTGGTACAACGGAAGTGCCTTCTCCCCCATCTGGCTGACGAAACGGCTGAGGGAGGCTAAACATCCAGTGAACTTATGGACTCCAAGAAAGCTCCTGGGCGGTTGCATCCTCTCGATGGCCACAATCTTCTCCGGATTCGCCGATCCCTTGTTGTGAGACGAGGAAACCGAGTAGCCGACCGATGGGACTCAAGACGACTTCTCCGGTTCAGCTTCATCCGGCAATCGACGGAGGTTGCCGAATGTCTCGCCCCAGTCCTCGAGGAGGGTACGCGTCGCCTTGGTCTTGATGACCACCTCGTCCACATAGGCATGCACATTTCGGCCGATTTGTGAGTGCAAGACTTTCCGCCTACAACAATGAGAGGTAGCGCCTGCATTTTTCAGACCGAAAGGCATGGTTACATAACAGAAAGCCCCGTATGGGGTGATGAACGATGTCTTTATCTGGTCACCGGATTTAGCCGGATCTGATTGTAACCAAAGTAACAATCCAAGAAGGACAACCAATCGCAGCCGACTGTGGAATCAATGACTTGATCGATACGGGGCAAGGCGAAGGGGTCCTTCAGGCACACCTTGTTCAGGCTGGTGTAGTCGATACACATGCGCCAGGTCTTGTTCTTCTTCAACACCAGACTGAGTTGGCGAGCCAGTCCTGTGGTACACCTCCATGATGAACCTAGAAAGGATCCCGTGATCTCGCCACCAATAATCTTCCTTTTCTCCTCTCATGAACCCAAGCAGTAGGCTGCTTGACCAGCTTGGCATCCCGCTGCACATGAAGTGAGTACTCGGTGAACTCCCTTGGCACAACTGGTATGTACTTGGGTGACCATGCGAAGATGTCCCGATTCTCACGGAGGAACTCGACGAGCGCGTCTTCCTATTTGCTGTCCAGGTTGGCACCAATGGTGACGAACTTGGTCGGGTCGGAGGGGTCGAGCAGGATCCTCTTCGTCTCCTTTGCCGGCTGGAAAGCTGCTTCTCCAGCTAGCTTGATGCTAGCCAACATTTCTTGCTGGGCCATGGCCAGATTGTGCATGATCACGCGCTTTTCTTCGGCTATGATGAGGGCCTCTTCCAGCTTGGAGCCGGCTGAGGCGCACTCCATCAACCGTCTGAAGTAGCCGGAGACGGTGATCACGCCGTTCGGTCCCAGCATCTTCGTCTTGAGAAACGCGTAGTGGGGGACGGCCATGAATTTGGCGAGGGCGGGGCGCCCGAGGAGAGCGTGGTAGGAGATCGTCAGGTTCACCACCTCGAACCATATCGGCTCGTGACGGAAGTTCTCCTTGGTCCCGAAGAAGACGTCCAGCTGGATTTTACCCAGCAGAGCGCAAGCCGGTCCTGGCAGTACGCCGTGGAACATTGTGGTAGTCGGGCGCAGGTCGCACTCACAGATGCCCGGCTTCTCTAGCGAATACCGGTAGAGAAGGTTGAGGCTGCTGCCTCCGTCGATGAGGACGCGTGAGAAGCAGCAGGTGTACTTGTTGGAGATGATGAGGGGGTCGAGCACCATAGCGTAGCCACGGTAGTCGGAAGCTGTTCTAGCTGATCCTCTCGGCTCCTGTGATGGGGTTTCATTCCGCCTGTGTAATCGGGGACTGGGAGATAATGGTGTTGACCTCCTTGGAGCGTCGCCACGGTTGCTTATTGTCCACCTCCGCTCAAGATGTGGAAGCCGGGCGTGGCTGGGGTAGCCGTTGTTGTTGTAGCCATTGCCTCACATTATATCATTACTGCTCCCTAGCCGGGTGGTGGTGGTCCACCAGAGGGGGCGGGGAAGACGTTGTTGGTTTCTCGGTCCTTTAGTCGGCGATCCAGCTGTAGTTCCGGTGGTGTGCGAGCTGTTTGAAGGGACCACTATGCCACTTGCACGGGCGCCAAACATCCGGGTCAAAGGTGAGCCGTGGCTTCGCCTTTCTGCATCGTTAGTCGGGCGTTGGGCGCCTCCACAACTGCTCGCTTGGCGGTCCTCGTGGAACCGGGTTGTCATTGCCGGCGCGGAGGATTCGGCTTTCCATCCGGATTGCTCAGACGGCCATGAGCCAGCCCCGTCAGAGTCGGATGCCCGGCCTCACTTACCGGAGGCTTTCTTCATGGCATCTGTCGTGGGCGCATCGGGTTCTGCAACCGCCATGCGAGCTCCGCCATGGTTTTCGCTCACACAAGAGTCGGTGGCGAAGCATGGTGCCTTCTCGGCATCCCTCGATGAAGAAGCCAATGGCCTGACTCTCCAGGATGCCCTCGTAGGTGTTGTGCAATTCCGTCCACTTGGCGAGGGTTATGGACGCCAGTGGTTATTCTTTAGGGCTCTTGGCCCCATTTGCATCTTGTCCGTACTCGGACGCTTTATCGATTTCAAGGTGATTTGGATCTTTGTATCAGATATCTGTATTCTTGACTCATCAAGTCGCCGCTGTATATATATCTGCTCTCGGGTCCCATCGAGGACTATTGTGTAATGGTATTATTTCGATTTCCACCGCACGAAAGTGCCTGGTGGGCATCCTTGAATCATTTCTATGCGGGGTTTGGTGAAAGGGCTAAAACTCTGCATAGGGCCGATTCGAGGGTGTTATAGGCATCCCGTAGGTGGGTTGGATCTAGCTTGCCATCCTTCTCCATCCTACCGCCTAGCTCGCCGGGCTCAAGGCCGTGACTCTGCCCCCCCGCCGCTCGGCTCTGCGGTAACCGGAGGAAGCCATGCGCGGGTCGATTGCGGCTGGGTGATCTCAATCTGCTAGCGGGTCGAGCCAGCTCCATGGCCTCGGAGAAGCTGTCTCTCCATGGTGAAGTTGGCCTCCGCCTCCGGGTTATCCCCGAGGTTAACCGGCGAGGACCGATCAATGTCCTCCTCCACTGGTTTCGGGACTATGGCGCAGGTTCCGCCTGTCCGCGCCGCCTCCCGCACTGGCGGGGTGAGAGTTGAGCTGCCCATCATTACTCTCGACGCCACGAGGGGCGATTTGAGGTGTTGCCGCCTAGGTGCGGCAGCTCGCAAGAAACGATCTCCCTAGGGAAACGCCCGCATGGTGGCGACGTGAGATGGGGAGGTCACAAAAGGTGATGGAACTGCTGGGAATGAGGTTCCAGTGAAGCAGGAAGCATTGTTGATGACGCAATCGAAATTGCCGAGCGTGAGCACCAGGCCGGAGGCCACGCGCTCACCGGCTGAAGTGTGGGGACCTGCAGTAACGTGACTGGCCGAAGCTATCTTGCCCCATTTGAGGGCGCCAACTGTCGCTGTATTGGGAACGGCACTGCTAAGCAGGTTAGATTGAGGTGTGGGGACTAGCAGGGAAGCTATCGACAGTGTCCGCATGCGGGAATGAATACGAGCAAGTGTAGCTGGACACAGGAAGTATCTAGGTTCGGAGCCCTCGTGATGAGGTAAAGCTCCTACTCGCTGATCCGACTATGAGTGGTATACGGCACAATCGCCTCCTTGAGCTGTATTCTCTAGCTACCGCTTTAAATGCACTAAGACCAACCCTTTCTCATCGAACCTTGCCTCTCCTTATATAGGCATAGAGGCAACGATCTCAATGGCTAGATGCCGGGCCCCACAAAGTGGTCCCAACCAGCTATTCATCTACATTACTCGGTACACTTACATCCCATATGGGTACAAGTCGTAAGGTCATCGGGTACAAGGAACACCGTAAGCAGCCCGCCGTCAAGATTTGGCCACTGCTTCTCGTGATCACCCGCAAAGTCTTCGGTATGGGTAGTTGTGGGTCTTGTCGCCGCATTGCACTATAAAGCACGCCGCACTCTCCTCTTGATTGAGTCCGCTATGTTGTTGTAGCCGCTGTTGCTCATTGTTCCGACCACCGTGAGGTATCCGGCTTGGCTTGCTCTCGTCTGCCTACACTCAGCTAGTTTGGACGTGATCCGACCGCCGTGATGCTTCTCCGGGTTGGGGTATCCGAGGTCATCCCCGACACCATGACTTCCTCCGATGTGATGCATGAGTAGTTCATCCCCAGACTACGGGTCCATGTAGTAGATAGATGGTTCTTCTCTTGTGCTACCATGTCAAGATCTTGTGAGCTCCGTTCATGATCAAGATCATCTATTTGTAATCCTACATTTTGTGTTTGCGGGGATCTGACGGATATTGAGATTCTATTTCAGATTGATTATTGATTCTATCATGTCTTTGTTATTTGTAATCTTGCATGCTCTCCATTGTTAGTAGCTATCTTGGCTGAGTAGATGCTAGCAACTCCAAGAGGGAGTATTTATGCTCGATAGTGGGTTCATGCCTCTAGTAATCTAGGGAAGTGACAGAAATCTCTAAGGTACTAGAAGTGTTGTTGCTACTAGGGACAAAACAGCTATCATTTGTTCATAGAACAATCATATTGTTTACTTTACACGCAATCCTTAATGCAATTATTTTTTTCTTGCAACTTAATACTGGAGGGGGTTCAGATGATAACCTGAAGGTGGATTATTAGTCATAGATGCAGTTGGATTACGGTCTATGTATAATGTTGTAATGCCCAATCAAGTTCCAAAGGAGTCAAGCTGATTAGTATATGCATGTATGCTTTCTCGATGTTTGTCAATTGCCCCGCTGTAATTTGTTCACCCAACATGTCATCTATCTTAAGGAGAATCACCACTAGTGAACTACGGACCCCGGTCCTTTGTTTTACTATCAATCTACAATCTACTTTTTACTGTTTTCTATTTACTTTTTGCAATCTATTACTATCTTCCACACAATATGTTTAACTTTGTTTTCAGTAAAACCGTGAGATTGACAACCTCACTATAAGTTGGGGCAAAGTTATGTGGTTGTGTTGTGCAGGATTCCAAGTTGGAAACAACACCTTGGAGGTGTTTCCTTGCTCCTACTGGTTCGATAACCTTGGTTTCATAACTGAGGGAAAACTTGCTACTATGCTGATCATACCTTCCTCTTGGGGTTCCCCAACAAGCTCGATATATTTTGGGCCATCACACTCCAAGGCTCCGAGTATGTCGGTGACTCCGGCGTAGCCTTCCTTTATCCCAAGATGGGCCTCCCTTCGATCCGCTCAATAGGGCGTGCCCAAGAGGCCATAGGCCTTGCTACCAACTATGGCCACTCCGGTTAGGCGGATTGGTGACATGCTATGAGGATACCCATATAGCATATCCCCAACACCCTTGTTATCACCTCTTCCTAGCTTTTTTAACCTACAAAACCACATCTATTCTCCAAATTCCAAATTTAAACTTCATCACAACACAACTTCCTTTGAGACTTTCACCTATTCTACTTTTATTTATTTAGATTAATTATATGATTGTCCAACATAATGAAGTTAATTTATTTCAAGCAATCAGTATCTGCCTATAAACATGGTGTGCTCATCTGCATGAGTGTTATCCATAAATCTTCCAACTAATGGAACCATGGATGGCACCATACTTTATATTTTATTGAAAAACCACTAGACCAAGGATACATGATAATTTCTAAGATATTTGGCGTAAACTAAAAGATAGATAAAAGATAAAATTACTCCCAAACCAAAAAACATAAAAGACTAGGTAAGACACCCCTAAGCTTAGATTGTTGTCACATGTTTTTATCTTAGTGCCTTCAAGAACTCCTTATCAGTGTTGTTCCTGATCTTGAAGAATGCTTCATGCTTCTTCTTGCTGATATCAAATTGCTCTTCCACCCTAGCCTTGTAGCGCTTTAACATCTTATTCAAGTAATAATGGTTTCCATGCAAACCAATATTTTTGTTTATGCACTTTGATACATGTAAAATGCATACATGAACTTTGTAGTTTATTGACATGTATTCCCACATATTTGGTAAATATATTTAATGATATATCCATGTTTAATATTAATTTTAGGGATTACCAATGATCCACTTTAATTTAGTTTTAAACATGTTTTGTGTATTTTTAGCTTGTGGACCCAAACAAAGTCAAATGGACCAAGGATTTCTAGAGCGTAAATATTTCACCAATGGAAGCATGTGGAGCACTTGGATCTCACCAGTAAGGGCCAGTAACCTAGTGGTGTGCCCAGCCCAAGAGGGCGTGCCACCCTCCCTTCGCCCTCCACCGTTGATACCCTTGATTCTTTCACCCACAAACTTGGCTTGACCTAAAACCTCTATAAAAGCCCCCAAAGGAGCCATCACGGAGAGCACCAAGACAAATGTAGAAAACACCAAAAGGAGTTAGAACTAGCAAAGATTGGAGAGGAAACTCAATCAAGCCGCCACGGAGGGATCTCCACCTTCTCCAACATCTCCACCATCATTATCATGATGAAGAGGGAGTAGTCTACCCATGGACTATGGGTTTGTGGAAATAGCTTGATCTATTTATCTCTTGTTCTTCATAGATTTTAGTACCATTTGAGCTTCCCAAAGATGATTATGGTCATATATGTAATTCCTATGTGGTGGATCCTTATTTGATGATTTGATATATGAGATTGGAACCCATATGTGTAAGATGTATTGATAGATGCATATCATATACCCTGTTTTTAAGTATTGTTTTGATCCAACTTATATGCAAGATCTCGTGATGGAGAAATGTATATTAGATGGAGTAGCATGGTGGTAGTGATTGAATAGTGACAACAAAACCTATGATCTACTATGGTTTTTACCTTTCTTTACTATATAACTACGGATTAAGTGAATTCATGTGCTATAATTATATTGTGACAGCTAGATAATCTTGTTTTGTCAAGGTATCATATTTTTAATTCAAACAACATGTCATATTGCTTAAGGCTATACTCCGTAATGCTTAATTCAAGATTTTCTTCGAAGTTTTCCCTATCTTGTAGATTATAAGAGAGATGTGCATCATATCTATGTTAGGACATGATGCTCATATGAATGCTTATCAAACACATGTTTAAGTTCCATTAATATTATGTCTATGATGAATTTTGTATGTCCAATGCAACTTAAAATAGAGTAGACAAGGAACCCATGAACCCTGGTCCATTTTAAATCATAAGAAACATCTTTCCAACACTTTTATCACACTTCACATTTGCTGCAATATTTTAGTCTAAAAATAAAGAAATACTTTCTTCATTTGCAATCACACAACAAAACCCCAAAACAACCAAACTATCACCATCAATATCATGTTTTCTTAGTTTACTTTACTTTACTATACTTTATTTTTATTTTTATTTTTATTTCATATTACTAATACAAAACCTTGTGCTTGAAAACCACAGGGTGGAGTTGGGGACACAAGATAGAACTTTGCTTACAGGTTGCTTGACAGAGAAGAAGAATTAAATTATGAGCCAATTCCCCAAGAGTTTGATATTAACCCTTGAGTCACCCTTGTGGGGAAAAGACGCTTGCTACAACACTCTGCACTTGGAGTCCCAATGAGTTGGTATACACGGAGTTGTTGCCATCAATCCCTCACATATTTTTTGTTGACTGTTTCCTTGTATTCCTACAACATCTTAACATGATGGCGGGAACCATATGCGTGTTCCTCTTGATTACCGATTTGTCAGTGGAGAAGATCAATTCTTTCTTGAAGGTCTCTATCCGCCAGGCTTCTGAATTTGGGTTCTTTGATTACTCGAATCTCCCTTGCGCCTTATTCAAACTTGGCATGCCAAGAGTTTTCTTGTGATATTGTATCCTCAACCTTGTGGTTGGCTCCCTAATTGAGATATCCACTCTGGGGTCCTGTTCTCTTCATAAGGGAATCCCCCGAGAGGAGTGTTCCACCATGAAGACATTGCTTAGTTGAGAAGAAGAAGAATATGCAAGACACAGGTGGAAAAACAATGTTTGCCTCGAAAATACTCGGTGCGAGATTAGATCAAGAATATGCAAGACATAGGTGTAAAAACAATGTTCGCCTCAAACAAACTCGATGTGAGATTATATCAGCAGAGAGGTATATTAACATTTTAGGGTAACACGAAGAGTTCGAGTCGATCTGGAGGTGGAACGGAGTCCGAGAGGCCGAAAAAGCCTAGATGGCGCAACCATAGGTGGGGCCTATGACACGTATACTACTTCCTCCTCGGGATTCTGTTTCATACAATTGTTTTACGACATGGCTTAAATTTCCAAAATAATGACTTCCCGAGAATCTCATGATATTTGGAGAAGATTACGAACCTCAAAGTTACCTTTTATAGATTTCAGAGTTCTAGCATGGGATATTTCTTGGCGATCACATCATCAGACTTTGAGATTCATATTATCCACACGCCCAACAAACTTTTGACCTGTAATATAATGTTCAAGACGTTGTCCATTAACTACATGAGGTTTACCTTTGACATCTCCATGTAGTCCGATGGTTCCGAAAGGTACACCTCTTATATCACTAATGGTCCTTGCCATTTTCATGCCAATTTACCTGTAGAAAACTTAAAATGAGAGTTGAATAATAACACTTGGTCACCCACTTTAAACTCCTTTCTTTTTATTTTCTTGTCATGCCAATTTTAACTTTTCTTTAAATAATACTGCACTCTCATAAGCTTCATTCCTCCATTCATCTAATAAATTTAAGTCAAGAATTCTCTTCTCTCCAATAGTTTGAAATTCAAAGATAAGTTGCTTAACAACCCATCTACATATATATTCTAATTTTATTGGGAGATGACAAGATTTACTATAAATCATCTTATAAGGAGACATACCCATATGATTTTTGAAAGAAGTTTTATAAGTCCACAAAGCATCATTAATTTTAGTTGGCCAATCAGAAATGGATCTAGTAACTGTATTTTCCAAGATTAGTTTAATTTCCCTATTACTCAACTCAACATCCCCACTAGTTTGAGTGTGTTATGGGGATGCACCTCTATGCTTAGCACCATACATTGCTAAAGCTTTTCTAAGAACTCCATGCAAGAAATGGGAGATACACCATAAGTAATTTAAAATATAGGTACTCCAACCCTGGGAAAGATGACCTCCTTTATTCATTGTTGTGGCATGATTTGCACTTTTGGTTGGAATTTCTTCCACCCATTTATTCACATAATCCACTTCAACCAAAATATGTGTATGTTTTGTTGTTGATGGTGTAAACTGTCCCATAAGTCAAATTCTACACATCAAAATGTTCAAGTGGTAATGATTAATTCTTGGACATTTTGTTTATTATATCAATATTTCCTACTCTTGAAATTTATCACAAGATTTAACATATTCAGTGCAATCCTTAAATAAAGTAGGCCAATAAAAACCAGATTGTAATATCTTTGCACATGTGTGCTACCACATGATGTCCTCCATAAGGGTTGTCATGGCAGTCTCTTATGATGTCTTATTGCTCATATTCAGGCACACAACATCTAATAATTCCATCAACCCTTTTCTTATAGAAGAATGGGTCATTCCAAAAATAATGTCTAAGATCTTTTAAAAAATTCTTTCTTTGTTGAGAATTATTGTTTTGTGGAATTACTTTTCCAACAATAAAGTTTGCATAATCAACAAAGCAATGAGATGCAACTCTAGCACTAGATACATTAATGTTTGCAAGTGTTTCATTAGCAAAGCAATCATTAGTAGGAATAGGATCTGCTAGAATGTTTTCCATTCTAGACAAATGATCACCTATAGGGTTATATTCATCTTTCCTATAAATAATATTTAAATCAGTTTCTTGAAGTAAAAGAACCCCTCTTATTGATGAAGGCTTAGCATATTTATTATTCATAAGATATTTAATAGAATAATGACCAGAATGCACAACGACTTTAGAATCAACAATGTAAGGTCTAAACTTGTCACATGCAAATATTATTGCTAAAAAATCTTTTTCAGTTGTAGCATAGTTTTTTTGAGCGCCATCAAGTGTTTTCCTAGCATAGTAAATAATTTTTAACTTCTTATCAACTCATTGGGCTAAAACAACACCAACTGTATAATCACTAGCATCACACCTAATTTCAAAAGTTAAATTCCAATAGGAGGTTGAATTGTAGAAACACTTATTTAAAGCATTTTTTAAAACATTAAAGGAACCTACACAATCATTAGTAAAAGAGAATGGATCATCCTTTTGCAAAATATTATTTAGTGGCTTTGATATTTTAGAGAAATCTTTAAAAAACCTTCTATAGAAACCTAAATGACCAACAAAGCTTCTAATACCTTTAATATATTTTGGATATGGTATCTTCTCTATATCTTCTATCTTAGCATCTGCCCACTTCTGCCTCTTCCTAAAACACGGCGCCCAAGAACAAACCCTTCTATAACTAGTAAGTGGCACTTTTCCCAATTTAAAACTAAGTGTTGGTCCTCACATCTCTAAAGACTTTGTTAAGATTGAACATGCAATTAAGGAAAGAGGTACCATACAACGAAAATCATCCATGAATACTTCCATAATTTTCTCAATATAATTAACAAATATAGCCTTCAGGCATCTTTGAAAAGTAGTAGGAGCATTTCATAAACCAAAGGGCATTCTCCTATAAGCAAAAGTACCAAATGGACAAGACAAGATTGTCTTGTCATGGATCATCCTTATGCATAGGGATTTTAGAGAAACCCTAATAACCATCTAAATAATGTAAGTGTGAATGTTTTGAAAATGTTTCAAACATTTCATCAATAAATGGTAAAGGATAATGATCTTTACGAGTAGCTTTAATAATCTAGTTTTTAAAAATCAATGCACATTCTATAACAAGTAACAATGCATTGAGCTATAGGTTCATTCTCATCATTTGGAACAATAGTGATTCCAATCTTTTACTTTGGTACATAGTGAATAGGACTAATCCATTTACTATCACCAGATATAATACCTTTCCATTCAGAAATAAAGACATTTTAGCTTTGTGAAATAAATGTATCTAGAGCGCTAGTGTATAGGTTCACTCGATCCTTCACGAACCTATACACTAAAAGACATCTAGATATATTCGATTCACAAAGCTAAAACATCTTATATTTCAGACGGAGGAGTACATGCTTAAATAAATTTTATTAATTCTTTCCTTACCACTTATTTTATTTTTGGATGGAGGCATTGATAATAAAACAATAGGCTTTGCATCTTCCTATTAATTTTATGCATAAACAAATCTAGGCTTATGCCTTTGAATCATCAAGAGAATAACCAATACAGTGTATGAGAACTAAGTACATCAAGTAGCTTTGATTCTTCTTCAATCGAACAACTAGCACTAATAATAATCAGATATATATTCTCTTCATCAAGGTATGCATATTTCATATCATCATACAAATTTTAAGTTCAAAGCTAGGATCCTCTTTAGGTGGAGGTAGTTCTCCTAAATCATCGTGTGGAATATGTTGGAGGTTGTTGAGATAGTATTTGTTCTCAAGCTTATTTTTTCGTCATTGAAGGTTTTATCTAATTAAGAACATATTGCTCCATCGCATTCGATTTAAGCAACATCAACATAAGAAAGAGCTTGCACTTCATCCCTAACAAATATTTATTTTTCTAAATGTTTATTAGTAACCAGAAAATTTAAACTCTAGATTTTCACCGCACATTTAATAAACACTTTCTTTAGGTAAATTAATTTCAGCACCTATAGTATGTAATAAAGGTCTACCAACTATAATAGGACAAAATAAATCTTGAAAACAACCTAGTACTATAAAATCTACATGGTATTTAATCTTCCTACAACTACTTCAATATTTCTACCATACAAAGGGGACAAATGTATTATTTATTAGCAAGTTGGATGGTCATACCTGCCTCTTCCATTTGTATTTGATCAATATTAGGCTTAATTCCACTATAGAGAGAATATGATATTGATAACCCCCAAGTGTAGGGGATCACTGTAATACCTCTCAATTTGGAAGTAGAGTATGAATCCACAAAAAGAAGGAAACGCTTATTTATTCTCTCCAACTAAAGTGTCACAAGTTATAGGAACAAGGATGATGATTTAATATAGGAAACCAAATGCAACAAAACAATAATATAAAAGTGTCCTTATCCTCTTCAATGCAAGAGGAAATGAAAAAGGTTTTATCTTATAGGAACAATGGACATGGGTTCAGGTTCACTCAATCCTCTCTCTCTCTCTCCATCTATGGTGGTGTTCATGTTATAGATAATAAAATTACACACAATTTTCATGTTTTATTGGTAAAGTTTATGATGGCTACATGTCCTAAAACACATAGTTGAAATAAGTACCCATATGTGTTGCTCTATCACCCCATAAGGCTAGTGTCTGCTATTATCACTCCACCATGTCATACTTCTCCCTTTACCCTAGATAAAGTATATTTGGTGCATTTATGTCACTCAACACATATGTTGTTTGTTACTCATCCATCCCTTTACTTAAATACATCATACTCCTTAATGGTAGATACTCTAAACACTAGCACAATTATTTATTTTTTGTGCACATTACCACATCTCCCATCTACCTACACTTGAGTTGTCAACACCTCATGGAATGGGAAAATAAGGCATTATGAATAGGAACCATTACATGTACCATAGAAGAATCTATAGAGTATGAAAAACCATAAAATCCTAACACAATGGTAAATGCATAAAAAGTATCATCTCATATCACAATATCCATCATAGGAATTACATAGATAGATCCATAATCATGCAAGGCACATAATATGGACTTCAACAATAATCATGCATAGAGAGATTGGATTAAGTTACCACCACAAACCCATAGTCCAGGGGGTGAAATACTCCCCTCTCATGGTGGAGAGAAATGAGGAGGCATTGGTGAAGGAGGAAAGGGTACCAGAGGTGATTCTGGCAGTGGTTCCCCATCCAATCTTTCTCCAGTGGTGCTGTAGACTCTCTGTTTCATGGTTTTCAATCTCTGCCTCCATTTGTTTTGAGATCGCATCGGGCACCCTTTTGTAGAAGGTTTTATGTCGATAATGAAGAGGACGGTGGTGGAATCGACAACATCCGGAAAGCAACAAGGTGGGAATGGAGGGTGGTTGCTAATCACTATAGGAACCCGCCTCCACTAGGCCTCTTTTCCATATTGTTAGGCTTTTGTCCCGCTAGATGCTCCTCGAAAATTTAGAAGCGTGCTCTCTTGCCTTGCCCTTTTTGGAGTCCCATAGCTCCTGTAAAATCAAAATATTAACATAAGGTATTTTTTGCCATACAAAGTTAGAACCAAAAGAGAGGGGATTGTTTAGAAAATCCTCAATATCATTAAGAACATCGGTAATAACTACTGATATGATGCAAATTTGTGGGAATATGTGAGAATAAAATACAAAGTTTATGTATGCATTTTACATGCCACTACAAGACAGGTCGTAGGGTCTGGCGCCTATAAATGCCAAGGCACATGCCTAGTCGCCGGTTTATACCGGTGTGGCAAAAAAGACGCTTAGGATAACTATGTTGGAAAAAGTTTTTAGGTGGCACTTTTTTGGCTCGACACTTCATCCGTCAAGCTAGTACTAGCAGAATCGCAAAGTGATAATGTCAATACCATTATAGGCTGACACATACTAGGTGCCAAACAATAGGTAAGACGATGACACAAAATACTGCCTGCTACGGTAAGTGGCGGCTGATGCTTTGGTGCATAGCAATATTATTAATTTCATAATTATTCTAACACGTTTTATATAATACTAGACTTCTCTCTGTGCCCCTGGGGCATGGACGGAAGGCAAAATGCTTGATGATATCATCCCGCTAAATGTTAGCGCAAGAGAAATGATCCAAAGAAGCGTAACATGGTAAACACGTTAGTTAAAAAATAATTGATGACCAAATCGCTTGAATCACAACCACAACATTTTACAACATATAAATAAAGCAAAGAAAGTAATCACTTATAGTTTCATGTGACCAAGGCATCTAGGACGCCGACATAAGACGATTCGACATCATACATGACGACGTCCGAGAAAACGCTATACAATAATATAAGAGATAGTCCTACAAACGTTCGATACCCACGACCAACAACGAATCATACACGACGAGCATTCGGAAAACATCCACAAATCGATATAAGAGACAATCCGCATCGCTCGATACTCCACACCGACCCACAAAATGACCTTTGTAGCTCAACGTAAAACAAAATCTGGACAGTTGATAGCACAACAGCCAAAAAGTCCAAGGATGTACAGTAATTAAACATATGGAACATGTCTAATAAGAAAACACATTAGCCAGGCCATAGTTTTTCGATTATTTAATCTGACTATAGAGGCAAGAATTAGAAAAATAATTCTCACCAATGCATACACATAACACTATGGCAATATTGATTCAATTTGATTGAAACATAGAAAACAAAACAAAAAAAATCTCATGTACACATATACACGTAAAATAATGACAATTTATATATTCAATCCGATTAGAAACATAAGTATAAGTATTACAGAGAAAACGAACACACTACACGGCGATTTTTTTGATTTTTATTTTTAAATTACAAACCAAAGTATTACAGAGACGATATTTCCAACAGCTAAACACAAATTGATTAAAAATAAAGCTGAGAAAACACTTTTTTAATCTTACACAAACAAACACATTACAAACTTTTTATTTGTTTTCTCATATTACAAACCTAACTATTATACAGTCACAGCTTCAAAGAACCAAGCGGTAAGAAGTCCTATTGGACGCCTTAATTCTACTTATAGCTATCCTTACTCCTACCCAAGATACCAGAACAATCAAATAATCCAGTTTGTTGTCCATGGTCAAGCGCGGAAAACTTATCCATGGAAGCGATAGGGCACGCAGATGGCGGTTGATCCTCCCAAAGCACCGGCTGCCGGCCCCACAACAGTGATAACCATAGATGGCGAGTATGGGCTACCCCTTAATCGAAGAAGAGCCAGTGAGAGACGCGCAGATGATCATGGCATGGTTCTTGAGTCGACGACTCTCGTCCTCTCAATCTTCTCTGCCTACCTGTGACACTATAATTAGAACACCCATGAGAACGGACAAAGAAACTAAGTAAGAATCTAAAAACGGACTAAGGATGATGCAAAAGCAGAAAAAAGAGATATGGAAGAGATCCTTACTAGCGATGCATATAAAGGAAGGAGTGTATTTGTATCGATACTACCACGGAGTCGGTCTGGTTACAGGATCGTTCGTCCTATAGATCGAATTGGTTCTGGGCACGCATCATGTTTGCCCTCATTGGCGATGTTGGAAGCGTAAAGCCGGAGATAAAGAAAATAGAGAGGAGGTCGTAGGGAGGTGGGAGCCAAGAAAGGGTACATAATGCATCGAGGGAGGAAGTAGCTGTAGCTTGGTGTTTCTAGACAATGCGCGTGAAAATATGGGATGCTGAAAGCTCGTTTCTCCACTGCGATAACCCGCAGATGCTTATAGTCTAGGAAGCCTGGGATCTTGCCCGAGAACCCGGGTCCGCTAAGAGTTTACTTGGCCACGAGCTGCTATGGATGGAAACCAAAGTATGACTGCACCGAGAAACCGCGGCACCTATACCCTACTTACTCAGCTCTTCTATCACCGTAATCAATCGCATTTACGTTGCTGCCAGAAAATGCGACACCTATGGTCTATGTTGCCAGCTCATATATCTGGCGTGAGAACTAGCATATGTCGATGCCTTCCAATGCCAGCTGGCCTCTCATCCATGCCACATATGTCAGATAGGGTCCCATCACCCGGTGGGTGTAGATCCATGTCTTGCCGGAACGATCTCACCGTGCGTTTCGAGCCTGCAGACAATGACAACGGAACCATGAAGGCGCGGTCCATCTTCTAGTGACATGGGGCAACCCAATATACACCCGTCCGTGGTATGGAATCTTTGCCCTGTCCCACAGCAGACCCGCCTCACGGATAGCAAGTTGTGGTAAGTACTAACATCAAAAATGTGTAGGCAGGATGATTGGAATTCAAACAAAGCTATCATATTTCCTTTGATATGTTGTTCTTGTTCATGGTGCAAATACAATAAGGTATCATTGGCTTGTATCTTTCCTCGGAATATTATCCTAAAGTTTCTCCTTCTGATCGAGTCATGTTGACACCATTGCCAAACCTATAGCAAAGGTCGCATTTGTCTAAACACCGGCATCTGATCTTGAAATGACTTTATATTATTTCACATAGATACATACATGTTTCTAGAGACATGATCAAATCACCTCACCGTGATCATAGAGGGATGGACGGACAATAACTAGGCAATTTGTCATGGTTGTTCTCCACAATAGACATTTGTAATAAGCTAGAGTCCAATGAAGTACAAACTTCATTATATACTATTACAATAGAAATTGATAACATACAGATCCATTCAAATTATTCGGGGCCGCTTCGTGGTATTGTTGATAAGTACATGTGGAGAGAGGGTCCTCACAATGAGTGTTTAGAGACGGGGTAAGGCGAGAGTTACGGATACGAGGTAACATAGCTTACCCGGTTCAAGTCCCACAACGGTGGTGTAACTCTCTACTCCTGCTTATAAATCACTATAATGGTAATACGCGAAAGTTACGTAGATAGGTTCGACAAAGTAGGTGTTGCATGTTGTGTAGTAATCAAAGAGGTTGTGCCTAAAGGATCTCATAGGTCCGACTTATAAAGGAACCAAAACATATACAGTGAAAGGTCCTTGTCGGAGAAGGTAAAGAGTCCTACACTAAGGCTTAACTAGTCTTTCGTGTCTTGCACTCCAAGGATCCTAGTATGTCGGTGACTCCCATAGCCTTCCTTTATCCGGCAAGAGGCCTCCTTCTAGATCCATCTAATCTGAGCTACCCAGTGTGCCAGTTGTGAGGCCTTGCTACCTTTTCAACTATGGGCCACCAAGAAGGGATTGCGACATGCTATAAGGATACCTATTTAGCATATCCCAAATAGTAGCCCCGGAGGACTTTGAAATCTTACGTCGCCTTGCCCATTGATCTTTGAATATCCCCATGTAAGTGATGTTGGCAATTGGCTCACAATAACTCAAAGGTCTCCCCAAAGAACCATGCAATCTTCTCGGCTTTGCAATGTACCTAGAGATTCCTTGAGTCTTTGTTTCAGTCGACAATCTCCACCTTCGATGGAATCTTCAAACATGACACTTCACTCAGAATCCGTTAGGAGGATGACATAGGGTACAAAATTTCATGCTACCTCAAACTCACAAAACAGAGAATTAATCATTAGCTATTTTCACACGCGTGAAATCTGAAACGATGAAGCAGCAAAGACGGAGGATGTGGCGAAATCACCACAATTTACATTGTCTCCACATCGACAATGCTCCATCCATTCATCACTTGGCATGACTCTTAACACGGGGTCTATATATTTTCACCAAGGGTGGCTTTATTTTCTTTTACCCGCATTCACTTCCTCTCGCCTTCCTCCAGTCACACTTCTGTTCGAGAAGCCTAGGGAAAACCCTAGCTAGACCCCTCTTCTTCTCCACCCACCCCTTGTCGCAATGGCATTCTAGCAGCTCCATTCCTTTGATGGCTAAGCACCAAGGTTATTCCAGAGCTATCCTAGGGAGTAGCTATCCCGGAGGGGTGGTTGTCCTATCACCGCTGTGGTGGAAACCACCCAGATGACCAAGAACGAAAGGCGCCTTGAGAAGAGGTAAGCTGCTAAAGAAGACAATGACTCCCTGAAGGGGTGTGGAGAGGATCTAACCTCACCACCAAGATCTGCAAGAATTGGTCATTGAGGGTATATCCCCACGAAAGGATTTGGTCCTAAGGCATGCAGCCAGCGAGGTGGTCCCTTCTCCCCAAGCCAAAGAGAAGGTGTACCTCAAAGCTCACCGGTACGAGGCATAAGCCTCAAGCTAGTCTACGACTTCTTCTGACATTTTCCCACACTTGGTACTTCCCCACAATCTCCCGCCCCACAACATCTTTAGTCCTTAGCAACTTGTAGCTCTGGCGGCGATTTCTAGGCATCAAACCTAGGTTAGATCTGTTTGTATACTTTTTACCGTCTGAGAGAGTCCAGAGAGTCTAAGGACAAATTATGGTTTAGGAACCATTAGCTTCAAGATCCGGCCAGATGGCGCTTCCCGACACGTAGGGGCATGAGTCATGCAAGAACCGGTAGCGCACATATTTTTACGGCCAAATATTCCTCCCGCCTGGTCGTGTTGGACATATCGTGACTTTGTCGATGGATCCACCCCGAGGAATTACTGCACGTGATGGTGTACCCCAGCCTCCTTCCCTCACGATGATGAGGCCAACCGCAGGATATGGCGGATTGAATGGCTCAGACCAGTCTAACGCTCGACTTAGCCATGCTATGGTTTGTTAGGCGATCCAGCCTCTACAACACCATGCCAAGTTAATATGCAAATACTCAAGACAGGAGGTGATCCCATGCGTAATTTCATGGGATAATCTTCTCATCAATTCCATCAAACTCAGCTAAAAGGACATCATCATAGGTGAAGGACAGAAGCGGCAAGCACATGATCCACCTATGACATGGGCGTTTTGATCACAGAAATGCCTAGAGGTGTAGCTTTTTGTTTCCTTTGTTGCCCATTATATACTCTAAGGTTTTTTCTAAATTGAAGTTATGGGTCTAACACCTCTTTGTATTTCAGTCATGCACCTTTGCGGCAAGGATCTAGATTGCCTCCTAGGTCCTATGATCCCAAGCTGAAGAGACATCCAAGTGGTGTCCGACTGGCCTAGCTCCCAAGGATCATCTAGCTCCTCGCAGACATCTAAAAGCGGAAGAGCTTCCACCTCTGGTATACACGCCGAGGCCAAGAAGCCTAAGAGTAGAGTCTCCAGATTTATCCACCCACCGCCTTAGAGTATGGAGAAGAAAGAAGTCCACGAGCATCCCCCTCACCAAAAGCTTCTACCATGGAGTAAGTGTATTCATTCTCCGACTTGTACTTTTCATCTCATACCTTTTTTTCAACCTCTGTAATACATACTTCGTTATGTTTCTGAGGAGATAAAGTTGGTGCTAGTTTGAAGCTGCATCCTCCCAGGACACTCTTTGAGGGTCAAAAACGTTAATGATATGTCGACTAGAGACGTACCAAGGCCGCCAAGGCCCTCTCCTTCTCAGCTAACGCTTCCCCTACTCCCCGTCAACAGGCCTTCGCTCTGCCATGGCCCCGCTGTTCTCAATCATCAGTGAGATTCTCCGGCCATGGAGACAACAGAGATGTCAATCCAATCCTTGATATCTCGGTGCTCTATTGAGGCAGAGCAGTGGCTAATGGGCAAGCTAAATGGGCCAGGCTTACGCAGAAAGCGAGCACTTCTCCTCCGGAAGTGGCTGCAAAGTCCGACTAAGGATGCCACCGAGAAAGGGAAGCAGTGATGGAAGAGGCGGAGCGCGGAGGCAATCGACACGAAGGGAGTCATTGAGCCATCATCTGGTTTGCAACGAAAATGCAATGCAAAAATAGGGCATCATACATGCCTCCGGCTTCACATCTCCCCTTGGCATGGCTCATTCGACATCAGCCTAGATGATGACCTACCATGTGGCAAAGGATGCAATGTATAATGACAAGTCGGTGTCTTCCATTAAATCGCGATATGCCAATCACAACAATCTCAAGCTTATTGCCATCGTAAGTCTTTTGAACTTCACTTCTTTTATCTTGTGTAGTATATCCCTCTTGTAGCCCCCAGAGCTCTTAGGAAGCGATAAACCACAAAGTTATTGGCCTGAGTGCTCCAAAGAATTAAGAGGAAATTGATAGTGTAGCCCCAGCATCTAGGTGGAAACTTAGAAGAATTAAGCTAGGTGATGCTCTAAGACTAGCATACTTGCTAATTAAAATCTTTGTAGCTTCCACGTCGCAGTGGTTGAAGAAACTAGGCAGCTTACGACTAGATGCTCTAGAGAAACTAAGCTTGCTTACTTGTTGCCAGTAACGAGAATAGACATAGGATCACGGCTAATGAGAGTTTGTTGCTTTTTGTGGAAGGAGCTAGACCTTGAACAGTAAAACAGCCTGAAGCAACAGACGATCAAAAAATATCCAGTAGTCTATTTCTTGTGAATAGCTCCTTGCATTGCCTCTCATGGATTCATAGCTTCCATTGCCGCCTTCTCATAGTACCTTTTAAGTTTCCATTTTATAGAAGCTTATTGCTAAGGCCAAGAGCACCGACAACAATACAAGTACATATCAGAGTAGACTTCGATTTATGAGACCAAAATCTTAAAGAAAGATTCCTGGTCGTAAGCTGTTGTCAAGGGCCAATGAGGGAGGCCATGAAGGCGCTTCCAAGAATCTGCTGATTGGCCTTGAGATGCAACACCGAAGGATGAAATTACACATAAGTCAAGGAGTAGAACCAAGGCTGCAAAAGAGTGGAATGTGAGGGAACCTTGAGGTGTACATGACAGGTCTAGAAGGAGCGGGATGTCTTGGCGAGGAGACATGCAAGAAGGCGAGAGAAAGCATCTTTAGAAACCTTTCTCCATCTTGGTCGATTCTGTAATTTGATAACCATTTGATTTTTTGTACAAATGTGTCCTTAGTATCTTATGCAAAGCCACAGCTCCTATTAGCCATTGGCCAACTTGCAGGTGAAGGTGCTCTAGATCGCAAGGAATGCATGATTCTTGCACACAACTTCAGCTGACACCGCCTATTTATTGGGCCTGTGGCCAAGCGAGATAACCCAGCCTCTAGGGATTAACATCAGAAGGCGGTATACTCGTGAGTAGCCAAGTACTCGGAAATCCTGGGTCGCTTGAGCCCCAGAAAGTCAAGGACTAGAAAGCTCTCGAAGGCCCCGCTAAAGTGAAAGGATGACCTTGTCCTTGGTTAAAGCACACTCACTTAATAACGCCGTATATCGATCTCAAGGACTTCCGGTGTTTCCCAAGCTGTGGTGAGGAAGGAAAGAAATTGATAGCAAAGCAAGATTTGGAATTCCCCTCTCGACTATTCCAACACTAGGATCGCCAAGATGGTCAACACAGATGTCTTCATGCTTTCTCGCCGAGATCCTGTAATGAAGACATAGCTTAAATTCCCGAGTTCCAGCCCCATCTCCTCTGAAGTTTGATTTGAGCATTCTCCTTACCGGGCTCTCTTGATGATGCCACCACGAAGTCCTCTCAGAGCAGGCAGCCATGAAAAACAATGTTTGTATTAAATGTATCTACCTGGAAGTGTACATGCGAAAAAATTATGTGTTATTACATGGAAAACTTGTACCAAGTCTTCCTCGCTACTTATCCATTTCGACAAAGATGTGTATATTTTTTTAGGCAAGTGTTGGCTTATCCATTATTCCTCCGATTCTGTATACTTGACCTTCGTGGGAGACGGAAGAGCTCAGAGCATGCAATCTATGCCCTCAGTGATGATGCTTAATAGCACCGTCAAGAACCTAAGAGCAAAATTCACCGACTTTGAGTGCCGGTAGAAGTCACTACTCTGCCGGAATCCACATGAAAACTTCATAAAACGTAGGAACCGTAAACTTGACTAACGCTTCGTAGGAGGACTTTCACAAGTGCAAATGCAAACTTGCATAAAGGATTCTTATGATCCAAATGAACAACTAAAGGATGTAAAAACTTAGAGAATAAGAGTGAATCAAATGCTATTTCATTGATCATATCGTAAACTTATTACATAATATAAATGTGTTAATCAGAAAAGGGACGTAGCTATGCTATATTCCATGGCTGATAAGGTGTCTCCCAGTAATCATCATCGAAGTCATGTTGCTTGCACTTACGATTTTTTGGCCTATCATTCAACTCGCTGAATGGCTTCCATTTGCGAGGTAATAGGAGCCAGCCATTTAACAATGTTTCTTTGCTTTATGAGACAAACGGTCCCTTCAAGGCGGGGATAGTTTGTGTAATTTCTCCTGCTTGAGCCTAAGCACAAGATCCTCTTTAATCGAAAGCGATGCTTTTGCCGCGACTGTACCATGGCAAGTAAAAGCTTCCGGGGAAGTGGTAGATGGTGGATCCTACGGCATGCCAAAGATGGCGCTCTTCTTCAAGTAGGTCCATAGATAGGCTGCCTGGATTCTTCAGCATCACATCCTCCTTGTAGGCTTGAAACTCTTGGTTCATAATGGAGGATGTTATGGATGGAAGGGACCGCTTCCTGCCCATAAACCATAGAAGAAAGGAGTCAAGATGGTGGATCTGGCGGTGTTAGTTCAGAACTCCACAAGATAGATGGTAATTCCCTCCCACCAGATCCAACTGCTTCACGTAGGCGTGCCTCTAAGTCGTTGGCTTGATTCTATGTGAGTAATTAGTCCATTGTCCCTTTCAACTCTGCCCATTTGACCTGTGGGTGTGCCATAGATGCTAGGTCAAGGCGCGATGCCTTTTTCTAAGCGATAGTATTCCTCAACTTCTCCGAGAGACAAATTTCTGCCATTGTCGGTGATGATGTCTGTGGGGAGACCAAATCTCACCACTAGATCCTCGACAAATTTTAGGGATAAGTTGCCCCTACTCGAAGCTTTCTAATGGGTTGAGCTTCAATCCATTTTGTGAATTTGTCCACTATTACTAGGGCAAGTGTGTAGAATCCATAGGGTGTCAGTGTTGTCTACAAGTTGTCCCACCCATGTCCAGCCCCTGTGACTGCAAATGGCCAAGATTATTGGTATGGTTCTCAATTCTTTAGCTTGAACACTTGGTTATCTTGCATAGAAAGCGATTATGTAAAGGCATCTTTGTAACAACTTGTCTTGTCGTACGCCTGTATGGCGCTTAACCAAAGAGAAATCGCTTTGCTCGGAAGGCCTTAGCCACCAATGATAGGGGGAGCGATATATGATGCCCGCAACTCTCCGAGATGTATTGAGTATCTAAGGATTTCAATACCTTTTGCTGAGGAGACACATCAAGGAAAACTCCTATGGAACCGGCTTTTCTAAATCGGCTGTCAATGATGAGGTATGCTCTCCATACTATTTGTCATTTCAACTTGCTTCGAGTAAAGTTCTCGGTCTTGTAGATAGTCCATGAACGGTTTCCTTGGCCCAAGACGAGAGGTCACTATTACTGTATTAACAAATGAATCCACTCTATCCGTCAGTTATCGGGGTCCGCTTCCCTTCACGGATGGAGTTCATAAAATGTTCTAGGAAAATGCCCTGCGCGTAATTGGTAAGCGATTTAGCACGATCCAAGCTTTGAGCCCAGTGAGATCTGTCCGCCTCATTCTCCTCCTTTTGACCTACTTGACTTTGTAGTCGTCAAGCACTTGGCTATTTCGCTACTTCTTCTCCAATATGCCTTACCATCATAGGGTTCTACTTGCGTTGAGGGGGTGCCGCGCTTTACTTCATTTGGAGCATACCAAGTCAATCTTCACAACAAACTATGCATTGATGCCAATATCTTTATGGCTAAGTCGCCAAGTCCGTGAATGGATCGAGGCCTCATACTTAGCCATGTTGTTGGTAGCATTAGTGAATCTCGGCCAGGACGATATTGCAAGTTTTATCTTGTTGGTGATTGCAATCAATACACCAGCCCCGAGTCATTTAGCTAGCTTTGATCCATCAAAGTGCATGACCCCAATGGCTTCTGGCTCTAGCAATATGAGTGTCTTCTGGTAGTTTTTGTCCAATCTAATCGTAGAAAATCCAATTAATACTTGTGATATGACAGAATCGCTGCCTCTTGTAGGTTATTTCAAAGGCGGCAAAGTTCAATGCCCCGCTTTACCCACTTTCCCAGTTACCATTGTTGGTTGATGATGTTGGACAAAGGAGCTTTGCTACCATTGTGATAGGGTGCTCACGGAAATAATGCCTTTAGCTTGCACGTAAGCAAGGAAAACTCCATAATCTATTTTTTGGATAGTGCGGTACTTATTTGTTTGATTCACAGTCAAGACCTCGCTTACATGGTAAATGGGCCACTTAAATCAGATTCGTACGTTGGTTCCTTTGCGCTCCACCACAATGACGTTGTTGATTACTTTCGCCATTGGTTGCCACCATGTAAACTAACATAGGCTCCCTTTGACACCAGTGCAGCAAGTATTGGTGGGAGGAGGAGTATTCTCTTCAACTCACGAAGTGTTAAGGCCAGCGTCGGCCTCGGTCAAATCCATGTGAATTTGTCCCGCCTCTCTGAGAAACTTGTAGAATAAGCATAGCCTTCTCACCAAGTCGTGCTCGATGAACTGGACTTTCAAGGCTGTAACGCAGTCTCGTGGAGCTTTTGTATGTCCTTCGTGCATGTCGGGAAGCGTCTTCCTCGATGTAGAGGATGGCCTTGATTTCCCAAAGGTTCCGCCTTTGATTTCGTGATGCTAAACAATGAAGCTTCGCAACAGGTTTGCCGTAGGGCACCTAAGACGCGCACTTCTTGGGGTTCGGCCCGATAAGATCCTTTGATTTCTTTGACATTACCGCAATGTCGGGCCCATGTATAGCGTGTTGCACGCTGGTGCAAAATCCTATTTGGTCGTGTAGAAATGTTGTATTGTCCATTTGGTAAGTAGCACCAGCGTTCTTCAACCCAAAGGGAATCGTGACGTAGCAATACATGTTGTAGGGTGTGGTGAACAAAGTGGCCAGTTTGTCCGACTTTCGCATCCGGATTTGGTGGTATCCCACTGAGTAAGCATTGAGAAAACATGGAAGTTACGAGCCAGCCATCGATTCAATGACTTGGTCAATGCGAGGCAAAGCAAACGGATCCTTCGGACATGCTTTGTTCAAGCCGGTGTAATCAACGCAAGACATTACTCTAATTCATTGGTTCCCTTTTTGGGGACAAGTATAGGATTTTTCCACCCATCGGTGTGAATAACTTCCGGATAAAGCCAGCCTTGGCGGCAACCTTCAGATATTTTCTTTCCCTATGGCCTCTCGCTCGTTTTATCACCAAAGCATCAGTGAGGTTGCTTCAACGGTTTAGCATTGGGATCAATATTCAAGCTATGCTTTCGGCAAGTTCCCTAGGGTACACCTTTCATGCTTCAGTAGATTGCCGCCAGCAAATATGTCCCTATTCTCATGGAGGAACTTTGTGGCGTGCTTTTCCCTATTTGGGGATTCGGTCCACGCCAATGGTGGTGGTCTTGGAGGAATCTCCTTGACAACGGGGCTCCACCTCGCTTGGTCTTGATGGTAGCCTTGAATCACGGGTTCGGCCAGTGAGTGATCTCGCTTCTTTGAAGTCGGAAGTCTTCCGAGAAGCGCCGACCTGGTTCTGGATCTCTTGAACTCCTCACCCAGTAGAGAATTTGCTTCTGCAATGGCAATGGCTCACTAAGCTTCACACTCCGTGCCTTTTGGTGAAGGGCATTCACAATGGTGATGATTCCATTTGGTCCCGAATCTTTGAGCTTGTTGTAGACAAAGCATGGTCTTGCGAGGATGGAGTGGAAAATGTCGGCGTCTAAAACAGCGTGGTCCATGCAGGCTTAAGGGCACCACTTCAAGGTCATACGTTCTTGGCGGTAATTGTTAACGCCGCCAAAACTCGGCCGGAAGGGGTGATGCAAATTTCTGTGGAATTTGCTTTATCGGCCGGGGACATCCCTTGCATGGAACACGGTGATGCTCTTGCTTAGCTGGGTCTCGCAAGTTCATCTTGTGCAAGATGTATCCAGTACGGATGATATGTTGATATGTTAAGCTTCCACTGTCCACGAGGCACTTAGGAACTTCGTTGCCATCAATCAAAGGGTTGATGACCATGGCATCTCAATCGGGTTCTATGTTGGGATAAGGTCCGGTGATCCTTCCTATCCCAAGAATGGTGGAATTTCCGACCACCCAACATACTATGGAACCTTCCCGGAGGGAGAGGGTGGCCAGAATTCTAGAGAGGTTTCCTACGGACCCCAGACGGTGGGCGCTGCCTAAAGGAAAGTGTGGTGGACCTGGAGCCGCTCTTTTTGAAGTTGGATTTTTCCCTTTACCATCTCCCTTGTCGGAAGATTGTCTCCACGTCTCATCCATATCACTTGAATCCTTAGATTCCTCCTCTATATTCTTCTTTTCCCTTCTGTGGTGGTACTGTTCTTCCAACTTCGCTTTGTAGTCGGACACAGGGTCTTCCTTGATGTTGTTGACAAATTTGCATCAAGGCCAGGTAGGTGTCACAGTTGCCTTCTTGTTTGTGTCCAGGTGGACGAAACAGGCTTATCATGGTACTCTTCGTGATGTTTGGGGGAATGCGGGCACTTTGGGGTGCAGGATCACCTCCGCTGGTCAATGCGCTAGCCCCCTGACCATGTCCATCGCTGGGTTTAGCACTTCGCCTCTACCAGTTAACGCTATCTGGCGACCATGTCGGCCGCTTATTTTTCTTCGAGGCAAATTTTTCCCGCTTTTGTTATTGTTGTTTTCCTGGCCTGGGTAAAGGATTTGTATTGTCGGCAATGATCATGTCACAAGTCGTCATTAGCTTGATGGCGAACTCGCCAGCTACATGGCGATCATTGCGTTGAGGTTGAGCTCATTGTTGTAGTTGCTTGCGCTTCAACGTATATTTGAGCAAAGTTCCTTTTCCGGGGCATCACAATGAAGGTGGACATAGCGGTTTGCCTGCATGCAAATTCCCCTGTGGGTAGGGAATTTTTCATATCTATCCAGCGAGAGAGAGGTAGGCACGAGAGGTTTTGTTGGCGGGGATATTCTAAAATGGGTATCCTCATAGCACGTCATAATAACTGCCAAACCCGGGTGGCCTCATAGTTGCGTAGCAAGGCCTATGGCCTGTCAAGGCAACCTGTTAGATTGATCGAGGAAGAAGGAAGCCTACTGCTTGATAAAAGGAAGGTTACGCAGAGTCACCCCCATATTACTCTGAGCCTCCTGGAGTGCAAGACACGAAGACTAGTCACGTATTAGTGTAGGACTGCTTTACCTTGTCAGAAGCCATAGGACCTTTCCTATAAACCCTAGGTTGCCGGTGCCTTTATAAACCGGACCTGGGGGCTCTTTAGGGAAGACAACCTCTTAGATTTCTACACATTACAATGGTAGTCTGACACCTCACATGGGCTGAACCCTACCTCTTGTGAATCCTTCAAGGCGATTTCGATTATAGTGATTTATAGCAGTGAGTAGATTTCCGCACTCATTGTGGGCCTTGAACTCCTGGGTGAGCTATAGCCATCTCATACCCGCTCAACTCTCCGCCTTTACCCCACGCCTCTAAACACGCAATGTGAGGACCCCTCCATGGTACCATCGGCTGCAATACCACAGCCATTGCGGCCACCATGGGGCAAAAGAGGCGCCGAGCTCTGATAATCGAGAGGTCCAATCTTCTTCATCGGAATCAGCGCCACCACCAGCCATCGGACACAGTTCTCTCTCTTCTTCGGCAATGTCCCAATCGTCCTCCCATATGAGTTCTGGGTGTGAGGAATAAGAACCCTGTGCGATGCTCCACATCCCTCGCTTCCGTGACACATCCACATCTTCATCGGTGAAACACGACTCTCGGGTCCTAGATCCTAGGAAGCTCGGAAACTTCGTCAAGCCCCGCACGCGGACCGCCTCTATGAGCAGCATGACACGTTCACGGAAGGATATGGGCCATATCTCTCCTTGGAGTATGGTGGCTCGGATCAGGAAAATTCAAGGCCCACCCAAAACTGCTTCCCTATGTAGGATATAAAGGTGGAAGGACCCCGCAAATCCGCCATTTCTGACGTTAGAGATGCAAGTCACTTTGGCTTGCTGCTGTGAGTCACCATCTTCTATCTGGCTAGATGTGTTCAAAGGGATGGGGAACCTCCCCGCGAATACCTCGCCCGATGGATGAGGGTGAGGGAAACCCTAGGAGGCGCTTACCACAATCGACGTAGCCTGAAATGGAAGGGCTCACACCCTGAACACTCCTCAGCATACCCTCCGGCGGCAAGCAAGCCACAGTCCTTTCACCCTTGGTGTGAGATAGTCACCATCGCCAACAAATGCGGCTGGATGCCAATGAGGAGGCGGCAAACTGGCGATCACCATGGCCTCAAGGAGTAACACAATAACAACTGCCCGCCTCCATCACCTCCACATCTCGGCCATCACCAACACCGGCTCAACTTGACCTGCCTCGCTTTGCATGTTTCCGCCTCCATCACCCTCCACATCCGGCCATCACCAACACCTCAAGCTCAACTCCGACTCTGTCATGCTCTGCCTCCTACTGCTTTGCCAGATGTTCCCTTGCCACATCCTGTATACTGCCTTTGATTGTCTTGTACAGCTCAAGGTTCCTGACATTACTCAGGCTTTGGCAGTGCCTTGGTTCTGGGCTCCTTGAGTTGTGTAATTCTTCCTTTAGGCATTGCATCTCGGTGTCAGCAGATTCTCTGCAGCTATGGCCATCGCCTCCTCATGGCCCTTGACGACATCGGCCAGGTATTTCTTCAAGATTTTGTTCTCATCGTCGTGAAGCTCCTTCGAATTTGAATGAGGTCCCAAGAATAAGCTGGAAAAGTACAAGTCAAACTTCATGGGAGAGAGTATATTTATGATACATTGCTCGTTTCTCTTGGGAAACTCATTCTTTTCTCTTTTGCGCTGCCAGAGGAATTTGGAAAATGAGGTCCAAGTTGGATATGAAGAATTGCATATGAGTTTTAGAGGATTCAACTCATAGGATTTTGGAGATATCAAATTCCTATGGAGTCACTTCTTAGTTCCTATGCCCTCTCCATTCCAAGAATCTAACATGAAAGCTCGAACCACATTCTATTTCAGTTCTTTGAGAGCTCCAACTGGGCTACACTATATTCCTCGCAAAACTCTTGTGCTTTATTTCTATTCACCATCCAAAGACAAATGTTACAAAATTCCACCGTGATTTTAATTCCTAATATGAATTTGCATCGTACCTACCATGTCAATCCGTGTTTTTCCCTATTCCTACGCTTTTTTTAAAACCAATGATCAAAGAGGCCCCTAATCTTGTTAATCAATCATAGGAAATTGCCTGCTCCTTCTGGTGTCCATTCCCTGTGAAGCGAGTGCCAAAGAGATAGGAAACTTAACTATTCCTACACTTTTCTTTAATACAAAGCAAGGCCTTGTTCCTTGGTGTGTTCGGTTCTGATGCATTCATGATTTATTGAACATGTTTACGCATCTTTCAGGGACAGTAGTTTTTCCACAAAGCTGCGCTATCACTAACCCTTTGTCGAAACACCTTGCATGCCCCTTGGGGATATGAAGAAAATCTGTTGGGAAGCATTTGTGGCGTTCTTGATGCCATTGGCGCTACCAGACAATCCAACAAAGTATAAGCATTTGTTACCCGATTAATGAGTGACAACCCGGAACATGGGGATGATGAAGGATTTGAAAACAACAAAGGGTCACCGGGAGTTTGGTGCCAATGGAGGCAATGGTTTTGCGATTGCAAAACACCCGAGGTGCTTTAGTACCTCCAAAATGTCTAGTATATAGCGCGTGTCGAATGCCATGTGTGCAGCATGTTGATATTTATCCATCGGGTAACGGTGTTTCTTTGACCCCCATACGCATTCTGTCTGCTCGCAAGCACAATGCCATATATCGAGCTGCTGGAAGATATAAATAGCAAAAGAAACCGGGTATAGATTTGGACGACCAATGGTACTACAAGATTGACCTGATAAGCGGTGTTTTGAAAAAATTCTATTACTACCATAGATTTTTTTCCTTATGGCGGAACTAGATTATCGCCGGAAGCGACGCTTATCTTGCACCACAGAACGACATGTTGATGCGCATTGCCAAATGTCTGATCGATTAGTTCTATTGATCGTGACATCGTGGTGACTAACCACCAGGAGATGTTCATGAGGAACTAAAATGCGCAAGATGAGTCCTGAACTATTTAAAAGTAAAATTTATAAATTACTTACAATCGGCTGTTGTTTGCTTGATACTTTTCACTAACTGAAATGCACAATAATACGTATACTCTATACGAATGCCAAATAAGTGTCATCATGTGCTCTAGTAATTGAAGAGCTTGACAAACGTCCAATACCAAGTGATGATGCAGAGGTCAATTTGCTATTGAATTACGTGCCCAACTGGTACTTGGCCGTAGCTTGGCTGGAATATCCTATGGATTCCACACCAGGGTGCACGCAATCCAAGACTCCATGGTAACTCGTATCACCATACTAGATCGAAGGATAATCTTGAAGGAGATTTACCAGTGGGAATCAACCATCCATTCATCCTCGATCCCCCACAGCGATTGTTTAGAGTAAGACATGTTTGCACTACACATGTAAGGCTGCCAACACGCCTATAGCCGCCTCCAGCGACATTGGAGCCGCAAGATCCACGCCAATGGGGAGAGCTGCCATAGGTTCACTAAGTTCAATATCCATTCAGGTGGAACATGAGGAGGCAAATGCTTGAGGCGCCAAATGTAAGTTCGCATTGGCCAATCCTGCCTCAAGTTAGAACTATGTGAAGTTTCTGACCAAAATACCAAAAAGTTGATTATGAGCACTCGCAACATATCATTTCTGTTGTACTTCTTTGACATAATATGTAGTACTATGTCGTAGTACTTTCATATTGTATTATAATATCAGTACACAACGCAATTTCTACTATTGCTTGTACTGGGCACCGTATGCGTAATAATATATTCAAGCACTCAATATCGATACCCCCAATTTTCCAGACAATTGGATACATGACGGTGTTAAATGTATTGGAAGGTTTGCTTTGTCCACATCATTTGTGTGAACCTTATGATTCTCGCCCCAACCCATTACTCTCTCGTGCTCTTTAATTGCCATTGTAACCCGCTCCCATCGCATTCCCGCCCTTAACACGTCTTGGCCGGGTAATTTCAGAAAGCGAACTAATATCATCTATAGAGCCGTGGCATCCCTCAGACATCGTGGTGGCGATGCGGTATGTATAATCTGGGACTTCCAGTCTTGATGATGAATGCGGTGAACTTTATTAAGCGCTTGGTGCTGTTGAGCGGTGTTGAGTACTAGTTCTCATCTAGTGCATTTAACCCGTTGTATACTGCAATTCCAGTTTTACACATTGCTGGTTCTGGGGCTAGATCTACGATGTTGTAATATAAGTTCCATTGTTAGATTGATCCATTGGTGATGATTTGGGGAGGTATGATATCTTCGCTAATTTGAACTGCAATTAGCATCAATGACAGTCGACTCATCTATTAAATCCCATTGTCTATTCACAGGTGTTGGTATCTGTACTATGACAAAATTGCATAATGTGATGCCCTTGGAAGTAGTACTAATGTAACGGCATTCATGCTAGCTAAGCGTTAAGACTTTAATTTGTGTGCTTGATGAAATTGCTCCACTTCTTTATTGACTGATCTTTAGACTCTAATCTTACTACTATTCACAATTATTGACAGGTGGTAGAGACATTATGTCATCACGGGATTTTTGTGTTCGGGCAAGAATCTCTCAGCTTGAGTAGACTCTGTCATCGAAGAAGACAAAGGACTCCAGTGTTTGTGACGAGTTGCAAGATGATGTGTATCTGGGAGGTTGGGTGTGCGGAGCATACCTAGCTCCTTTTGCTGTCTTTGTGATATCAAGATAGTAATCTCCCAAAGTACCTACAGTACAGGACGTCAATTTGAAAGAAGCAAGATGGCAAAAGACAATCATATCGGCAAAGGATGGTTAATATCAAGGGATATTTTTGAGTGACTAAAGAAGCACCACCACTTCCTTTAAAAGTGATAGTATTTGATCATGATAAATCTGAGAAGGTAAGTCAGATGTCATAGATTTATCACCCATCATTTTGATGGACAATTTACTATATCGTGGGTGTATGAATGTAGTGATTGTTACGGCTTCCTAATTGTAACTAATGCAGAAGAAAGAGGTGCTTTAACTTGCAACTTGGTTATCATGCATCTTATTTGGAATCTTTACAACAGGTATAGTGGCTGGGCTCGATGTGGGTATTTGTTGTCTTATGTTTACTGACAAAGCTGAAAACAAACATCTAATTAACTCTGTTGTGTATACCTCCGGCAAAGTATTAAGGCTGGACATAAAAACTTCGGCCGAGTTTAATGAGCCTTTCGTTGCTGGTTGTTCAAAATTATTTCGTTTCCATATGATGCAGGCTTAGATGCGATTTTGCTGCGATAACTTCAGCAATAGGCTAAACATTTTAGGGGTTCTTGATGTTAAATGAGCTTCTCAGCTCGATAACAACCAAGGTAGATACTTCTTGTTCTATATCTAATGTCTGGCAAGTGACCCTCTGACAAACATCTAGCCATTAGTGGAGATATCGGAGGTAAAGCAGCGGACCAAAACCAACCTGAACTCTCCCAATCGATTGATGTTCTCATGCGTCTCATCATATCATCTCCCATACATGTAATCTTCATGATCAAAAGCTCTTAACGCGACAACCCGAACCAGACGGTAATAGATTTTTAATGTAGGTATGCCTCCTATATTTAGTCCCCGATGGTTATATAAACGGCTCGTGAGTGCTCGTTAACATCTAATGAACGGTACGAGCTTTACTTTTGCTTGTTATCGCCAATGAGTTTAATGATGCGAGCCTTAATGAGCATGAGCCTTAGCGAGCCTGTGAGTTGGGATTTACTCGATAGTCATTTATACGGTATAATCCTTTCTCATAAAATAAAACCAAACATCATGCAGTGAGCTTACTGAAACGTGCGTAACTCTAGTGATGACCTGCAGGCGATTGTCTTGAGGCTAGCTCTAATAGCCTAGGTTGTGACATAGTTAATTTAGCATAGCGACATGCCATTCTTCTATTAAATGCGCTGGGATTTTAGATGGATTGTTTAATTGCAACTGCAGTGATAAAACAATAATAATGGATTCAAAACCATCCATGTTCCTCATCTCGGTTGTTTTATCCCCGGCTGCGCCAATACCCACTTTGGCCCGTGTTGGGATCATCTCGATTAATACTTAGCACATTTCTCGCCATCTACGCCTACCTCCAAAAGTCCCCAGGTAGTCGTACTGCAATTAAGAGCCTCTTTCCCCCAATCCATCCCGATGTCGTGGACGCGACTCACTACATGGCGTACGGAGCTTGCGTCAGCGACAATGTTTTCATGAAATCGCTATGTGGTTACTAAGCCGCCACCCTCCAGAGCTGTTCCAGCCTGATCACCGGCGAAAAGTAGCAGATGCTGACGACCGCTGCGGTACATTGTCCCTACGCTTGACGTCTGACCACATAATGCAGCCTTTCTCACGACTGAACAAGTCTGGACTGGATGCGAGTTCATCACCTCGTCCGGTGAAGGCTAACACCTATGGTAGAGGCCGTCCTAGCTATAGCCACCTTAGAGTTGCCAACAAGTGAGGTATGCCCATAATACGCTATAGCCACAAACATTGGAAGCAAATGCATTTGGTGCCTTGCGAAGCTCGCGGAGGCGGATATCGCCGACATCAGGAAAGAAGGCACCGTATTTCGTCGCCCAAATTCATGGCCCTACAGACATCGTCATATCCACTAAGTTTATCAGTTCAGGGGTATGCTTGGTGCTGATGTTTAAAGAGTGAAGCTTAAGCAATAAGTATCTCTACAATAAACTCCAGCATTCCCTCCCTATTCTTGCTTCTCGATTCCACCATGATCTAACTTCACATCCGCTCGAAGTTATATCCGCGCAAGACCTCAATCAAGGATCCTTGGTTCTTACCGCCGTGCCGCAACAAGAATCTTAACTCGACATGTCTATCTAAATCTTTCTTTGATATCAAGGACTCTATTGTTTGAAGGCAATATTGTTTCCATACTTCTTTTCTCATCCTTCACCGAGCGTACGAAGCAGGTGATGCTATTGTCATAGTGGTTCAAACTCTCCAATCTAGCCTCTTTTCTTCCAAGCCAGACAAAGTTTTCATCCTCTGTACTCAGATTCCAGAATCGCTAATCTTAATGGTGTGTCTTTTTCTTATCCATGATACATCATCTTTGACCTTTTCTTTCACAGTGGTTCTTTTTCTCTTTATCATGTTTCTTGAGAAAACTTAGGAGCTATGTCCATCCTATCCTCTTGTCTCACAGTCTAACCGGCCAACTCTTCCGACCATTGTTTCTCAAGCAAAATGCAAGACTACGCAACAAGTCTATATAGCAAGTTTTGCAAGGTGTAAGGTTTATTGCATTCCGCTTGTTCATCAACTTGGGGAACGTGAGGTCACCTTCTGCTCTAACACCCGCCTCTCCTTGTGTGGTTTTTGCTTTCCTAGGAATCTCGACTTAGATTCTTGTTTAAATGGGGAGAGTTGTAGCATCCCAATTTGCCTAACAATTGCAATGCTATACTAGCCTAGTCTATATATCATATTTGCTACCTTCATATATATAATTGTTGCATCATCATTATATCATGCTCATGTCATCATGCCACCCTTTGCATTTGAGCATCATATAAAACCCTTTTGATTTGGTTCTTATCTCATATGCATTATTAATTGTGTATTTGGCTTCTTGATATTGTATTTGGTTATTGATATATTGTTTAATGCCCAAGTGGAGTTGGGGCATATCTCTTATGAACTCCACCACCTTTCTTTCACCACCTTATAATTCCACCATCCAAACAAATATGAGCTTTGCACTTTATTTGGGTTTTGTCTCTAGCTCATGTGGGTTGGGATGGATCCAATTCTTTTCCACATGCTCTCATATATCAATAATGTTGTTTTCCACAATATGGACATGTGGAGAGCCACATGGCCATCTTTGCATGCCTTGTGAGCGGAACCTTTGCTAGCTTCCATATGGATTGTTTTGGGGTTATTTCATGTTTGGATATTTTTGGGCTTATTAAATGCCTAGTGGCACATACACAATCGGCAAGTCCCATCTCTATTCAAACATGGTCATATCCATCTATTCCACATGGGGCATCCTTTCAAATTCTTGTTTGGCTTTTATTCCACTTGTGGGAATGTTTAAGTTTAATGCCATGTGATAATCTTGTTTTCACAAAATAAGCATGGCATTAATTGATTGCATGGGCCATGCAAGAACCATCTTTTTCTAGCTTTGGTTCCTAATTGCATTTTTGAGTAGATCTTTTATTAAACCACATCCCTCTCTCTCTCTTTTCCTCATGATCTTGTGATCTAGGTTTGGAGCATGCATGCTTCTAAGACCCTAGCTCTCACCCTCTATCTCAAATCCTCTATCTAAGTCCTAATCACCTACCCCCAGCACCATTACCCCTCTCTTTCTTTCCCCTAAACCCTAGCTACCCTCTAACTTAACCGAGAGACCACCCATGATCTACCCCTCTAAACCAAACCCTACTCCACCCCTCTCTCTGGCCCTCCCCCTTTCTCTCTAGACCTAGCCAACTGAGCCCATCTACCTACCCTCCTCCCCTGGTCCTCCCTCTTCCCTTCTCTGGCTAAAGAACAAGGAAAGAGGAGAAACCTACCCCCAGGCCCCCTCTTGCTTTGGCAAAAGGTGGAAACCCCCATGTGCTCTCTCTCCTCCCTCATCTACCCTCACCTCACCCAACCACCCAGATCGCATCCAAGGCGCCCAGCTCCCCACCCTTCTCCTTCTTCCTCCTAGGCCAGCCCATTGGCAGCCGCCACCATGCCCCAAAACCCCAGCCTCGGCCACTTCTCCCTCTAGGCGTCTGGGCGAGCCAAGCCAGCAGAGAGTACCAGGTGCCCTTCCTCTTCTTCGCCTCTGTGCCGGAACTCACTGGACCTACTGGAGAAGCCTGGCCACGCCGTGCCCGTGAGCACCAGACGCCTCCGACTCTGCCTCCTTTTTAAGCCGATCACGCCCGAGCCCTCGCTGCACTGAGGGTCGCAGGAGCCCAGCCTCCTGGACATCCTCTCCTTCCCTCTCGGTGCATATCGCCGCCAGCCTGCCGAAAGGCCATACTGTGGCGCCTTGCGTCGTCAAGCTCCGGCAGCAGCGTTCCGCATTCCTGCTTCAGCACGCCTGTAGACCTCTGCTGGCCGATTTCCTTAAGCGAAAGCTGGCCCGAGTTTCCTCGTCATCTTCGTTTTACGCGTCGTGTTTAATCTAGCGACGGCGGCCACCTTTCGCCGGAAGCCGGGATCCTTGTACGCCGCATGGCCTCATTAGCTTATCGCTCGGCGATGGCCGCTGGCGGTTTACCCTCGTACTATTTCACCGCCTCAACCCGCGCTTCCTGTTGTAGGCACTTGACCGTTGGTTTTATAAACAACCGGAAGATCTTGACCGCCTGACACGATCCCTTAGCCTTCTGGATATCCGTCACGCCCACGTGGCGTCTTTTCTTCGGCGCCGGGCGCTCACAGTAGGGCTGTGGCCCCGCCCTTTGCCTCACACGTTGTGTCCCCTATCGAGCGGGTGGTTAGGTCGAGCAGCGGTGGAAAAAAAAGTTTTCTCGCGGCGGTCGGTCGACGGTGGCCCCGCATTTTTCAAGGCTGGTCCGCCACCAGCTGGGCCCCACATGCGTATGCTGCGGCTAGCTAACCCAGTATAAAAAGTATTTCATCTATCTATTTTAATTCAAATCTTTTAAATTTATTTCAAATTCAAATTCAAATTGTTTTAATATATCTTTTAAAATACAACCAAATAATACAAATAATATATGTTTTCAAATCAGAAAAATATGAGGATTTCAAATATAGCCTTTCAAAATATATTTTGGACATTTAAAATTCAAGTTGAATTAAATTACAATAAAATGCCCTTTTGACTTAACAAATTAATAACTTTTGTTTTATAACTCCAAATTTAATAAATGATATGTCTAAAATGATTAGCTCAATGAGACCTTTCTGTTTATGCATTCCATGGTTTGATTTGGAGCATGCATCATATAAATATAAAGTGAACAGCAACTAAAATGAGAATAAATTATGGCCAAAACTAAATAAATGATTTAATCTTGTATCACACCTCACCCATGCCATGCTACTTTAATGCCATGCAATTTGTGCATCATTCATCATGGCATGATTGCTTGCTTGATGCATTTATTCATATGCTTGTGCACTTTATTTATGTTGGCCCTTGTTTGTTTGGTTCTTCTTGAATAGACCTTTGCGGGGATATATCGGAGAGAACCAGAGTACTACCAGATCCTTCTCGCTTCAATGAGCTGCTGTGCAAGCCTACCACATGCTTGCATACATATAGTACCTATTGCCTCTATCTTACTCTTGCATCATTGAGTCGCGTTTGCATTAATGAATCCCAAGTATTGCATAGCCTTTACTTTTAAACCCAAAGCTTGTTCCTCCATCCCATGAGCCATTACTACAGGAGTTGGTTGTACAAGCAGTCGTAGAACAACATGTGTAGGGTATGTGAGTGTCATTGGATAACGAGGTACCTAAACAACTTAACTTTGGTAGTAATGGGATAACTAATGAAAGTGGCATCGGTGAGCCATATTCGCTATTTGGTTTTCAGGCTCACTTGTGTCCCGTAAGACCAGTACTTGATTCCTGTTCCAAGAATATTCGCTGCTATCCACATCCGGAGGCTTATGAACCCCCCGCGAGCTTGATTCATTCTTATTTCTTGGGGCCACAAACTAGTTTGAGGTTTTATTTACTATCCTGTACTTATGCCATGCTTCGCTTTATTTAAGATTGTGCGAGGTAATGCACCTTTATCTTTTGTTAGGACCGTGACCTGTTCCGCAGACGACAAGCCCGTCACACTTCGGGTTCCCGATGCGTTTACCGGCACCACAAACCTTGAGGCGTCTGGTCGGCCTAACTTCGTTATGGTAGCTTTCAATGGGGTGGCCCCTGAAATATTCTGAATCTCGTAATTGCTTTGTCGTGGATCGCCTGTTGGGTTTTGATTTGGTTTTCGAGGCACATCGGTGTGTGTTACTATTTGTGCACCCTGCAGGTAAAACTTTCAAAGCCGTGTCCATGATTATGGGCGACTTGGAGCACGGTTTCTCGATCATAGACAAGCATAACTAAAGTACTAGCTTTTAATTTGACTAGACTAGGTACGACTAGTAAATAGTGCAACACTCATGTAATGGATAATAAAGCCCATGGATGGGGGTTGTTAAATCCGCTTCCTCGCCGGGGAGGAGGAGGATGGATCTGTTAAGATTACCGTTATAACTGTTGTGTTAATTCACGGACATCCGTCTATCTATGGTTAGCGGATGGTTAGCTAGCATCTATAGAATTGCTAGGGTTTATCTTTGCTGCAATTCGCCACCCCAGGTTGTGTCCCTTTAGAGGCATAAAGACTTATTTGAGTACCCCTAGGGTCTCACACTTATAAATTATTGGTTCTGTATGAACATGTACACGCACAGATGGATCTTGGGTGGAGGAGACTGACGATGTAGGCAACGATCATTCGGTGTAGAGATTAGGGAGCGGGATCCGTGAGATCTGTGGGCGGGATGTGCTTATTTATGGGGCATCTTATGCTAATTTGCTTCTTATCCGTGATAAAGATTTGTCTTCGCTTAGCTTGATACTCTGATTGATGTATGAGGAGATATCCTAAACTATTATCTATCTAGGATATTTGGATCTTGCCGTTATGGGCGTTGCTATATTTCCTTTCTTTTTAGATGGAATGGCTCGATGTCTTTGTTGTATGGTGGCTTGCATACATACTCATTTGTGTATGTAGTTGATCCCTTCGCTGCCATTCGCGCCCGTTCTTGTCCCGATGTTTGGAAATGGTTGGGACGGCCGAAGGTCTACATGAGTGGCATTTGGGCCCCGTACTATTTCAACCATTTACGAACATCCGGGCTTGTACTAGGGCGTAATTCACCGAGGTAGTTACAATTGGTATCGAGCCATCCCGCCCTTCAGGTCTCACCAAATGGTCGTTGTCTGCCTAGCAAATATTTTTGGTAGTTATGTATACTAGGGAAAAACAAAATGTGAGAGTAGGACTGCTTCCACTTTTCTTCTTACCCACCCACCACCCTTTTCTGGTAAGGAAGTGTAACATTTTCAATCCTCTTCTTAAAATTCAAACTAGGATTCACATGTTCTGGGTTTCCGTAGTACCATAGAAAGTGTGTGTGTGTGTGCGTGTGTGTGTAATTCCTTGTCTATCTGTTGCATCCTTTTTGTTATCATAATCTGCCTTTGGTTATCAACTGTTGGTACATTCCATAACTTGGCAGGCTTTTGAGAACCGTGCAATCTATCGATTCCTTGTTAAGGTGCCATCTTCTTAAGGGTGTCCTTCTAGCAACTCCACATTACAGGTAAGCATCTGTTGCTAATCGCTACCTGATAAGTGATTTTGCGCATCTATTGGTATTTTAATGCCGAAAAATGCGGAAATTTTTTCTTTGATACATTTGTGTTTCCACACTCCTTTCCAGTCGTGTGTGAAACATTATCTATCTCCCTTTTATCAGCATGTCCATGCTAACTCAATCTTTTGTCACCGGCGCTTAATCCTAGAGTTTCACTTCATCATCAATTCTCTTGGGATAATTACATAACATGTGTCGATCCGATGCTGGTGATTGTAATTTGGTTCTCGGCAAAGCTATATTCCACTCATGATAAGTGTCGATTGGAATATGGAAAATGCTATCAACGCAGGTACACCGTGATCATATCTATGCATATTCAACAATCTTTGGCAATCCGGAGTTTCTCAAAGCACTACGGCGGTCTATCATCTGTCCATCGTGCTGCACATCTTTTTGAACTCCATGTCTGCAAAATTCTCCTGGATACGAGGGAATTGCATCTGTTCGCTTCTGATAGCTTTGCTTGAGGTATGATCTATCATCTTTTCTTATCCAAGATCTCTTTATCTTTGTAACCGGTGATCCAATCGACAATGTGAATCAGGTGACATCTCTTTTTCTTCCGAAGGACCAGATAATCTATTCTTCCAGTGCACCCTCTTCAACACGGACCCGTGCTCTTAATATTGATCTTTCTGACGTTGAGCTCAGAAATGTTCGAGCATTTGTTCGTTTCTCTCGTCTTTTGAACTTGGTATTCAGGGAATATCTTGTTAATCAATGGTGGTATATGTTGATAATATGCTTGACTATTCGATATCAAAGGAAGGACATGGAAGATCATCTGTCTCTTTCTCTCAAGCTTCGTGAGCCTTGCTGTGTGCAAAGTCTCAAAGTAAAATTGACGTTTTGAAGTCACCTATCTAAACCACATCATACGCTAAATAGATCGCTTCAATTCTGAAATCAGCAAGTCCATTGTTAATTCCATCTTCCATCATCAATCAATCCGGATTTTTCCTTGTGGGCAAGTTATCATCATCGTTACGCCGAAGATTTTCCTCAAGACTGCTAAATCTCTCTCAATCATTTCAAGAAGAACATGGAGTTCTTTCACCTCTATCTCGTCAAGTGATCTTTTGAAACCCTCTCGTTCTATCATCTATGCTCAATCCACCGGAGGCCATGAAGACTTTTCGGATCTTCGTATTCCTACATTCAAGTTGGTGTTATCTTTTTCTATATCTGTGGAACCTTGCAGTTGTCTTCGTGGTCTTCCTTCATATCTTTCCGGTGGCTGGCTACTTATGATATGACGACAACATCATCACCCTTATCTACCTTGGATCCGGTGAATCGTTGCATCAATCTTTGTTTTCTTACGGAGTTCCATGAGCTCTTCTTATCAATACCTTCAGTCTATTTCAGTAGTTGGGTTGCATGGTTTTCTTATTCATGTGCGGAGTAATGCTTTGAGTGCGGGATGGAGTAGCTACCATACCACTACTCTTATCATTCGCTCTTGTACATTGAATTGGTGAATTAATGTGATTTCACTCATTCCACGGAAGATAGAAGTGGCCTTTATCCCTCGAGACTTTAACTTCCGTCTTTGTTTTTCCGGAGTGCTCTCTCGAAGAAAGTAATCAATAATCTCTGGTTGGTGATCTCGTCTTTCTACACGGAGCAAAATCTTCAATTATCTGGTGGAAACAAACGCAAACTCTTTTCTATCCTCGTCTTTCTACCGGTGCTCGACATCCCCAAACAAGATGAAAGGAAACTATATCTCTCTTGGTTTTATCAATTCTTTTGCTGTGGTAAAGCCAATTATGGTTGATGCCATCAGCCGCAAATCTATTGCGTTAGCCTCAAGGCTAAAGAAAGCAATAAGTATCTCTACAATAAACTCCAGATCCTCCCTATTCTTGCTTCTCGGGATTCCACCATGATCTAACTTCACATCCGTCTCTGGAAGTTATATCCGCGCACCTCAATTGCGTGATCCTTGGTTCTTACCGGCGCAACAAGAATCTAATCTGACGATGTCTATCTAAATCTTTCTTTTGATATCAAGGGACTCTGTTGTTTGAAGGCAATATTGTTTCCATACTTCTTTTCTCATCTGAGAGCAGGTACGATGCTATTGTCATAGTGGTTCAAACCTCTCCAATCTAGCTCTTTTTCTTCCGGCGAGACAAAGTTTTCATCCTCTCTAGTATCGATAAATCGTTAATCTTAATGGTGTGTCTTTCTTTATCCATGATACATCATCTTGACCTTTCTTTCACAGGTGGTTCTTTTTCTCTTATCATGTTTCTTGAGAAAACCGGAGCTATGTCCATCCTATCCTCTTGTCTCACGACAATCCGTCAACTCTTCTGACCATTGTTTCTCAAGCAAAATGCAAGACTCGCAACAAGTCTAGCAAGTTTTGCAAGGTGTAGTGGTCGCACCATTCCGTTGTTCATCAACTTGGGAACGTGAGGGTCACCTTCGTTCGAACACCCGCCTCTCCTTGTGTGGTTTTCTTTTCCTAGGAATCTCAAGATTCTTGTTTAGTGGGGGAGAGTTGTAGCATCCCAATTGTCTAACAATTGCAATGCTACTAGCCTAGTCTATATATATTGGCTACTTCATATATATAATTGTTGCATCATCATTATATCATGCTCATGTCATCATGCCACCTTGCATTTGAGCATCATATAAAACCCTTTTTGATTTGGTTCTTATCTCATATGCATTATTAATTGTATTTGCCTCTTGATATTGTATTTGGTTATTGATATATTGTTTAATGCCCAAGTGGAGTTGGGGGCATATCTCTTATGAACTCCACCACCTTTCTTTCACCACCTTATAATTCCACCATCCAAACAAATATGAGCTTTGCACTTTATTTGGGTTTTACCTCTAGCTCATGTGGGTTGGGATGGATCCAATTCTTTTTCCACATGCTCTCATATATCAATAATGTTGTTTTCACAATATGGACATGTGGAGAGCCACATGGCCATCTTTGCATGCCTTGTGAACGGAACCTTTTGCTAGCTTCCATATGGATTGTTTTGGGGTTATTTTCATGTTTGGATATTTTTGGGCTTATTAAATGCCTAGTGGCACATACACACTGGCAAGTCCCATCTCTATTCAAACATGGTCATCTCCATCTATTCCACATGGGGCATCCCTTTCAAATTCTTGTTTGGCTTTATTCCACTTGTGGGAATGCCTAAGTTTAATGCCATGTGATAATCTTGTTTTCACAAAATAAGCATGGCATTAATTGATTGCATGGGCCATGCAAGAACCATCTTTTTCTAGCTTTGGTTCCTAATTGCATTTTTGAGTAGATCTTTTATTAAACCACATCCCTCTCTCTCTCTTTTCCTCATGATCTTGCTTGATCTAGGTTTGGAGCATGCATGCTTCTAAGACCCTAGCTCTCACCCCTCTATCTCTAATCCTCTATCTAAGTCCCCTTTAATCACCTACCCCTAGCACCATACCCCCCTCTCTTTCTTTCCCCCTAAACCCTAGCTACCCTCTAACTTAACCGAGACCACCCCATGATCTACCCCCTCTAAACCAAACCCTACCTCCACCCTCTCTCTCGGCCCTCCCCCTTTTCTCTCTAGACCTAGCCAACCCGAGCCCATCTACCTACCCCTCCTCCCTCTTCCCTTCTCTAGCTAAAGAACAAGGAAAGAGAGGAGAAACCTACCCTACCCGAGCCCCCTCTTGCTTTGGCAAAAAGGTGGAAAACCCCCCCATGTGCTCTCTCCTCCTCCCTCATCTACCCTCACCTCACCTAACCACCCAGATCGTGATCCAGGGCGCCCAGCTCCCCCCTTCTCCTTCTTCCTCCCTAGGCCATGGCGGCCGGCCACCATGCCCCAAAACCCTAGCCTCGGCCACTTCTCCCTCTAGGCGTCTTGAGCGAGCCAAGCCATACCAGAGTACCAGGTGCCCTCGCTTCCTCTTCTTCGCCAAGCGCCGGAACCCGCTGGACTCGGCCGGAGAAGCCCACGCTGCGTGCCCGTGAGCACCAGACGCCTCCGCCTGTTGCCTCCTCGCCGATCCACGCCACCCGAGCTTCTGCACTGAGAGGGTCGCAGAGCGCCCTCCTGGACATCCTCTCCTTCCCTCTCGCTGCATCGCCGCTGCCTCTGCTGAGCGCTCTGCGCTGCGCGCCGTGTCGCAGCAGCGTTCCGCCTTTCCTCGCCAAGCTGTAGACCTCCGCTGACGCCTCCTTAAACGAAAGTGGCGGAGTTTCCTCGTCATCTTCGTTTTACCGTGTCGTGTTTCGTCCCAGCATCGCCTTTTCGTCGCCGGAAGACGGCCTGATCCGCCGTCGCATAGCCTCTGTCTGTTAGCGATCAGCAGCAGCGATGGCCGTTTTGCGGTTTACCCCCTGTAGTATTTCCCGCCTCAACCCGCACTCCCTAGGGGCCCACCAGTCAGCCAGCCCGTTGGTTTTGCTAAAACAACCCCGGAAGATCTTGACCGCCACAGACCGATCCCCCTTCCGCGCGATCGCTAATGGCGCGTGGCGTCACCGGACGCCACGCAGTGGCTCGCGCTGCCGTGTCCCCACATCATCGACGGTGGTTAGGTCAGCAGTGGAAAAAAGTTTTTTCAAGGCTTGGTCCAGTCAGCCAGTGGCCCCACATGTCTATGTCTGCGGCTAGCTAACCCTGAGTATAAAAAGTATTTCAGTCTATCTGTTTTAATTCAAATATTTTTAAATTTATTTCAAATTCAAAATTCAAATCTGTTTTAATATATCTTTTAAAATACAAATCCAAATAATACAAATAATATATGTTTTCAAATCCGAAAAATATGAGGATTTCAAATATAGCCTTCAAAATATATTTTGGACATTTAAAATTCCAAGTTGAATTAAATTACAATAAAATGCCCTTTTGACTTAACAAATTAATAACTTTTGTTTTATAACTCCAAATTTAATAAATGATATGTCTAAAATGATTAGCTCAACAAGACCTTTCTGTTTATGCATTACATGGTTTGATTTGGAGCATGCATCATATAAATATAAAGTGAACAGCAACTAAAATGAGAATAAATTATGGCCAAAACTAAATAAAATGATTTAATCTTGTACTTCACACCTCACCCATGCCATGCTACTTTAATGCCATGCAATTTGTGCATCATTCATCATGGCATGATTGCTTGCTTGATGCATTTATTCATATGCTTGTGCACTTTATTTATGTTGGCCCTTGTTTGTTTGGTTCTTCTTGAATAGGCTGAAAGGGGGATATATCAGAGAACTGTGAGTACTACCTGATCCTTCTCTCGCTTCAATCGAGCTGCTGTGCAAGCACTACCACATGCTTGCATACATATAGTACCTATTGCCTCTATCTTACTCTTGCATCATTGAGTCGCGTTTGCATTAATCTGAATCCCAAGTATTGCATAGCCTTTACTTTTAAACCCCACCGAAGCTTGTTCCTCCATCCCATGAGCCATTACTACAGGAGTTGGTTGAGCCATGCGAGTCGTAGAACAGCATGTGTAGGGTATGTGAGTGTCTGTTGGATAACGAGGTACCTAAACAACTTAACCTGAGTAGTAATGGGATAACTAATGAAAGTGACATCGGTGAGCCATATTCGCTATTTGGTTTTCAGGCTCACTTGTGTCCCGTAAGACCCGAGTACTTGATTCTGTTCCAAGAATATTCGCTATCCACATCCGGGAGGCTTATGAACCCCCTGAGCGAGCTTGATTCATTCTTATTTCTTGGGGCCACAAACTAGTTTGAGGTTTTATTTACTATCCTGCATTTATGCCATGCTTTCTTGCTTTATTTAAGATTGTGCGAGTCGCACCTTTGTCTTGTTAGGACCGTGACCTGCTCGCTGTATCGACAAGCCCAGTCACACTTTGGGTTCCCGATCGCTTACTGCCGGCTCCACAAACCTTGAGGCCATCTCGAGTCACTAACTTCGTTGGTAGCTCAATGGGGTGGCCCCTGAAATATTTCTGAATCCTGTAATTGCTTTGTCGTGACGCCTCGTTGGGTTTTGATTTGGTTTTCGAGGCATATCAGTGTGTGTTGCTATTTGTGCACCTAGGTAAAACTTTCAAAGCCGTGTCATGTTATGGACGACTTGGAGCACAGTTTCTCGATCATAGACAAGCATAACTAAAGTACCGCTTTTAATTTGACTAGACTAGGTACCTGACTAGTAAATAGTGCAACACTCACGGAATGGATAATAAAACTGCCAGCGGATGGGGGGTTGTTCGTCCGCTTCCTCGTCGGTAAGCGAGGAGGAGGATGGATCTGTTAAGATTACCGTTATAACTGTTGTTATTAATTCACGGACATCCGTCTATCTATGGTTAGGCGGATGGTTAGCGAGTATCTATAGAATTGCTAGGGTTTATCTTTTGCTGCAATTGCGTCACCCCAGGTTGTGTCCCCTTAGAGGCATAAAGACTTCTTTGAGTACCCTAGGGTCTCACACGATAAATTATTGGTTCAGATGAACAAGTACACTCACAAGATGGATACTGGGTGGAGGAGACGGACGATGTGGGCAACGATCATTCGGTGTAGAGATTCCGAGAACGGGGATCCGTGAGATCTGTGGGCGGGATGTGCTTATTTATGGGGCATCTTATGCCGATTTGCTTCTTATCCGTACTCGGAATTTGTCTTCCGCTTCCGCTTGATACTCTGTTGATTGATGTATGAGGAGATATCCTAAACTATTATCTATCTAGGATATTTCGATCTTGCCGTATGGCGTTGCTATATTTCCTTTCTTTTTAGATGGAATGGCTCTGATGTACTGTTGTATGGTGGCTTGCATACATACTCATTTGTGTATGTAGTTGATCCCTTCGCCTGCCGATTACACCGCCCGTTCTTGTCCTGATGTTTGGAAATGGTTGGGACGGCCGAAAGGTCTACCTGTGAGTGGCATTTGGGCCCCACCGTACTATTTCAACCATTTCTGAACATCCAGGCTTGTACTAGGAGCGTAATTCACCGAGGTAGTTACAAGAACAGCTCCGTTAGTGAACATGTACTCAAAATGTGCAGGTACGCCGCGATAAGCTTGTGTCCTTGGGAATAACGATTCCCATTGACTTGGGCATACATCGTGTTCTCCAATCTCTGCCACCTAGCTACAAGAGCTTCGTGATGAACTATAATATGCAGGGCATGAAGAAGACTCTTCTCGAGCTTCTGTCAATGCTTAAGACTGCAGAAGTAGAGATTAGGAAAGAACATTAAGTGTTGATGATCAATAGGACCACCGGTTTCAAGAAGGACAAGAAAGGCAAGCACAAGGCAAAGAAGCGTGGCAAATCTATTGCCGCGCCTGAAAAGAAACCTCGATATGGCCCTAAGTCTGATACCAAGTGCTACTATTGCAAGGGGACTGGCCATTGGAAGCGCAACTACCCCAAGTATTTGGCAGACAAGAAGTCCGGCAAGGCAAACAAAGGTATATGTGATATACATGTTATTGACGTGTACTTGACTAGTACTCACAGTAGCACCTGGGTATTTGATACAGGATCGGTTGCTAATATATGTAACTCGGTTTAGGGGCTACGGAACAAGCGAAAACTAGCAAGGGATGAGGTCAGGATGCGGGTCGGCAATGGATCAAAAGTTGATGTGATCGCCGTCGGGACGCTACCTCTCCATATGCCATCGGGATTAGTTATAAACCTAAATAATTGTTATTTGGTGCCTGCACTGAGCATGAACATTGTATCCAGATCGTGTTTGATGCAAAGTGATCATTCCTTTAAATCTGAAAACAATGGTTGTTCGATTTATAAGAATGATATCTTCTATGGTCATGCACCTATGTTGAATGGTTTATTTCTGATGGATCTCGATAGTAATATTACGCATATTCTTAATGTTAATGCTAAAAAGATTAAACTTGATAATGATATATCTGCATATATGTGGCACTGCCGTCTAGGTCATATTGGTATTAAACGCATGAAGAAACTCCATTCTGATGGACTTTTGGAATCACTTGATTTTGAATCATTTGATACATGTGAGCCATGCCTTATGGGCAAGATGACTAGAACGCCGTTTTCCGGTTCAATGGAACGGGTGACAGATTTATTGGAAATCATACATACTGATGTGTGTGGACCAATGAGTGTGTCGGCGCAAGGTGGATATCGTTATTTTGTTACTTTCACGGATGATTTGAGTAGATACGGGTATATCTATTTGATGAAACACAAGTCTGAATATTACTATCTAAGTTACGAGTTTAGCATTCCTTTGAAGATCAAATTGATAGTCTTTAGCACATTGAACGCTAAGCATAATCCTCAAAACACACTTCTCCATCATTCTAGAATCTTCTCTTTCATTTCTCAAGACCATGTTAACAAAATTTACAAGTACTAGTACCTAATAAACATCGACTTCTACATGATAGAAAATACAAGAACTAAATATGCACCCATACTTTATAGATGTCGATCAAATTTCTAATTTTTTGAGCTTTACCTAGTATTATAATTCTATATAGTTATGATATGTGATATGTCTAGTATCTGAGTCTCACGTAAATACTACTAGTATATACATATTTTCCATGGATGTACTAGTACTAGGAGATAAGGCAATACTATAAGCAGAACTCAATCCTATGAATCAAATTACTTATATGTAAGAAAACTTAGTAAGGATTGCATTCCTCTGAAATTCCTAGGGAATTTGTATGAATCAAAGAGGCTAAAATTCCTATGAAATTCCTACTAACCAAAGAAACTTCAGAAAAAATAACTTACATTGATTCAGGAATAATATCTGGGTCTCACATAAGTATTTACTACTATGTAGTAGATACCATAGTTTCTATGGGATGTACTAGGAGATGAAGCAATACTATCAGCAAAACTCAATCATATTACTATCATATAGTTCAAGGAATTTCAGAATTAAGTGGAAAATCATCGTAATAGAAAGATCAAATTTCTACGGTCCGACCATGGATGAGAGTATCTAAGTTACGAGTTTAGCAGACACATGAAAGAGTGTGGAATAGTTTCACAACTCACTCCTGCCGGAACACCACAACATAATGGTGTGTGAACGCGTCAGAATCGTACCTTATTGGATATGGTTCGATCTATGATGTCTCTGACTGACTTGCCACTGTCATTTTGGGGTTATGCACTGGAAACAGTTGCATTCACTTTAAATCGGACACCATCTAAATCCGTTGAAACTACACCGTATGAATTATGGTTTGGAAACAAACCTAAGTTGTCATTTCTTAAAGTTTGGGGATGCGATGTTTATGTGAAGAAACTTCAGCCGGATAAACTCGAACCCAAATCGGAAAAATGCGTCTTCATAGGATACCCTAAGGAAACGATTGGGTATACCTTCTATCACAGATCCGAGGGCAAGGTTTTTGTTGCCAAGAATGGATCCTTTCTTGAGAAGGAGTTTGTCGCCAAAGGTGTGAGTAGTCGGAAGGTAGAACTCGAAGAGGTTATTGAACCTTCTCTTCATGAAATGGCGAGTAGCACAACACCAGAAGTTGTTTCGGAGTTGACTTCACCTAATGAAGAGAGAGCTAATGATATTGATCATGAAACTTCGAAAGAGGACACTACCGAAACTCGCAGGTCAAGCAGGACACATGCAACTCCTGAGCTGTACGGCAATCCTGTTGTGAATTTCATGGTTGATGAAATGGATGACCCTGCAACGTATGAAGAAGTGATGATGAGCCCGAATTCCAACAAATGGCTAGAAACCATGAAATCTGAGATGGAATCCATGTACGAGAACCAAGTTTGGACCTTGGTGGACTTACCTCACGATCGAAAGGCCATTGAGAATAAATGGATTTTCGAAAGAAAAACTGATGCTAATGGTAATGTGACCATCTATAAGGCTCGACTTGTCACAAAGGGGTTTCAACAAATTCAAGGAGTTGACTACGATGAGACATTCTCTCCCATAGCGATGCTTAAGTCAGTTAGGATTATGTTAGCAATTGCTGCATATTTCGATTATGAAATATGGCAGATGGATGTCAAAACTGCGTTCCTCAATGGTAATATTGAAGAAGAGTTGTATATGATACAACCTAAGGGTTTTGTCGATCCTAAGGATGCTAATAAGGTATGCAAACTTCAGTGATCCATCTATGGACTGAAGCAAGCATCCCGGAGTTGGAATCTCCGCTTTGATGAGGTGATCAAAGAGTTTGGATTTGTCCAAACTTATGGAGAGGCTTGTATTTACAAGAAAGTGAGTGGGAGCAATGTGGCATTTCTGATATTATATGTGGATGACATATTATTGATTGGAAATGATATAGATCTTTTAAAAAGTGTTAAAAGTTATCTAAACAGCGATGAAAGACCTTGGTGAAGCGTCATATATATTAGGCATTAAAATCTATAGAGATAGATCAAGGCGCCTAATTGGGCTATCGCAGAGTACATACCTTGATAAGATATTAAAGAAGTTTAATATGGACAAAAGTAAGAAGGGGTTCTTACCTATGTTGCAAGGCAAGACATTGAGTAAGACTCAAAGTCCGGCTATAGCGGAAGAAAGAGAGATGATGGATAAGATCCCCTATGCCTCGGCCATAGGCTCTATAATGTATGCCGTGCTATGTACAAGACTGGATGTGGCACATGCTATTAGTTTGACTAGTAGGTACCAATCTGATCTAGGTTCGGAACACTAGATAGCGGTCAAGAACATCCTCAAGTACTTGAGAAGAACTAGGGATATGTTTCTTATATACGGAGGTGAAGAAGAGCTAGTCGCTAAGTGTTATGTCGATGCTAGCTTTGACACCGATCTGGATGACTCTAAGTCTCAATCCGGATACGTATTTCTCTTGAACAGAGCAACAATTAGTTGGAGGAGTTCCAAACAACCTGTGGTGGCTGGATCAACGACGGGGGCGGAATATGTTGCTGCTTCAGAAGCGGCACAGGAAGCGGTTTGGATGAAAGAGTTCATTACGGAACTAGGTGTGGTTCCTAGTGCATTGGACCCGATGGTGATCTATTGTGACAACAATGGAGCCATAGCCAACGCAAAGGAACCGAGGTCTCACAAGAATTCCAAGCATATTAAGCGCTGGTTTCACTCCATCCGCGAGCATGTCAAGGATGGAGATATAAAGATTTGTAAAGTACACACAGACCTAAATGTAGCAGTTCCGTTGACTAAAGCTCTCCCTAGGGAAAAACATGATCAATACCAGAACTCCATGGGTGTTAGATTTATCACTATGTGAACTAGATTATTGTCTCTAGTGCAAGTGGGAGACTTAAGGAAATATGCCTTGAGAGGCAATAATAAAGTTGTTATTATGTATTCCTTATATATGATAGATGTTTATTTTGCATGCTAGAATTGTATTGATCGGAAACATCAATACATGTGTGTTTAATAAACAAAAAGGGTTCCTAGTTATGCCTCTCTTATAGACTAGCTTGTTGATTAACAAGATGATCAAGGTTTCCTGATCATGGACATTGGATGTTGTTAATAACAAGGTCACACCATTGGTGGAATGATGTGATGAACATTCATCCGAAGTATAGCATTACGATCAAGTCATTATGTTTATATTGCTATAACATCATATGAAGTAATCTTTATCCTTAGACCATGAGATCATGTTAATTGCTAACACCTGGAGAGTATCTTGATAACATCAAACGTCACACCATAACAGGGTGACTATAAAGATGGGTTCAGTACTACGAAGGTGTTATGTTGAGGCTCATGGATCAAGAGTGGAATTTGTCAATCCCGATGACGGATAGATATACTCTGGCCCCTCTCAGCGATATCACATTGAGATAGCTTGCAAGCAAGTGATGTGATCACTAGAATGTTATATCACGGGAACGAGAAAAGAGTGCATGTCGGTAACGAGATCAAACTAGGTATTTGGATACCGATGATCGAATCTCGGACATGTATTATATCAAGAGACAAAGGGATTTAGTTACAAGCGTTAAAGGTTCTCATGATCACAGAAGTCATCGTTGAATATGCAGGAGTCAATATGGATCTCCAGGTCCCGCTTCTGACTATTGATCTGAGAGGAGTCTCAATCATGTCTGCATTATTCGCGAACCGTAGGGTGACACACTTAAGAGTTACCAGACACCATTTTGGAGCACATATGTTTCATACAAAAGAATTGCAAAGCGCGGGAATTGTTTCGATAGAAACCGGAAATTGTTTCGGGTGAAATTGCAGAAAGTGGTTCTGCATGTGATATTGAAATATTGCAAGGGGCTATATGTGAATGTTTGTTAATTAAAGTAATTAACAAAATTCTGAATAAATTTAATAAAAGATTTTTATTAAACGAGAGAGCATTAAACTTGGAGAATTTTAATGCATTTAAAGTAGGGACTTTAAAGGGGAATGTGAAGAGGCATTTTAATGTGGAGGGGTTACCACCACATGAATGGGGGAGGTGAGGGGTCACCCCCCATGCGCCGGCCATGGAGAGAGGGGGTACCCCCTCCTCCTATAAAAGGCCACCCTCTTCCTCCTTCTTCCTCACACCTCCTTGTGAAGGATCTCTCTCCCCCTCTAGAATTATTCCCCCATGGTCTCGGATTAGCGAGATACATGTTCCCGGTGGCATTTCGTCTAGAAGGAGTTGCTGCTTCCACTGGATCGCTGGAGCGAGGAGGTGGAGGTTGTCCGGTGGCTTGAACGTGTGTGCGAGTACGGATGCGCTGCTAAGTTGCGGCGCTCGGACTTCCATTCGATCTTGAGATCGGCAAGTGTACGACTACATCAACCACGAGTTCCTACTCGTTAACAAAACTCGTTGTCTTCGAGGGTAAGTTCTCGTTGGATGTATGTCCACCGGTTGCTTTGTACCTAGTAGATAGATCTTGGCGTGTAGTTCTCATCGTAGGAAATTTTTTGTTTTCTATGCTGCGGACCCAACAGTACTACTACTTATGAATCAACTTTAGAGCATATCCACCGGTCTCACGGCTCAAATACATATCAAATTTAAGTGAGTTAACTGAAATTTGTCTGAATTTTAAGTGGACGGTGAGCTAGCCGCCCTCCCCGCCGTATGTGTACATCCGGCCTTCACCGTCGATGTGCACCTTGACGTGCCAGCCACGACCGCGGCTAGCCTCCCAGAGCTTTGGTTCACGAGGGCTTGAGCTTCACCGTCGCAATGATGTTGCAGATGATGGCTTCAATCGTCTTCGCATCGATGACCACTGTCGGCACCACCGCCATCGCACTGTTGCGGATGATGGCTTCCATCGGTGTCTTTCATCAGCAATAGATCTGAGGATGTGAACATAAGTGAGACAGACAGAGACAGAAATTTCAGATGGTTAGATCCTCACCGCCACATGCTGTTCCAGCACCGTGCTGCCACAAGCCGTTCCAACCCCCATGCATAGGTCTATGGCGCCGCATGCTATTCCGACTGCCACGCTTAGGTCCACGCCGCCACACACCGTTCAGACCGCCACGTTTAGATCCACGCCACCGCACGGGATTCGCACCGCCACGCTTAGATCTGCACCGCCGCATGCCATTCGGACTGCCGTGCAGCCTTAGTCGATAGGAGGGGAGGAAGATGCGGCTGGTATACATTCAATAGGGAAAGGGAGGGAGAGACATCTAGCCCGTCAGGCTATCCTCTCTGTAGCCCAACAGGAGAGAGAGACCTCCAGCCCGTCGGATCATGATGTATCCAACGGTGTGACATACATCTCGACCAATTAGACCGCAGCCAAACTGAGCGCTAGTTCATGCGGCTGGTATTCGTGCGACAGGTAAAGGGAGGGAGAGACATCCAGCCTATCGGGCTCTCCTCGCTGTAGAAGGTTAGGTGCGCCCATCGGGAGAGAGAGACCTCTAGCCCGTCAGATCATGATATATCCAACGGTGGTTGGCCAAGATCCGTGTGACATACATCTCGACCAAAACTAAGACATGAGAGAGGGGAAACATGATGAAAACTTTAGCGAGAGGGGAAAAGTGAGGAAAACTTTAGCGGGAGGGTAAAAGTGAGGAAAACTTTAGCGGGAGGGGAAAACTGAGTAGAGCTAAGGAAAACAAGGGCAGTCAGATAAAAAAATGACTAAGGGAAATTCAAGCTTTTGGCATAACAAATGTAAAATGTGTTATTTGAACAAAATAACCCATCTTGGTCGACATTATATTATTTGCAACTCAAAGATACACAAGTGTTCCAAATTTGGCCTCATTTAGACAAAGTATGTTTTGGGATGGGTTAGTTTGGAGGTTGATTGAGTCGAAAGCCATGCATCTTCATAGCTAGTAGCTCATCCAAGAAGGGTTTAAGAATTAGTTTAGTGGATAAGTCCATTTCTCTTTATTTCGTTTTTCTTTATTATTCATGCTAGGTTGTAGGTAACACAACAAGACTCCATGCGAAGGTTGCACTATGCTTTGACTTTTTTTTGAACTAAACTAACCCTAAAACCATTTTTTGAATTTAATCACTTAGAAAAAGAAAATGTGGCTGATTACAAGTAAATCCAAAATTTCCAATTTCATATGGTAAATCAATCCAAGATACACGAGTGTGCCAAATTTTGGATCAATTGGTCAATGTTTGCTATGGTTTAAGCCATGAACTAGCTAAACCCCATGTGTTGACCACATGTTGAGGGCAAAACTAAGTAGTGCTAAGCAACAAGGTGGATGACCATAGAAACTTGCAATAACACATACATTATGGGATTATCCAACATACAAACCTGGGAGCGTCACACTAGTTACAAACATTGACAGTAGTTCAAATTCATCATACAAATTCAAATTAATAATTCAAATTCATTTTTTCTTGCTTTTAGTGTTTTTCGCTGGGTTCACCACCTTGCTCTGGGTGATCCTAACTGGAATATTCCCGGAGTCCACCATCAGCTACTTCCGTTTGTTCTTTTTCTCTGCATCCAATGAATCAAGTGCTTCAGTCTGTCGTACAATTGGTTTAATCACGTTTCGATCCATTGGTTCATACGGTTCAAAATGCATTGGCATCATTTCTTCAATATCCTCTTGTGTAATTCTGATGGTTCTGTGTATGGTGCCAGAAAAATGCTGGAGCAGTGTTGATGTAGAGCTTGTTGGGAACCACAAGAGGAAGGTATGATGAGCACAACAACAAGTTTCCCTCAGTATGAAACCAAGGTTTAATCGAACCAGTAGGAGCAAGGAAACACCCCAAAGGTGTTGCTAATGAGCCTCAAGGTGGCACACCATCGGGTGCTAGTAGCAACGTGGAGACCTACACAACACAACCACAGAACTTTGTCGCTAACTTGCGATGAGGTTGTCAATCTCACCGTGTTTTGCAGAAAACAAAGGATTAAACGTATCGAATGGAAAGAAGTAAAAGTTTGCAGAAAGTAAACACAAAGAAGTAAACAGTTTGTAGATTGTATGTAAAAGACAAGGACCGGGATCCATAGTTCACTAGAGGTGGCTCTCCTTAAGATAGATAACATGCTGGGTAAACAAATTATAGCGAGGCAATTGACAAACATCGAGAAAGCAATACATGCATATACTAATCATCTTGACTCCTTTGGAACTTGATTGGGCATTACAACATTATACATAGACCACCATCCAACTGCATCTATGACTAATAATCCACCTTCAGGTTATCATCCGAACCGCCTCCAATATTAAGTTGCAAGCAACAAATTATTGCTTTACGAACTGCGTGTAAAGTAAACAATATGATTGTTATATGAACAAAGGATTTTTGTTTTCTCCCTAGTAGAAACAACACATCTAGTACCTTAGAGATTTCTGTCACTTCCCCAGATTACCAGAGGCATGAACCCACTATCGAGCATAAATACTAACTCTTGGAGTTGCTAGCATCTACTGGGCCAAGATAGCTACTAACAACGGAAAGCATGCAAGATCACAAATAACAAAGACATGATAGAATCAATAATATGAAATAGAATCTCAATATCCATCGGATCCCCGCAAACACAACATGCAGAATTACAAATAGATGATCTTGATCATGAAAGGAGCTCACAAGATCTAAACATGAAAGCACAAAGGAGGAAAACCAACCATCTAGCTACTACATGGATCCGTAGTCCAAGGATGAACTACTCACGCATCACACCGGAGGCTTGCATGGTGATGAAGAAGGCCTCCAGGGTGAATTCACCTCTCCGGCAGGGTGCCGGGAAGAGCTTCAGATCCCTCCCAATCTAGGGATGGAGATGACGGCGGCTACAGAATCTTTCGTGGAATTTTGGTACTTAGGGTTTACGTCCCGAGGGCATCTTATAGGCGGAAGGGGAGGCCGAGGGGGTTCCAGGGGCCACCACACCACCCTCTGGCATGGGCCCGCCCAGCTGGCCATGTGGTGTGGCCGCCTCCGCCCTTCTCCGTCGATTCGCACTTGATGACTTCCGGAAAAATAGGCACTTTGGCTTTTGTCCCGTCCAATTCTGAGAATATTCATTTTCTGACTTTCCTGGAACCAAAAACAGCAGAAAACAGGCAGCTGGCACTATGGCTCTTGTTAATAGGTTAGTCCAAGAAATCATATAAAAAGTACTCCAAAGTTGGAACAAAACACAAGAAAGTGGATAAAACCAAGCATGGAAAATCAAAAATTATAGATACATGTGCAATGTATCAAATTCCTTTACTTTTGAACTCTGCTTCCCATGAATAAATTGCTTTATTCTCCTCTCAATCCATTGGTTCAATCTCCCCTGCATTTGGTTCAATCTCATCTGCATTTGGTTCAATCTCTTCTTGATCCATTGGATCAATCTCCCCTGCATTTGGTTCAATCTCCTCTAGATCCATTGGTTCAATCTCCCCTGCATTTGGTTCAATCTCCTCTAGATCCATTGGTTCAGTCTCCCCTGCATTTGGTTCAATCTCATTTGCATTTGGTTCAATCCCCTCTCGATCCGTTGGTTCAATCTGCAATGTATCCATTGCTTCATTCTCCTCTCGTTCAAATACTTCATTCTCATCTGCATTTGCTGCTCTTGCCTGATCATCCATTCCATAAGCTGGGTCCACTCATTTTTATAAAGCCTAGCAATGTGCCCTAGGATCCCACAACATTTGCACTTACGTTGTCGACGTGGTGCACCACCCTCTGCACTAGCACTCATCCTATTATTACTTGGCCTACCTGCTGGTCTAGTAAAAACTGGAGGGTATAGCTTGAAGTCTGGATCCACTTCCATCCATTGGTCTTTTCCCAACAAGGCTGGAACATTCTGAGCATATGCTGCCCTAAATTTGGCAACAGAGAAATACTCCGACACGTACTGATCAACTTCACCCTCTTCACCTCCTAGAACACCCATGAAAAACAATGCATGTATGCAGGGTTTCCCAGGGAGCTGCCATTGCCTGTAATGGCATGTCCTATCAACCAAACTCATAGGATACCTCCATTGCCTATCTTTACTGTCAGTGTATGTTACCTCATCCTCCATTCCTCTTCTAATGCATTTCATATTCAATTGTTTTGCCCTGGCATGCAAAGCCTTAATCAAAGATGTGAGGATGAGATGGCCAGCATATACTATTGATGCAATTCTTTGACACAAATCGATCTTTATCATGATCATCTGCCTAATCTTATCAAATATTTGCCACAACATAAGCCCTTTCAATGACTTGACCTTTGCATTAAAACTCTCTACAAGGTTACTTGTTACATAGTCTACCTTGCAAATTTCATTGAATCAGCTTCTTGACCACACCATTCCATGATGTGCATCCAAATACTCCTTCACCGCAGGTTTTTGTTTATACAACACTTCCAAATGATACAGATGCTTCCTCTTACTGCATGTGTATGAAGCTGGCCATATGTTGTCAGTATAAACTTTACCTTTGAATTTCTTTGTAAAATTCTGCACTAAGTGTTGCATACATTCCCTATGCTCCACTCCAGGGAATACTGCTTCTACAACTTTCTCCAAACCTTTGCAAGCATCCGTGTGGATAGTAAGTCCTGGTGGATGACCTATAAGGTCGCGCAAATTTTATAGAAACCAAGTCTAACTTTCCTATGACTCAATCTCCAAAACTCCAAAAGCAACAGGGAACATCCAATTGTGGCCATCAACTGCAGTAGCAGCTACTAGCTGTCCTTTAAATCTACCATGAAGAGTTGTTGCATCCACGGACAAATAAGGCCTGTAACCATCCAGAAACCCTTGCCAGCAAGCTTTGAAACAAACAAAATCCCTTCTAAAGAACTCCTTCTCCTTTGTCTTTCCTCTTATTTTTTACTGAACTTTATGCCTGTCTATCTGTGCAACACTACCTGGACTAGCCATCTCCACTTCAGCTTTGAAGCTGTAAAGCAACTGAAAACTTTCATTCCTTGCACCATTGATCCTATAAAGAGCCATTTACTTTGCATAGAACATCCTCATGTAAGGTACTGTAATATTAAACTTTTCAGAAACTTCTTTTATGAGCGTTGTTGCACCAAGTGATGGGTTCGATCTCATCCAATACATGATTGCATCTGCCAACCACCTAGTCTTTGCTAGTTTTGTTTTGTCCTTGGGTTGTCCCCCTTGAGGTGGAGAAGAATGTTCGAACCAGTTACTTTTTATCTAAAACATAATGAAAATGTCAGGTACAGTTAAAAAACTCTACACAATGATCTAAAATACACAACTGGTTGTAATACCTGAACGAAACTGCTCCTGAGCATAGTGGATGCATGCATCCTCCTCCTACACCTCTTGTATGGGCACTTCACCGTGAACCTTGCTGGCTCACTCTTAATAACATCACAATCATTATTGGTGTGGATACAATATGTAGTAAGGGCATTATGATAGTCCCACATCGTTTCAAATATGGTGCCTTCTGAAATGTTAGGATCGTTCCTGTCCCACTCAATTACTGGCAAGTCCTCACCATCATACTCGGCTAAAACGAGACTGTCATTGTTCTCCTCATTTTCTTTGTCATCAGTGTCATCAAATTTGGCACCGTGGGCCATTTCCTCCGTGTATTGCTCCTCTAGTGCCTGTTTACTGAATCTATCTACCAATTCAGGAAACATCAACTCATCCTCATAATCTATTGGAGGCGCTCCCTCGTCAGGCTCTGCTTCGTCCTCCACAACAGCCGCACGAGCGATTTGGCTTACACTTGCAGTGCAAACAGACGGTACTACTATGGACCTACAAGGAGTGCGGGGGTGCACACTATTAGCAGAGACAACAGAGAGACATGATGCCCGACCACCTGATGATGCCTGGCAACCAGATGATGCCTTATCTCTCTTTCCCGTATGTTCAACTTTAGGTTACACATGGAGACGAATTCAACCAAAACATTTGGTAGCATTCAAAGAGAAAAGTAGTAGCATATCAGCTTCACTAGTTAGTGGGATCAATCTTTGCTCGCTAATGTTGAAATATTGCAAATCAACTAAAATGCCATTGCTCTAGGGGAATTTAGAATAGATTTTATCTTTCAAATCTCTGAGATTTATGGAGGTTGCAACCACCGCTGGGAAGTAAAATCTAGAGAGATACTATTCACAACCACAAATTACTCTAGTATCTAGTCTAACCGCTAGCCGAAATGCGAGCGCTGGATCAATCCTATTCGAAAATCAAGGCAGTTAGTTGAGCACTAGCGATTCACACTCAATTACTACCTATAATCAACCCAGAAAGGGAAACAATGCTTACTGTAACATCCCAATTTCAGCAACCCTGATTAGTTGTCCAGAATGCAAAAATCAGGTGAACAAAAACTTTTTCTTGTTAAGTGTTGCAGTGTTGGCTTGTTGTTGTCTATGCTTAAGCTTCTGATTGTATAGCTTATGATACACTCCTTACCTCAACATCAGTCGTCAAAAGCTATTTAACAAAACTAACCTGGCTCATTTTACATATTCTCAAATGTTCTGGCATTTCAAAACATGAGCCAAGATGCTTGTGTAACCAAAACTATTTTAGTAGCTCCTATTGAGAAAACTATGGAGAGTTATAATCTCCTTATATTTTTAAGACAAAACCTTCAACTACTCTTACCTCTAGGATTTCCAAAACCTTTTATAAAGCTTTTGAATTCTACTATTAGTAGGGATACCAAGGACTGTTACCTTATTCAAACTCCAACCTTTCAAAAATGCCCATCCTTACCTCAAGCTAAGCTTGATGGTAACCCTAGTAGTAGTTGATTTGTTTGTAAGATGAGTTGCCTTGATCTGCTGCTTGACTTGATTGCTTAGAAGTAGTATGAGCTACTCTACGATCTCATAGTCTAGGATCATGATACTTTAAGATCACCAAACCCTAAGCAAGAATACAAGATGGATCTGACCTCTAGCCACTAGGTGATCATCTAAAACCCTTAACCAAATCAATTCTGAAGTGATCCATTCTAGAAGTTTCCAAGTCAATGAAGACCAATATCAAACATGGATATATTCTACCCAATCTACACTTCAACATAACCCACTTGATAATGCTTTGATACCTTGCAAACCCTCAAAAACATTCCCACTCATATTCTAGTCAAAAACCCTACATTTGCTAAATTTGACCAAGTCTAGAAACTGTTTCAACATCACTTCTTTGAATGCCTCCCTTTCTCAAACCTTGTGCATTTTTGGTAATGAACTAGAACCATATTGTAGACCATCTTAATTACTACCAAGGACCACTCTTTCCCTTGGCTAGACCATCGTTCAACACACTTGTTCTTGATGGTTTTGCAGGCAAGAACATAACGTTTCCTGCAAATCTTATCAACTAGCCTACTTGGTCAAAACCTCACCCCTTCATCCTACCTCCTTTGGACCAACTCTCTGCATGATTGTGTTGTACTCATAAAGGTCTAGCAATACCTACTTCACTTGTTCCAAATGGATCCTTGTGCTTCAAAAACCCACAAGGTTTTGAAGGCTATTTAATAACCTGCTTTGGCACCCTTATTTTATTCAAAGTTTGGAATCAATATTTGGAGAGCTCAACCATGATCAACCTCAAATTTATATACCATGGTGATCTACATCACTTGGTCTATCTATACATATATCCCATGAACCAAGGTGAGATCTGAGCTCCAAGATGCAACCAGGTTTTGGTGGCATAAAAATAACCTTGCCCAAGATCCCTTATCCCCCGATTCTCTTCCAAATCAAGTTGGATCTCCAAAACCCAATAATTCAAATGCTAGATACACCTTGTGTACATCATATACCATGATTATAAGTATTTATCAAATACTATCCATAATTATTATGGCTCAAAAACTAATTAATTCATTTAATGGGCAAAACCTCCAAAACTCCTTCCGTAAAGGATAGTTTGTTTTTGCCAAAATACCTTACCAACATGGAACACATTGGAGGCATATATATCATACCCTACCTTCCAACTTCAAATATAAATACTTTTGAAGGGTTTTATTATTTCTTTTTGCCCATTTTCTTAAATGGCCGAAATGGAATAATAATTGTTTTAAATAATTTTTTCTCCAATAAATCTTGGGAAAATTCTCCAATGCTTGAATTAGTATTTGGGGCCATCCCAATCCAAAAACCCATCTTGTCCAATTCAAATTATTCAAATAAAATTCATAAAACAGTTTCAGCAGTTTTTGAATAAGTGATATAAAATACACCAAAAATCATGTGAAAAATCTCCAATAATGCGTGGAGACACTCCTTGATCATATCCACCTACCAGCATCATTGAATCAACTTGCCAAGATCAAGTTTAGAGAAATATCTTCATGGAAAGTGGGGTATGGGCACAACATGAATTAAACCCTTATCCAAATCCCTCCAAACTTGCAAAGCAATGCACCATAGCCCCCAGCTCTCTCTCTGGTCGAACTACACTGTAGCCACACTATAGCACTACCCTACTCCTTGTCCTATATGGTTGTATGAGAGTAGAGAGGAGGGGGAAATAACCACATGATGCCATACCCTTTAAAAACCTTCTCAGTAGCGGACATCACCCCTCTCTGCTTCCGTGCCACGACACAAGACCTCCCTACCGCCCCTCTAGCCCAATCCCTGGCCACCCCCTCCCTCCAAGTACCTCCTAAACCTAGACGACCATGGACCCTTGTACATCAGTTTATAAAGGCTAGAGCCATTCCAGCACACCCCTCCTCTGCTCATTTTCCTCCTTCTGCTCTCACTTACCTCCCACCTAACACCACTCATCCTCCCCTACTCTGCCTTGCCCAAGAGAAGAAGAAATGGAGTTCTCGGCCTCCTTCAAAAGTCTGGCGTAGCTCCTTTTCTCTCGCATCTCTCTGTCTCTGCATGTTGCAGCAATAAGAACCCTGGCCCTCCTCTTTCTAACCCTGCCCTTCTTTCTTCCAAGGAGAGCTCTAGTCCGAGTCGCCATCGACCTCCCAAGCGTGCATCTCGGGCGTCCTTGCGCCATCTCCCTCCCCACGTTGAACACCGTCATGCCGCCCCTCACCGAGCTCGCCGTTGTGGACCGCATCGCTCCATCGCGTCCCCGTCGCCCTCCGCCCCACTGGTGAGCTCCCTAGGCGCTGTCGTGCCGCCCTAGGGTTTGCTCCCGCCGCCAGCATCGAGAGGAAAGGGACGAGACATGACCGTCCATCGCCCCCTAATCAGACGACCCTCGTCCCTCCATACCGCTTCGCCCCGCGGTGCTGCTGACGGTCGGGCCCCACCGGGCGACATTTAAATGCGTGCTCCCATGCTAAGTCTCGCTGGCTGGGCCGGAACCACCCCGGTACAACCCATTCTCTCTAGATTCTAGCCCGCCCCCTTTTTATTTTTATTCTTTTGCTCAGATCCAGAAATTTGACCCTTCGTTTAAATCAATTTGAAACTGGAAATCAACACCAATTTACCATATATAAATTTTCTTAGGACCCTGCATGTTTTACCTACTACTCAATATCTTTGGTTAACCCAAATCAGACCTAGGTTAAATATAGTAAATCAGTTACCTAGATGTATAATTTTTACAAGAAAAATCTTTTAGAGAGTTTAGTAAATCCAATTTGAATGTATCCACTTTGTTCTGAAAGGTATCTAATATACCTTTCTTTATACCTTGGGCTCGTGGTATTTGGAGCCCTAAATTTACAGTAGTGAAATTAACAAATAAACCCCACATCTTCCTTATATAAATTCCCTAGGCCAAACCACTAATTTTATTGACATAATTCCAACCCTTAGTGATGTGGTACATCAAGATACATCCAATTCCAGGAGTACAAGATTTATTGAGTTCCTGAATATTTTTCATGAATTAAGACTTTCTGCTGGTGGTTTTATCACTAGATAAATCATATCAGGAGTTTTACAATACCAAATTGGGTAAATCCAATTTCTACAGAAAGTTATTCCAAGTACCTAACATGTAACCTTGGATCCATACCAAAAGCTTCTGTATATTAAATCTGGTGAAAAAGACAAATGCCCCCCAGAAATGACTTTGGGATTTTCCCAAGGGCATTCTGTTAAATATTTTAAGGTGATTCCTACTCTCTGTAAATCAGTCCTTGAAACCCTACTTAACTGTCCAAGGAATTAATTTTTGGACCTATAGATCTTTTTTGTTGATTTATTCACCTAATCTAGAGGTTATTTCACTAGAAAAATCATAACTAAATATAGAAAATTGATAAAATCATGAAACCACTTTTGTTGGACTTGTTATTCCAATACCTATCTGTTGATATCATTTTCATGCATTGATATCATACAGACCCAAGCCTTAGTTCAAAACCCCTTCATTAGGTGGTATTTGACAAATAAATCACAAAGGCAAATCCACAAAGGCAACTAAAGTATCTCTAATTGCTATGATCTCAATCCATCCAAACCTACTGAATTTATTAGTGTGTTGGATGTTTGTTTGCTGTATTGTAATGATGCTTGTATGCCTTGTGTTGATTGTGGCTCTGGTTGCTTGCATGAATCCTCCTTGACGATGATAGTTGCGATTATATCGGAGACCAGAAGAAGATGGTTATTATTATTGGTTATTATGGTATTCTAAGAAGAAGTCCAGGGACATATATTTCCAGTTTGCCGATGATCAGGCAAGCCACCTTCTTGCTCATAAGCCTTTTCCTAATATTTTACTTATGCATGTGTTTATCCACTGTTTATGTAAACTGCATTGTTTTATATTATGAAGATCTATATCAGGTAGTGGCTTGGCTCCTCCAAACCATTACACTTGTGTAGTATTAAGTACAACCCTCTTGACGACACCTATTTGTCCCTAGAATGGTGGATGGTGTATAACACCATAACCCTTTGGAGACCCTGTTTTAGCCGAAGCAAAACTAGAGGATGGGAAGATCCCCGAAAAAGTTTTACAAAATGTTTATGGAAAAACCTTGGTGAGGTTTGACCTACCAAGAGAAGTTTGAGAAAGAAAAAGGTTTTCGTTTTACAAAATGCTGAAGGAAAGATGGAGTTAAAATGTTTACAAAAACACACCCGGTTCTTTGTAGCTTAGCTATAACAACTCACTCGTGCAACCACATTACCCCGAAATCGGACGGGGCTTAACTCAAAGTAGTTTACTCTAATATGGGAATTCTCACTGCTACATATGGGGGATCATCTCCCGGAAAATCCGGGCTTACCTTTACAGAAAGGGTCAACTGTCAAGCAGTCACCTAGAGGAAGCAGAGTCACCCATGTGAGTGACCGGGTGAACTATGAGCCCTTTGTTGAAAGTGCCCCCTCCAGGTTTGAGTGGGGTGCTCCGGTTGATCCGTGGATCCAGACGTCCTGGTCTTGAGGGGAATAATTCATAGGGTAGGGCCCGTGTCAGAGTGGACTTTCCGAGGGTTATGTTTGATTATCCGAACCCCGATACTGGTGTATGACGATTCACGGTGAACCGCGGCGGATGTATCGAATCTTGTGGGTAAAGTGTACAACCTCTGCAGAGCGTAAATCTATTCGAATAGCCGTGTCCACGGTTATGGACGGTTGGACAAACTACTATAGAGCGGTGCTAGTTTTGATATCAAAAATGACTTCAGAATAGCAGAGGCTTTGGAAATGATTTGACCAGGTGATGGTCGAGAAGGAAGGAAAGGAGTTTGGTCATGTGATGACAAGGAAGAAACAAATGGGTGACCCAGTCCTAGTGTTTTCCAAAACTTTTCGAAAATTTCTCCAAAATGTTTTACAAAAGTTTTCAACAAAGATATGTAGACGCTATATCTACAAGAGAAACTATTTGAGAAAAGAACCTCTCTTGGAGCCCTCCTCCTACCACAGCTATATTGTATATTCTCTTGTTATTATTATTCTCTTAAGGTGGTTTGCGAGTACATTCAAAGTACTCACTATCATTGTCCCTGGCTATTAACTTGGTCAGATATTGAGAAGAAGGTGAAGTTGATGACTATGTGAGCTAGGACGTTCTCCCAGTCAGTTGCCTGTAGGTTAAGGCATGGCTTGGGCTCTACGCTTGATGAAGTTCCGCTGATGTTTATTGATGTAGCCTTAATGGAATGTAAGGTATGACCTGTATCCGCTTAAGTAATGGATGTTTACTTTGATACTTGTCTATTATGTGCCACGACTAACTGATCATGGGATCGTGGTGTATGCATAACAGGGATTCTCGGAGGATTAATCAGGGGGCCCCACACTTACCCAGATGGAATCCATGTGTTAGATCTCTCTGATTCCACCCAATCTTCTCCGTGCTTGATGGGGAGGACCGGTACACCAGCCGGCGTTGCATACTGTTCCACAAATGGGGTAAATCTAGCGGGGGCAGGGGCGGGAGCAGAGCCGGAGGTGGAGTGGGATCCGCAGCTCGGTGGCCGAGGATGACATAAGGTAGGAGGGCATGACTGCGGGGGAGTGGAGGGGTGGCGTGGGAGCTGTTCCAGGCTTAGGGGAAGGGAATGCTTTGGGTGAGGGAGAATGATCGGTCTGACGTGTCTCCATGCGGCCACAACCTTCACCACGTATGCAAGACCTGTCCCAACGAGGCCCCACCCTTTACCACGTGTGCAAAACCCGTCCCAATGTGGCCCCACCCATCAGCATGTAACGGTCGAGGCGATGTAACGTAACGCTCAACGCATGACCCGCCCCAACGCGGTCCCACCGGTCAGCATGTAACGGTCAAGCCTTTGACCTGACGCTATCCTCCCGTCCGAGCGCCTGTGAGGGTTTCAGAATAGAGGGAGGGGAAAGTGAGGAAAAGCTAAACGGCTGGGGAAAACTGAGTACAACTAACGAACCGAGGACATGAAAATAGAAATCCCAAATAAAAATGCAAACAAGAAAATGTGAAAAACCAAAAACCCTAGTTTCCTCTCTCTCTCAAATCATTGTAAAAGGGTTTTGAATTTTGAAAACTACAAAAGGTGTGGATTCCAAATAGTATAGAGGCCCCCTATGTGTTCCAAAACTATTTATACACCCTCTTGTATTTTTGGAATATTCAAATAGTGTTGAACTTTAATATACAAAAGGGAAAATGTAAGCAGAAATAGAAAACAATTTTCTGTGCGAGCTCCCTCCCTATCCTCTCCATCTCTATCATATCATTTCCCTCTCTCGCGCTTCTGCTCTCTCTTTTGTGCGAGCTCCCGAATCCTAGCTACAGGTCATTGTCGTCCTCGCCATCTCCGGCCGCCCTAGCCCAAGCCATGCTCACCGTTGAGATCGCTGTGGTGGCCTTGTTTTCCTGCCAAGTGGAGGAAGCCGAAGTTGCCCAGATGATCTAATCACCACCTCCTTCCTCGATGTTGGATGCCGCGCTTGTCGCTGATTCTGGCCCCACCCCGCCTTGCGGACCCCTTCCCTGCAACCGCGGTGAGCCACTGGTCCTCTTGGACCCCTTTGTTTCTTCCCCCTCGCTCTGTTGCGCACCCGCACCATACACCACCGAGCGGTGCCGCCAGACACCACCATGCTCTTAGCTCCGACGACCAAAAATGAGCAGCACCGCCCTAGGATGGTTCGCCTAGCTATGCTAAGTCTAACTCGCACACTCCCGCTTGCCCGCGCGCTACCCAGCGTTGCCACCGGTGACCATCCTCCAGTGGCCGTCAAGGTGACATCACCACGACGTCATGCTTTTGTGGCCCTTGGGTTCTCTGACCGCTAACCGCCAGCGTGGGTCGCTGATGTGGCCTAGGCCCAACAGTCAGCCATGGAGGCTAGATCCATCCCTGGTGTAAGATGTTTAATTGCCCGAGCTAACATAATGCTGATGTAATAATCTAGTTTAATTGTTTTAATAATTTCAGAAATTGATTAAATACTCCAAAATTCATATCTAATTATTTGTAAGTCAGAAAAATATGTATAATATATCAAAATATTTAGAAAAATGAGATCTGTCCCATAGCATCAAAATCATGCATTATTCAACAACTTTAATTGCATGTTTAATTAGAAGAACAAAATGACCCTCTCATATGCATCCAGGGTTTCTCCAAATTAGGGTTTGGACCCCTCGGATCCCGTTTAAATTGCCAAGCCTGCTTTAGGGTTTCATTTAAATGCCATCTAACTTGTCATATCATCATCATTGCTCGATTCAATTTGTTGATTGTTTCCCCCTTTCTTTCAAGTGTTTGGTCCTTCCCAATAGAATATGATACCGACTCCGAGATCATAGACCGAGATCAACACCATCAAAGCTTGAAGAACAATTCTTGACCAACTTTAATCAAGTTAGGCACAACGCTTTCAAAGATTTATATCTGGGTATAAAAAACATGGGAAGCATAGCCCCACCACTATACAATCCTATGCTTTTGAAAGCATTTCACTTCTTGCCATGATGCATACGATTCTACTATGGTATTTTATCGATAGATAGAGCATCATATATGTTGCATTACTCCCTTTGAGCTTATATTACGTGATCCACTACTCCTAGCATAACTAGGTTTGGCTTATGTGCTCTACGAGAGCTTATATCTATGTCTTGCTTAGCCATGCTTAGCTATCAATGCTGATTCATCTAGATGATGTACCAAATGCAGAGAATCTAGTATGAAAGGAGGATGTGATGAAATGAGATCAGTGATAAAGGTTAAGCATGCTAAGGCCTGTATGGGAGGACACAATGGAATGTGGTTTTTGTAGTCCCATGCTCGCCACCATTAGGACCCGAGTTCTTGCCCTCGTAACCAAGACGAGCATACAACCACACGAGGCCTAGAAAACCCCATGAGTAACTAACTTGCCTAATAGATTCCATGAGTCATATAGTTTGGGATTTCCATTTGGCATATGCATTGAAAACATTTTTGAAGGAGGAGGAGAAGGAAGTGCATCATAACAGGTAGGTAAGTGTGGCTGGGGTTTCTTGGGGTGGATAGAGCCCCTGATAAACCAAAATTGCCTCACATCTCTAGGGATCGGCTTCAGGTTTTGACCCGTTACGGTGAAACCCTCCTTAGGGCGTGACTCATGGTATCGGCAAAAGATAGGTAAAGGTCGTGGTCAACCACCCTTTTCCAGAACACCAAGGAAGTGTGTCAAGTGGTGTCGGGAGGATGACCTCTTGATACCCCAATCGGACAAGAACTATGGTAGTCAAATCACATTCAGCTGGCTAAGCGCAGCCGGATACCGGCTACTTTACGGTAGCTGGAACCAAGAGGAGCAACAACACACAGGACCGGCTACATCAGCATAGCCAGACGCAACCAGGAGGACAAAACGTCATGCTGCACAGTGCGCGGTACGCCCTGGTACGATGACAAGACCCGCAACTACATGGCCATACTGAAGACTTTGCAGGGTGACGCGGGCACAATGGCCAGATGCTGACGACTGGCTCACACGGTGTTCACTATACCCATGACGACCCTACCACATGTACCTCGATGGGATGTAAGTGTACTGGATACTGTAGAAGACCAGCCGGCTGGGACCACCTGTGGGGCCCGCCAGCCGGACTGGCCAGTCAGACTGTTGCCTCTCTACCTATATAAGGAGAGGCAAGGCTCTCGTAGAAAGGGTTGGTCTCAATGCATTTAAGGAGGTAGATAGAAGATACAGGTCCAGGAGCGATTGTAGCCCGTATACCACTCATAGTCAGATCGGCAGGAGTAGGAGCTTTACCTCACCACGATGGCTCCGAACCTGGGTACTTCTTGTGTCTCGCTACACTTGCTCGTATCCAATCCCGTCTACGGACGCCGTCGAGAGGTTCCCTGCTAGTCCCTACACCTCTATCTAACCTGTTTAGGTACCGCCGTTCCCAATACAATGACAGTTGGCGCCCACCGTGGGGCTAGATGGCTTTGACCGGAGTCACGTTCCGCATGGGACCCCGCACTTCAGCCGATGAGCGCGCGGCCTCTGGCCTAGTGCTTACGCTCGGAAAGTTCGACTGCGTCATCGACAAGGCTTCATGTTTTGTTGGATCCACGTTTCTAGCAAACGGCTCTATTCTGCTCTTCGGCGACCTCCCCGTCTACGTCGCCACCGTGCTGGAGCATTTCCCTAGGGAGATCGTTTCTGTCATGGAACCGCTGCACGTCGGCAGCAGCGCCTCCATCGCTCCTCGTAGTGTCGAGGTGATGATGGCCGGCTCCAGCTCTCAGCCCCGCCAGCCGCGGCCCAGGAACCCGGTGGAAGAGGCCATCGACCGACATCTCATGTCGGTTAACCTCGGGGATAACCCAAAGGAGGTGGAAGCCAACTTCGCCATGGAGAGATAGCTTCTCCTGCAGGAGGCCATGGACCTGGCTACGACCAAGAAGCAGATCGAGATCACCCGACGTGGGTATGACCGCGCGCACCGCCACACTCCGGCTACCGCGGAGCTGAGCCAGCACGGACAAGTACGACGCCGGGACGACAAGCTAGGCGGTAGGATGGAAAGGGATGGCGAGCCAGATCCACATCCCGCTCTCATCCGGCCCACCTACAACACACCCATCAAGAACCTACGCGCGACACGAGCCGGGGCGATGAACTTCCCTACTTGGAGGGAGAGGAGCGAGACCGGCAACACGCCCAGGAGAAGGAGCTCCTCCGTATCACGTATGAGCAGGCTGATGCCATCCGACAGATGCACGAGGACCCCAGCTACTCTAGGGGAAGCAAGCCGCCCGGCAATAGCAAGGGCGCACCCTACAAGACCCAGCAGGCGTCCTCCCCTCCGGCTAAGGCCCGTAGCAAGCGCCGCTGCTCTGGCAACAAGGGACAACCGCGACAGGAGCAAACTGTGAACAACAACCCATCGCCTCCCCCTCCACCAGCCGGAGCACCACGACCCGCCGGTTCCCGTCTCTCGAGACCAGGCACATGGCTTAATAGGATACCCATATCAATAAGTTGCAACTTCTTTTCCGGAAGCTCATTCGAAAAGAACTCTAAGGTTAAGCGTGCTTGGCCTAGAGAAATTCTTGGATGGGTGACCGACCGGGAAGTGGGTAACCGGGTGCGCATGAGTGAGGACAAAGTGCGTAGAAAAGACTAGTGTTGGTCTGTGGGGCCAGTTTAGATATCCTATTAAGCTGCCAGGAGTGACACTCCCCAGGCCCAGGAGTGGACGGGGTGTTACAAAGTGGTATCAGAGCCGACCTCGCGGTTAAATGGGTGTGTGCGGGTCAGTGGCGGGACATGTGAAGCATGGCGCGTGTGGCCCGGAGTGGACACGGCATGGCACATGTGCTAGCATTGGACGCACAGACGCGTGCCAAGAGGGAACGTTCCTGGGGTGTGCTTGATCGATGAGGGCATCGATCTTCTAAAGGGTGGGTGTATGTGAGACCAGGCACATGGCTTAATAGGATTGATAGGATACCCATATCAACAAGATGCAACTTCTTTTCCAGAAGCTCATTCGAAAAGAACTCTAAGGTTAAGCGTGCTTGGCCTAGAGCAATTCTAGGATGGGTGACCGACCGGGAAGTGGGTAACCGGGTGCGCACGAGTGAGGACAAAGTGCGTAGAAAAGACTAGTGTTGGTCTGTGGGGCCAGTTTAGATATCCTATTAAGCTGCCAGGAGTGACACTCCCCGGGCCCAGGAGTGGACGGGGTGTTACAAAGTGGTATCAGAGCCGACCTCATGTTAAACGGGTGTGTGCGGTCACATGGACATGTGAAGCATGGCGCGTGTGGCCCGGAGTGGACACGGCATGACACATGTGTTGGCATTGGACGCACAGACGTGTGCCAAGAGGGAACGTTCCTGGGGTGTGCTTGATCGATGAGGGCATCGGTCTTCTAAAGGGTGGGTGTATGTGAGACCAGACACATGGCTTAATAGGATTGATAGGATACCCATATCAACAAGTTGCAACTTCTTTTCCGGAAGCTCATTCGAAAAGAACTCTAAGGTTAAGCGTGCTTGGCCTAGAGCAATTCTAGGATGGGTGATCGACCGGGAAGTGGGTAACCGGGTGCGTACGAGTGAGGACAAAGTGCGTAGAAAAGACTAGTGTTGGTCTATGGGGCCAGTCTAGATATCCTATTAAGCTGCCAGGAGTGACACCCCCTGGGCCCAGGAGTGGACGGGGTGTTACAGGCCAGGTAGGAGCGCCCAACCTAGACCGTCCGGATGCCCACGACCGCATAGAGCTCCTCGCTCAAGTGCGCGTCACGGAAGAAGAAGATTCCACTGAACCGGTTTGTTTCAGACCCCGCATCTGGAGCGAACCATTTCCGGATAAGTTCACACTGCCCAGGGACACCCCCAAGTACGATAGCAGCATGAAACCGGAAGATTGGCTGACCGACTACGCCACGACAGTCGGCATCGCCCATGGGAACAAGCGCAGAGCTGTGCTCTACGTCCCCCTCATGCTAACCGGGTCAGCGAGGACATGGCTCAACAACCTCGCGCCCAACAGCATCAACGCTTGGCCAGATTTTGAGAAGGTGTTCGTCCACAACTTCAACAACACGTACAACCGTCCGGGCCGCCCGCGTGACCTAGCCTTGTGCGTCCAGGGTGACCGCGAGTCAGACCGCGAGTACCTTGCCAGGTGGACGGAGCTGCATAACACCTGCGAGGGCATCCTGGAGAGCCAGGCGATCGGGTTCTTCGTCGAGGGGTGCCGAGAAGGCACCATGCTTCGCCACCAGCTACTGTGTGACGAGCCGAAAACCATGGCGAAGCTCATGATGGTTGTAGACTAGTACGTCACGACGGATGCCGCGATGAAGAAAGCCCTCTGGGTGAGTGCTGACGGGCGTCCGACTCCCTCAGAGCTGGCTCGTGACCGGCCAAGCAATCTGGCCGGAGAAGTCGGATCCTCCAGGCGCCACGGCAATAACAGCCGGTTCCATGGTGACCGCAAAGCCGGACAGCAGAAGCCTCGGTACCACGCGCGGCAGGTCAATGCTGTGGAGGGCACGCTCGACGCACCGGCTAACGACGCAAGAAGGCAGAAGCCACGGCTCACCTTCGATCAAATTTTTCACGGCCCATGTAAGTGGTGTAGCGGTCCCTTCAAGCCGGCTACACACACCACCCGGAACTGCAGCTGGACCCACCAGCTAAAGGACCAAGGCAACCAGGAACGGCTACCCCCGCCCCTCCCGGTGGACCCCTACCACCGGCTAGGGGAGCCGGCAATGATGGTAACTGCGGCAAAAACAGAAAAAACAACAACGGCTACCCCCAGCCGCATGCCGCCTACCACATCTTCGAGACCGAGCCGGATGACAAGCACAGCCGCAGGTGGCGCTCCAAGGAGGTCGACTCCATCGTCTCCCTAGTCCTGTAGTACCTGAACTGGTCGGAGACCCCCATCACCTAGAGCCGGGAGGATCAGTCGGATCAGCTTCCGAATCCCGGGGGCTATGCCATGGTGCTTGACCCCCTCATCGTCTCCAACGAGCGCACCTACCGCTTTTTGCGTGTCCTCATCAACAGGGGTAGCAGCCTCAACCTGTTTTACCGGTAATTGCTGGAGAAGCTTGGCATCCACGAGTGCGACCTGCGCCTGACTACCACGACATTCCACAGCGTATTGCCAGGGCCGCCTTGTGCTCCGCTGGGTAAAATCCAGCTGGATGTCATCTTCGGGACTGAGGAGAACTTCTGGCGCGAGCTGGTATGGTTCGAGGTGGTGAACTCATCGAGATCCTACCACGCTCTCCTCGGGCGCCCCGTCCTCGCCAAGTTCATGGCCGTCCCCCACTATGCGTATCTCAAGACGAAGATGCTAGGGCCAAACGGCGTGATCACCGTCGCCGGCTACTTCAAGTGGTCGATGGAGTGTGCCTTAGTCGGCTCCAAGCTGGCCGAGGCCCTCATCTTAGCCGAAGAGAAGCGCGAGATCATGCGCAATGTGGCCATGGACCAGCAAGAAGTGCTCGCTAGCAGGAAGCCGGCTGGGGATGCAGCTTTCCAACTGGCCAGGGAGACGAAGAAGATCCTGCTCGACCCCTCCGACCCGACCAAGTTCGTCACCATTGGTGCCAACTTGGTCAGCAAATAGGAAGGCGCGCGCGTCGACTTCCTCCGTGAGAATCAGGACATCTTTGCATGGTCGCCCAAGGACATTCCGGGTGTGCCGAGGGAGTTTGACGAGCACTCGCTTCATGTGCGGCCGGATGCCAAGCCGGTCAAGCAGCCTCTACGCCAGTTCGCAGAGGAGAAAAGAAAGATCATTGGTGATGAGATCACCTGGATCCTTGCAGCCAGGTTCATTATGGAGGTGTACCACCCGGACTGGCTGGCCAATCCAGTCCTGGTGTTGAAGAAGAATAAGACCTGGCACATGTGTATCGAGTACACCAGCCTGAACAAGGCGTGCCTGAAAGACCCCTTCGCTTTGCCCTGTATCAATCAAGTTATCGATTCCATGTCTGGCTACGATCTGTTGTCCCTTTTGGATTGTTACTCCGGTTACAATCAGATCCGGCTAAACCTGGCGGGCTAGATAAAGACACGTTTATCACCCCGTCCGGGGATTTCTGCTATGTAACCTTGCCTTTCCGTCTAAAAAATGCAGGTGCTACCTATCAGCGTTGTATGCAGAAATGCTTGCACTCGTAGATCGGCCGAAACGTGCATGCCTACGTGGAAGATGTCGTCATCAATACAAAGGAGAAGCGCACCCTCCTCGAGGATTTGGGGGAAATATTTGGCAACCTCCGTCGATACCAGATAAAGCTGAACCTGGAGAAGTGCGTCTTTGGTGTCCCATCCGACCAGCTACTCGGTTTCCTCATTTCACAATGAGGGATCGAGGCGAACCCAGAGAAGATCACGACCATCAAGAGAATGCAGCCCCCCAGGAGCTTGCTTGGAGTCTAGAAGTTCACAGGATGCCTGGCTTCCCTTAGCCGTTTCGTCAACCGGTTGGGGGAGAAGGCACTTCCACTATACCAGCTGATGAAGAAGACAGACATGTTCTCCTGGACCTTGCAAGATGATGCCGCCTTTCATGACCTCATGCGCATGCTATCCACAACGCTTGTTCTAGCCACACCGGCTAGCAAGGAACCGATGTTCCTCTATATAGCAGCCATCAGCCGGGTCATCAACGTCATCCTGGTGGTGGAGCGCCTCGAGGAAGGCAAGGCTCAGCTGGTTCAGCGACCCGTCTACTACCTCAGCGAGGTTCTCTCCCTCTGCAAGTAGAACTACCCCCACTACCAGAAGATGTGCTACGGCGTGTACCTGGCGTGCAAGAAGCTCTAGAACGACTTCTAGGAGCATCCGATTAAGGTCGTGTGCACCGCACCCCTTTAAGAAATCATCAGCAACAAGGACGCCACCGGCCGAGTCACTAAGTGGGCCATCGAGCTCGCCGCCTACTCCATCCAGTACGAGCCAAGGCTCACGATCAAATCACAGGCTCTGGCGGACTTCCTCGTCGACTGGGATGAAACCCAATACCTCCCCCGGTTCCTGACTCGGACCACTTGAGGATGCGCTTCGACGGCTCAAAGATACTCGGGGGCTTGGGGATCGGCATCGTCCTCACCTTGCCCAAAAGAGACCGACTGGAGTATGTTCTCCAGATACACTTCAAGGCCTCCAACAACGTCGCCGAGTATGAGGCGCTGGTGCATGGCCTCCGGCTAGCCAGGGAGATTACCGTCAACCGGATCCTTTGCTTCGGCGACTCAGATCTGGTGGTGCAGCAGGTATCTGGAGAGTGGGATGCCCGCGATGCAAGCATGGATCTCTACCAGTTCCACGTACAGAATCTCAGCACCTTCTTTGACGGATGTGAGTTCCATCACGTCCCTCGCATCAACAATGAGGCAGCTGATTCGCTCGCCCGAATTGGATCCACCAGGCAGGCGATCCCACCAGGGGTCTGTAACACCCCCGAGATCAGGGTTAAACAAATCCAGACCTTAGCCTGACATAATCTTAAATTAGACCTCGAGGATATCCAGTGAGAAATCGGTAACAGAACAGTAACCCTGCGACACAAAAATTATTACAGCAAGCTCATAACTGAGCGAAGAACCAAAATATTACAAGTAGATGTCACTGACCACAAACATCAAACAAGGGAAGGCAAATTATGCTATTAAGTATATCAAACTTAACAAATGGCCTAAGAGTCCTAAAGCAAAACGGAACACGTCTTCAAGGGAGCACTTACTCTGCTACAAATGTATCAACAAAGCAAGTGTGAGTACGGGGTGTACTCTGCAAGACTTATGGCTGGTGGGGTTATTTTGCATAAAGCCATCTTTGTTTATAAAACAAGGGAGAGAAGAAGCTCGTCTACTCAGAATATTTTAAATGGGGATAAGAGAGCGACATCTCCGAAGAATTGATCATCATATTGATATCCACCAAAGTCATCCTCATCTCACAACTAGTATCACCCCCTCGTACCGCTGAGGAAGCATCCTTAAGCACACGTTGAACTACCAAGTTTTATGATTAGGTTAATGTTCTCTATGATCTTCACGTCCGTTACCAAGTTGTCCATAACCATGGACACGGCTTTTTTAAAAGATTTAACCATGCAGGGGTGTACAACTTTACCCACACATACCAACTGACTCTTAATGCCACTATAGTTGAGCCCTCTTACTTGGAAGGCTAGTATAGGGTGGTTGGACACGACCTTTACCTTGCTTTTGCCGAGACCATGAGTCACACCTAAGGATGGTTCTGCCGTAACGGGTTAAATCCCGAAGCCGGTCCCTAGATATGTGAGGCGAGGTTGGTTTACCAGGGGCACCATCTACCCCAAGCAACCCCGACCACGCTTACCTACCTGTATGAATGCACCTCCTTCACCTCCTCTTTCAAAAACATTTTCTATGCATATGTCGAATGGAGCGCCCAAACTATGTGACTCATGGAATCTACTAGGCAAGTTAGTTACTCGTGAGGTTTTCTAGGCCCCATGTGGCTGTACGCTCGTCTTGGTTCAAGAGGCTAGAACTCGGGTCCTAGTAGTGGCGAGCATGGGACTACAAAAACCACATCCCACCGTGGCCTCCCATACAAGAGTTAGCATGTTTAATCTTTACCACTGATCTTAGCTCATCAGCACACCACGTTTTCCTGTCATACTAGATTCTCTGCATTTGGTACATCTTCTGGATGAACCAGCACTGACAACTAAGCATGGATAGTCAGGACACAGATAATAGCTCTCGCAGTGCACACAAGCCAAACCTAGTTATGCTAGGAGAAGTGGATCAGGTAATATAAGCTCAAAGGGAGTAATGCAATAGATAGGATACTCTATCTATCAATAAAAGACCACAGTAGAATCGTATGCATCATGGCAAGAATTAAAGTGCTTTCGAAAACATAGGATTGTATAATGGTAGGGCTATGCTTACATTGTTTGTTGATACCCAGATAAGCAGATCTTTGGAAGCCTTGTACTTGACTTGATTACAGTTGATCAAGTATTATTCGTCGATCTTCGATGGTGTTGATCTCGGTCTTCAATCTTGATCTCGATATCATATTCTACCCGAAAGAACCAAACACCAGAAAGAAAGGGGAAACAACAATCAACACATGGCATCGATGCAATGCTCAAGCAAGGATGATGATATGACAAGTTTAATAGCATTTAAATGAGACCCTAAAGCATGCTTGGCAATTTAAGCGGGATCCGAGAGGTCCAAACCCTAAAATAGGAGAGACTTCAGAATCACCTACGGGGGTTCATTTAGTTCTCTAATTAAACTTGTAATTAAAGTTGTTCAACAATGCATGATTTTGAGTCTATTGTGTAGATCTCATTTTTCTGAATATTTTGATATATTATACATATTTTTTTGACTTATAAATAATTACTTATTAATTTTATAAGATTAAACCAATTTATGAAATTATTAAACTAATTTTAAAAGATTTACTGCCTCAGCACAGGTGGAGGCTGACATCACCACGGGGTCAGGGACTTTTCTCACTAGGGTTGTGGTAGCAACTATGGCTGATAAGTGGGACTTGGCCATGTTAGACCCACACGACGGCCACACGGACTCCACACAGGAGCCACGTCAACTCGCCGGCAGACGACCAAATGGCGGCGGCTGGCGGCGCCAGGGGGCGAGCGAGCTAGCACGGATGCACGCGTTTGAACCAATGGAGCAAGGCGAAACTAAATCTGGCAACGCCGCTCGTTCTTGGTCACCAGAGCACGGGGTACGGCAGCGCACGGCGGCGGAGCTTGCAGACGGATAACACGCAGCAACTCTAGCAAGCAAACGAGACGACGAAAAGCGCCATGAGAACCAAGAGCTCACCGGGAGGGTGTTGACGGTGACAGCGAGGGCTGAGGTGGCCGGAATCAACAGGTATTGTGACGGCCAGACTTCGGGAAGAAGCTTTCGATTCGGTCAATACCGTCCATCCCAGCAAGTGTGGATCAACGGAGAGAAGGAGGATGACACAGCGATCTGGACGGTGTCCACATCTTGGCCTAGGGCGACTGGGGACGGCGAGGCCTGGCGGCAACTGCGGCTAGGGTTTCGGTCGCCTCGTAGGAAGAGGATGAGAGAGGTCGGGAGAGAGAGGAAGGAGATAGGGTTGATGAAGGGGCATCGTGGCGCTCTTATCTCCTCCAGGGCGTCGGTGGGGCGCTGTGATTCGCGGCAAGGATCAAGTGGCGATGGCGCGGACACGCAGGAGCTTCGGCTTCATCGTTGGCAGCGAAGACGACGAAGGACAGGGGACCGAAGGGGTACGCGGGTCAGGCTGGGCTGCACTTGGGCCAAAGGTGGGCCATGGGAGTTGCACGCAGGCGGCAGGGAAAGAAGGGAGAGGAAGCTAGGCCAGCTGGGCTGCACGGCCTAGAGGCTCTGGCTCTATTTTTTTCCTGAAAACATTTTCCAATTCTGTTTTTGTTTCTCTCTTTGTATAAACATTTCAAATATGTTTTTGATAGTTTCAAAAATATAGGGAGCCCTTTAGTCAATTTGGGCTCTATTGCTTTTGTGTTTTTAAAATATTCAAACTATTTTGAATGTGTTTGAGAGGAAGAAGGAAACTAGGGTTAGGGTTTTATCTTTATTTTCTTCAATGCATATTTTAAAATATGATGCTCATGAATGCACAGACAAAGCCTTAAATATGATTAGCTAAAACTGGGGTGTTACAGCTCTATCCCCCTTACGAGAACCTCAACCCGAGATTCCAAAGGTAGGAAGAGAGAGAAGGAAACAAGGTCACTCTAAGGATAAGAGGGAAACACACTAACAACACAGAGTATTTCATGGTCAACTCATGATGGAGTGTTCAAAACAACTCTGAGATGACAAACATGAAACACATCAAGGTAAAGGAGGAAACAAGAGGAGATGGTTTCAAATTGTTAGATAGATGGTCTTCATAAGGATTGAGACCATGGAGCTTCAGAAGGATTTAAGCTTCTGAAAAAGAAATATGACAACGGAAAGAACATGACCATAGACTTCGAGAAATGAACCTCTACTAAATGGATTAAGTAGGGGTTCATGGGTTAAATAGATACAGATAACCAAGCTGTTGATCTACTTTTGATACAGAAGGATCACTCTTCGTACAACAGAAGGTATAGACAGAGAGGTGTTTTTGTGGCGAGGACTCGTAAGAGTCACAAGGAACATGTAACAAGAGGAACTAATGATTACCAACATCATAGTCACTCTAGGAACATGGTCGAGATACGAAGGAAAATCTTTGTTCATCCAGGTTTATCAAAATCTTTGCAAAAGATCGTGGTATCACTTTACACCACCAAGATGATTAAGTAAGAAGATTCCTGATGACACGAGGAAAAAGAAACTTCATTATCAGACTTCTATTACTTGGCACAACAAATGATTGCCAACATAAAAGGGTCTAGAGGATCGACCAAGAGACATTTAGCAACACTACTTTAAATGTTCTCCTTGATGTTCGAGTCACGAAACATCAAGTAAAGGTCAGACTTTGGATATGAAGGAAACCATAAGCACAACTCCTATAATAAATCATAGAAGATGCCTCATGAAGAGTGGTTGTTATTTCTGATTCAAGAGAATATGGCAATAAGTCTTCCGACTAGTTTTGTCAACCATTACATCAATCTTGCCAGATTTACAAAGAATCATATGTCAATTCCTTGAGAAAGACCAACCATCATATCTGCTTGAGATTCAGATTTGGTTAGGTGAGATGATATTTAAGACTCAGCATGTCCGAATAGAAAGTGTGCAACATTTACCGTAAAGGTAAAGTCACTAGAGTCTTAAGACATGGACTACAGTGTTAAGCTCCAATAGACTGAGCTGAATTGCTAGACTCATGTATTAGCAACATGTCTAAGGACAACTGCTCATACATCGAGTATTTGCAACAAAATACAACTGTGTCCTTAAGATACAGAGTTAACTCTACTCGAATCCATGGCGATATCTTTCTACAGTTGCGCGTGAATTGGAGAAGGTTACTTCTAACATCCAGAACACATTCTTCAAGATAACCCGAAGATGGTTCTCAAAAGTTTTCCAACATTAATGCCAAATGTTCCATATGAATCTAGTCTAGCATGGAGAAGATAAGGATGCCATCGATGGGCTCAATAACAAACTTATCGAGATACTCCAAGAAGATGAACTCATATGTTGTATAATGAAGGCAGAAATACTGGTCAGACCAACGGACATGAGGACGTGCTCAAGTGAAACATCACGAGTAGCAACATCGTCAAGATAGTCCTTGGAACTGAGTTTGATTTGGCCATAACCCAAATCAAATCAAAGACGGGGGAAGATAACATACCCACGAAGGAAATACTATCTTTCTTCAGAACGAAAAGAACTAGACATCCCTTTAAGATAAACTAAGTCAGATAGAACTTTTGTCTTATAGCTCTCCAAGTTGTTCTTTAAGCTCAACCAACTAATTCAGGGGTATCCAGTACGGATCCTTGGAGAAAGGAGCAGTTCAGAGAACTTGCTTTCTCAAGAACTTGACAACATGGTCACGTGGAACATGTCGATACTTCTAGGAATACATCCAAAATATCACGAACCACCAATATGTCACTTAGTTCGAGAGGGAACTTGCTTGGTAAGGCAAGATGACACAGTATCAGATTTTCGACTCGATCCTAACTCCTTGACTGAAGAGAGCGTACCAAAATAACGGACGTGGTAGCACAGTCAAACTTTGCTTAGTGATAGGGTTAACCATCACGCTAAGAATGACACAAATTTCCTTGTTAAGGTCCAAAGCAATAATGATTGCTAAGAATCTCAGATGGCCACATTATTATGCACACGCATCATTCACGAGCGCGAAAGTTTGGAGGAAGGGTGGGTAATTATGTGTAAGAGCATCATTTCATTAAGGGATCATGAAACTCAGCACGACCTCTTAGTATGAAAGAGTGTGATACTAGAAGGTAGAACAAAACATAAGCTAATTAACACTTTTTGATCTGTGGATTACAACACTTTTAGCTGGTCCTAGATATGACGAGGTTCTGGAGTTTGTTTCTCCTAACATTCCGAAATGGTTTTTCATGACGGACCACAAGACTATCTTGCATCGGAAGACACCAATGCACAATACCACTTGGCTACCAACTGATAGACAAAGGTCAGAAAACAACAAGGGAGAAGGAACATGCTCGTGATGGAATCCCGAGATGTGGATGCATAGATTATCAATCTTCTAAAAACCAATGCATGGAAAGGAGAGGTGGGGCAGAGTCACGAATATAGATGCGAGACTAACGAGGAGTACTCTTGTCGTGATCTATTTGGTTCCATTAAAGAACATCTGCCATAGCCAGTGGTAGGGGAAGTCCTTAATTGTCGAGATTCAATCGCGACAAAACCCTAAAGCTCGAAGGCTATATTTTAAAAGTCGCCACCTTGAGGTAATGTGTGAACATTAACAACAGGGGTCAATGGAGTGGACCTTTGGTTAAAGACCAGCTTCATGTACAAGATTCACAACACCAGAATCCAGCACAATCTGAGATCTTTGGTTCAAGTCCAAGGGTTAAAACCCGAGAAAAGAGTAACTACTACTTGAGTAATACAGTGTATACTGCAAGGTAGCAATCACGAGGTAGCTTCCAAGAGAAGAAACGACTTCTGAAGTACCCAAACAAATAAAAAGGAGGCACACGAGGTGAAAGGAAACCTCAAAGCCTAGAACAGAACACTATGGATCCTACAATATAATATTGTGGGCCCATAGGATAGAGAGATCATGATGGAAAGGAATCTCACAGATGAAGCAGAGCAAAGGGGACAAACATCACACAACACACACAACTCTAAACAACTCTACAATAGGTCAACTGGCTGAGAAACGACATGCCAAGAAGGCGCGTAAGTTTTGAAAGACTAGAAGAGGTATCAAAACTTTTCCAAAGACAACACAAGATAAGATGACCCAGAGTTAGAGCGATACCAGATGAGGAGCAAAAGAAGCATACTAGTGTTTTCATAAATACTTTTCATCTATAAAATAGTTTTCACAAGCACTAGAATCAACATCGACCAATAGCAAGGTTTTCCTACGGTCGGTACTGCTCTGATACCAAAAACTGTAACACCCCCGGGATCAGGGTTAAACAAATCCGGACATTAGCCTAGCATAAGCTTAACTTAGACCTCGAGGATATCCAGTGAGAAATCGGTAACACAACGGTAACCCTGTGATACAAAAATTATTACAGCAAGCTCATAACTGAGCAAAGAACCAAAATATTACAAGCAGAGGTCACTGACCACAAACATCAAACAACGGAAGGAAAATTATGCTATTAAGTATTGCAAACTTAACAAATGGCCTAAGAGGCCTGAAGCATAATGATGATGTCCCAGCCCATAGATTCTAGGCTGCCGGCCAGGAACCCCAAGATACTCGTTGGTGTCGATGTCGTACGGAACACGTCTTCAAGGGAGCACTTACTCTGCTACAAAAGTATCAACAAAGCAAGGGTGTGTACAGGGTGTACTCCGCAAGACTTATGGCTGGTGGGGTTATTTTGCATAAAGCCATCTTTGTTTATAAAAGAAGGGAGAGAAGAAGCTCGTCTACTCACAATATTTTAAAAGGTGATAAGAGAGCGACATCACCGAAGAATTGATCATCATCTTGATATCCACCAAAGTAATCCTCATCTCACAACTAGGATCACCCCCTCGTACCCATGAGGAATAATCCTTAAGCACACGTTGAACTACCAAGTTTTACGATTAGGTTAATGTTCTCTATGATCTTCACGTCCGTTCCCAAGTCGTCCATAACCGTGGACACGGCTTTTCAAAAAGATTTAACCCCGCAGGGGTGTACAACTTTACCCACACATACCAACCGACTCTTAATGCCACTATAGTTGAGCCCTCTTCCTTGGAAGGCTGGCAGAGGGTGGTTGGACACGACCTTTACCTTGCTTTCGCCGAGACCATGAGTCACGCCCTAAGGATGGTTCCGCCGTAACGGGTCAAATCCTGAAGCCGGTCCCTAGAGATGTGAGGCGAGGTTGGTTTACCAGGGGCACCATCTAACCCAAGCAACCCCGGCCACGCTTACTTAGCTATATGAATGTACCTCCTTCACCTCCTCTTTCGAAAACATTTTCTATGCATATGTTGAATGGAACGCCCGAACTATGTGACTCATGGAATCTACTAGGCAAGTTTGTTACTCGTGAGGTTTTCCAGGCCCCGTATGGCTGTATGCTCATCTTGGTTCAAGAGGCTAGAACTCGGGTCCTAGTAGTGGTGAGCATGGGACTACAAAAACAACATCCCACCATCGCCTCCCATACAAGCCTTAGCATGTTTAACCTTTACCACTAATCTTACCTCATTAGTACACCTTGTTTTCCTGTCATACTAGATTCTCTGCATTTGGTACATCTTCTGGATGAACCAACACTGACAGCTAAGCATGGCTAGGCAAGACATAGATAATAGCTCTAGCAGTGCACACAAGCCAAACCTAGTTATGCTAGGAGTAGTGGATCAGGTAATATAAGCTCAAAGGGAGTAATGCAATATATAGGATACTCTATCTATCGATAAAAGACCACAGTTGAATCGTATGCATCATGGAAAGAATTAAAGTGCTTTCGAAAACATAGGATTGTATAATGGTGGGGCTATGATTGCCTTGTTTGTTGATACCCAGATAAGCAGATCTTTGGAAGCCTTGTACTTGACTTGATTACAGTTGATCAAGTATTATTCGTCAATCTTCGATGGTGTTGATCTCGGTCTTCAAGCTTGATCTCGATATCATATTCTACCGGAAAGAACCAAACACCAGAAATAAAGGGGAAACAACAATCAACACATGGCATCGATGCAATGCTCAAGCAAGGATGATGATATGACAAGTTTAATAGCATTGAAATGAGACCCTAAAGCATGCTTGGCAATTTAAGCGGGATCCGAGAGGTCCAAACCCTAAAACAGGAGAGACTTCAGAATCACCTGCGGGGGTTCATTTAGTTCTCTAATTAAACTTGTAATCAAAGTTGTTCAACAATGCATGATTTTGAGTCTCTTGTGTAGATCTCATTTTTCGAACATTTTGATATATTATACATATTTTCTGACTTATAAATAATTACTTATTAATTTTATAAGATTAAACCAATTTATGAAATTGTTAAACTAATTTTAAAAGATTTACTGCGTCAGCATAGGTGGAGGCTGACGTCACCATAGGGTCAGGGACTTTTCTCACTTGGGCTGTGCTAGCCACTATGGCTAACAGGTGGGCCTTAGCCACGTCAGACCCACGCGTCGGCCACACGGACTCCACACGGGATCCACGTCCGCTTGCCAGCAGACAGCCAAACAACGGCGGCTGGCGGCGCAAGGGGGCGAGCGAGCTAGCACGAATGCGCGTGTTTGAACCAGCGAAGCAAGGCGAACCTAAATCTGGCGGTGGAGCTTCTGAGCGGACAACACGCGACAACTCTAGCAAGAAAATGAGACGACATAAAGCACTGTGAGAACCAAGAGCTCACTGGGAGGGTGTTGACGGTGACGGCGAGGGCTGAGGTGGCCGGAATCAATGGGTATTGCGACGGCCGGACTTCGGGAAGAAGCTTTCGATTCGGTCGATTCCGTCCATCCCAGCAAGTGTGGATCAATGGAGAGATGGAGGATGACACGACGGTCTCGATGGTGTCTATGTCTTGGCCTAGGGCGACTAGGACAACGAGGCCTGGCGGCAACCGTGGCTAGGGTTTCGGTCGCCTCGCTGGAAGAGGATGAGAGAGGTCGGGAGAGAGAGAGGAAGGAGATAGGGTCAAGACAGGGGTGTCGTGGTGCTCTTATCTCCTCCAGGGTGTCGGCGGGGCGCTGCGATTCATGGCAAGGATCGAGAAGCAACGACATAGACATGCAGGAGCTTCGGCTCCGTCGTGGGCAGCGAAGACGACGAAGGACAGGGGACCAAAGGGGTACGCGGGCTAGGCTGGGCTGCGCTTGGGCCAAAGGTGGGCCGTGGGAGTTGCGCGCGGGCGGCAAGGAAAGAAGGGAGAGGAAGCTGGGCCGGCTGGGCTGCACGGCCTGGAGGCTCTCTATTTTTTTCCTGAAAACATTTTCCAATTCTGTTTTTGTTTCTCTCTTTGTGTAAACATTTCAAATATGTTTTTGATAGTTTCAAAAATACCAGAAGGTTTACAAAATGTATAAAATATTGTAGGGAGCCCTTTAGTCAATTTGGGCTCTATTGCTTTTGTGTTTTTAAAATATTCAAACTATTTTGAATGTGTTTGAGAGGAAGATGGAAACTAGGGTTAGGGTTTTATCTTTATTTTCTTCAATGCATATTTTGAAATATGATGCTCATGAATGCACAGACAAAGCCCTAAATATGATGAGCTAAAACTGGGGTGTTACAGGGTCTCCTTGGAGCATCTGCGCAAGCCCTCTATCAACCTGTCTCCCGAGTCGGATTCCATTATCTAGGCAGGAAGCATTCCGGTTGACGGCACGGCATATGCGGAACCGGCAGAACCCGTGAAGAAGAAGGCTCACACCAACTCCGACACGTCCGCACCATCCAGCTCACAAGACCTGGGGGCTGCCGTTCTGGGTACCTCATCCGAGCGACCCCCCGACATCCCTCAGCCGGAGAACAAGAGCATCCTCACTATCCGGGAGATACCATCCTGGGCGCAGCCCTTCATGAACTACATTGCCAATGCAGAACTTCCGAAGCACGAGGTGGAGGCCATGCAAATCCAGCGACGCATGCACACGTACACCATCATCAACAAAGAACTGTACAAGCGCAGTGTATATGGCATCTTCCAACGATGTGTCGATGTGGACACAGGCTATCGGTTACTCAAGGACATCCAGCAGGGCGAGTGCGGACATCACGCTTCATCCAGGGCAATAGTCTCCAAGGCGTTCCGTGATACATTACAAATGTATCTATAATTTTTGATGTTCCATGCTTGGTTTTATCCACTTTCTTGTGTTTTGTTCCAACTTTGGAGTACTTTTCATATGATTTCTTGGACTAACCTATTAACAAGAGCCACAGTGCCAGCTGCCTGTTTTCTGCTGTTTTTGGTTCCAGGAAAGTCAGAAAAATGAATATTCTCGGAATTGGACGGGACAAAATCCAAAGTGCCTATTTTTCCAGAAGGGATCAAGTGCTAGAATACGAGACGGTGAGGGGCCACGGGCCGGCCACACCACCTGGTCGCGTGGCCAGGCCTGGCCCGCGCCAGGGGGTGGTGTGGTGGCTCCCGACACCCCCTCGGCCTCTCCTTCCGCCTATAAGTTGCCCTCGGGACAAAAACCCTAAGTACCCGATCAAAAATCCACGAAGAGTTCAGAGTCAGCCGTCATCTCCATCCCTAGATCGGGAGGGATCTGAAGCTCTTCCGGCACCTGCGGAGGGGAATTCACCCTGAAGGCCTTCTTCATCACCATGCAAGCCTCCGGTGTGATGCGTGAGTAGTTCATCCTTGGACTACGGATCCATGTAGTAGCTAGATGGCTGGTTTCTCCTCCTTTGTGCTTTCATGTTTAGATCTTGTGAGCTCCGTTCATGATTAAGGTCATCTATTTGTAATCCATACATGTTGTGTTTGCGGGGATCCGATGGATATTGAGATGCTATTTCAAATTGATTATTGATTCTATCATGTCTTTGTTATTTGAGATGTTGCATGCTTTCCGTTGTTAGTAGCTATCTTGGCATGGTAGATGCTAGCAACTCGAAGAGTTAGTATTTATGCTCGATAGTGGGTTCATGCCTCTGGTAATCTGGGGAAGTGACAGAAATCTCTAAGGTACTAGATGTGCTGTTGCTACTAGGGAGAAAACAACGATCCTTTGTTCATAGAACAATTGTATTGTTTACTTTACACGCAGTTCGTAAAGCAATAATCTGTTGCTTGCAACTTAATACTGGAGGGGGTTCGGGTGATAACCTGAAGGTGGATTATTAGTCATAGATGCAGTTGGATGGCGGTCTATGTATTATGTTGTAATGCCCAATCAAGTCTTAGAGGAGTCAACATGATTAGTATATGCATGTATTGCTTTCTCGGTGTTTGTCAATTGCCCCGTTGTAATTTGTTCACCCAGCATGTTATCTATCTAAGGAGAGCCACCTCTAGTGAACTATGGATCCCGGTCCTTTTCTTTACATACAATCTACAATCTATAAACTGTTTCTGCTTTGTGTTTACTTTCTGCAAACTTTTACTTCTTTCCATTCGATACGTTTAATCCTTTGGTTTCCACAAAACACGGTGAGATTGACAACCTCATCGCAAGTTGGGGACAAAGTTCTATGGTTGTGTTGTGCAGGTCTCCACTAGCACCAGTAGTGCGCCCTGCCAAAGCTCAGCTAGTAACACCTTTGGGGTGTTTCCTTGCTCCTACTGGTTCGATTAAACCTTGGTCTCATAAGTGAGGGAAAACTTGCTGCTGTGCTCATCATACCTTCCTCTTGGGGTTCCCAATGAGCTCTACATCTACCAGGATCCAGCATTCCGCCACGGCTTCAATTGGCCCACCGCCCTCGAGGATGCCGAGCAGCTAGTCCGTGCGTGCAACGGGTGCTAGCGCTTCGTGCAGCTCAGGCACATGCTAGCTACGGTACTCAATACCATACCGATCACCTGGCCCTTCGCTGTTTGGGGCCTCAACATGGTCGGTCCCTTCAAGCGGTCACGCGCGGGCATGACCCACCTGCTGGTGGCGGTAGACAAGTTCACGAAGTGGATAGAGGCCAAGCCTATCCGGAAGCTGGATGGGGCGACAGTCGTCACCTTCTTCACGGACATCATCAACCTGTTCGGCTACCCCAATAGCATCATCACTGATAACGACACGAACTTCACCAACGGGGCCTTTGCCCGGTTCTACAGCAACAAGGGCATCTGGCTAGACCTCGCTTCCGTCGCGCACCCATAATCCAACGAGCAAGTCAAAAGGGAAAATGGACTAGTGCTAGCCGGCATCAAGACGCGCCTCATCGAGCCCTTGGAGCGATCGCCCGGATGCTGGATCGAGGAACTTCCGGCTGTGCTGTGGAGCCTCCGCACCATGCTGAATAGGTCAACCGGCTTCACCCTGTTCTTCCTCATCTATGGCTCGGAAGCCATCCTCTACGTGGACATCGAGTTCGACTCACCATGCAATCTCCTCTACGACGAAAAGGCCAACAAGGAGGCATGGGAGGATGGCGTGGACCTCCTCGAGGAAGCCCTCGAACTGGCACTGTCCAGGTCGGCCCTATACCAGCAGCGCCTACGCCACTATCATTCGAGCCAGATCTAGCCCATCGCGTTCCGTGAAGGTGATCTGGTTCTCCGGCTGGTGCAAGACATGAAGGGCATGCACAAGCTATCACCACCTTGGGAGGGCCCCTTCATCATCAGCCGGGCGCTGCACAACAACTCCTACTACCTCATCGACGCGCAACAGCCGCGCAAGAACAAGATGGACAAGTCGGCTAAAGCGACAGAATGCCCCTGGAACGCGGCCTACTCCGCCCGTTTTACACCTAGTCATCGGACAGTTTATGTATCCCGCGAACTCTATGAATGAAAATGCGTACCCCCGTGAGATACTCGGGGGCTCCTTGCTAGAAATATGTGCGTATTTGTTTCCGGTTCAGTTTTTCCGGCTCCGCAACCCCTACCCGGGGGCTCGCCGGTTGGCCCGACCTGCTAAATCAACGAACCGGATGAGTAGTGTGCGATGATGTCAGAGGCCCACTCTTTGTCTCAGCTACAGACCGCAACCCGGCTGTCTGGCTAGCAAGAGCAAATGCCCGAGGCATCTCACATGAAAGACGGGGAGGAGATGCGACAGATCGGGCGTCCCGGCCTTGCGCCTAGTTTGAGATGATCTGGCTACTAAGCCCTCAGTACCATGCGCAATGTATTGTCAGCTCCCTTCGATTCCGGCTACAGACCGCAACCCGGCTTCCCGGCAAGGACGCAGCATAAACAACAAAGCGCACGGGAAAGCGACTAAGTGTCCAGAAAACACAAGCTAGTTTTCAAAAATAAAGCCGTCCTCCGGTTAATAAGCAATACCTTAACCGACTAACCTATTAACAAATGGGCCTACATGTGTATTTGTTTTGTACGACTACATCAAGTCGGACTTCAAGGAGAAAGAAGATTCGAAGTCCTTGTCTTCATCAAGTGCTCCGAATCTTGGGGGCTACCCCACTGGGTGCGCTCGCGCGCCCCTAGTGGAACCATGTAGTTCCGACCGGCTAAAGGGAGTTTAGCCGGATATTTGGAGCCCAGGTGAGGGCAAGGGCAGGAAAAGAAAGAGGAAGATCCGAGGCACCTGGCTACGCCAGCTACTCCAAATCTCGGGGGCTACACCCAGTGGGTGCGCTGGCACGCCCCCACTAGAGTTGAAGATCCTCTGGCTAAAGGTGTTCATCCGGACATCTCCTAGATTGTGTTAGCCGGCTAGAGGCATCTAGCCGGTCGAAGCTAAGGGCTTGAAGATAATAAAGAAGAAGATTCAAAGCACCTGGCTATGCCAGCTACTTCGAATCTCGAGGGCTACACCCAGTGGGTGCGCTGGCGCACCCCCACTGGAGTTGAAGTTCCCCCGACTAAAGGCGTTCAGCTGGGCGAAGTTAGCCGGATAAGTGTAACCGGCAAAAGATAAAAACTTCGAAGCATACAAAAAAGCACCAGGAAGATGGAAGCAAGCAAATAGTACGATTGGATAAAAAAGGAAGTCGAAGCTCCCATAAGTTCACCCGGCATCAGAGACAGCCGGCACAGACAACAAGGTTCAACAAAACAAGATAAATACAAGTTCACCCAGCATTCCAGGGATCATATATAGGTGGCGGGGCCCTTGCCGTGAGGGTGATCCTGTCTGGAGGCGGTCTCGAGAGGCGTACTGGCAGTACCGGCTCTGATGTCCCCACCAGTCGGCTACGATGAGGCTTCAGCTCCCACATCCGCCGTCCCGGTAGACTCCGAGTTGGTGAGGACGTCGTTGACGTCCGTGTAGTCAGCGATCTTGATGGTGGAGGTGCGGAGCTCCGGATGAGCTTGGCGGATGGCAGCGCCAGCGTGGAAGCCCCGTCGATCTTCTCGATGTGGGCGTCCTTGTACCAGGAAAGTATTAAGGCCAAGGACATCTTTTATTCGGCTCGTGCTGCCAGGTCCTGCAGACGGTCGACGGCAACCGGCACCTTCATCACCTTGGCCGCCAGCTGCGCCATCGTCTCTGGAGCCACTACGTCTGGCCACAGGAACGTGAAGACCGCCTGAGCCACCTGGCAGAGCTTAGGGGCCTCCTCACCAAGGAGGACGACCAGCTCCTGGGCAGTCGGCTGCTCCCCTGGCCAGTTCTCCTGCAGCCGGTTGTATGCCAGTAGGTCTACACCTAGATAAAACACTGTTAGAAAAAATGAAAGTCAGATCCGGCTACCGGATCTAGAAAGACGAAGATAGTGGGAAAGAACTTACCCTTGGCGGTGTGGCCAACCTACATCATCTCCTCCACCAGAGCCTTCTCCCGAACCATCAGCCGTTTGATCTCCATCTCTTGGTCCTTGTTTTGGGCGTCGAGGAGGTCAAATGCCTGGGCCCAGCTGGCGAGGCCGGCATCGCGCTCCTTGATGGTGGCCTCCAGGGAATCCATCTTGGCGTGCCAGTCCTTATTCTGCAGCCGGAGCGTGGAATTGGACTTGCTCAGCCGGTTGTTCGCCTTCTTCAGGCGATCGATCTCCCGCTGGGAGCACACCATGATGGCTGCGGAAACCGACTATCAGCAAAAAAAGGTGGGAAGAGGAGAAAGACAAAAGTATCTGGAAAAGGAATCCGGATAAAAGGACTTACTCTGGGAGGTCACGTTGGTAGTCACCAGCTTATGCTCTAGGGTCCGGTTCCCGCCGGCCGTGGCCTCGAGCAGCCGGATCTCCTTCACCGCCAACTCGAGGGTGGCAGCAAGATCCGCCAGCGAGGCAGCAGAGGAAGCGTCATCATCAACAGTGTTGGCGACCAGCGATTCCTTCGCCTCTAGCATCGCCGTGCGCCACTCCTCCCCTGGCTCGTCGTTGGAGTTGTCGTCAGTGACGACCACGAGCTCCTTGCCGGTGGAGGCCCTCCGCGCCGCCGCGAGGGAACTACCTCCACTTTGTGGGTCTGCTGCAGCCGTATCCGGCTGCACCACCGTGGTCGGCGGGGCGTTCCCTGCTCCGACTGTGGTAGCTGGATCATCCTGAGGTAGGGGCGGAGATGGAGCCTTGGGCGAAGAACGGGGAGCAGAACCAGCATGAGGTGGTGCAGTGTCCGGCACGTGGGGCGGCGAGCCAGTGGGCTCGCGGCAATGAAGGAGACCAACGAGCTGGTCAACAAAAGACAAGAGAAAAACAAAAACAAGTAAGCAAAAGACAGAAAAGGCTGCGCAAAAGAAAAGTAGCTTGCACATTGCATGTTGCACCAGTGTGGCAGAAGTTGCATGCCAGAATCCACATGAGTGTGTGTGGTCATGTGGATCAATGTGGATTATGAAACGCACACATGCAATGTGGTCATGTGGATCAATGAATAGTGGATAAATGTGGTTTAGTAAAAGAACACATGCAATGACTCTAGGGACTCCATGTGTCAAACCATGGTCACAGAGACCAAAAACACTTAGGAAATCAGCTTCCACATTTAATGTTGCACTAGTGTGGTAGAAGTTGCATCACAAAATCAACTGGAGTGTGTGTGGTCATGTGGAACAATGTAGTTTAGGAAAAGAACACATGCAATGACTCTAGGGGATCAATGTGGTTTAGGAAAAGAACACATGCAATGACTCGAGGGACTCCATGTGTCAAACCGTGGTAACAGATACCAAAACCACTTAGGAAAGATTCTTCCAATTTGCATGTTGACCAATGTAGCAGAAGTTGCATCATAGAATCCACTTGAGTATGTGTGATGATGTGGATCAATGTGGTTTAGGAAAAGAACACATACAATGGCTCTAGGGGATCAATTTGGTTTAGTAACTAAACACATGCAATGACTCTAAGGGATCAATGTGGTTTAGGAAAAGAACACATGCAATGACTCTGGGGACTCCATGTGTGAAACCATGGTCACAGAGACCAAAAACACTTAGGAAAGCATCTTCCAAATTGCATGGTGTGCTAGTATGGAAGAAGTTGCATCACAGAATCCACTAGAGTGTGTGTGGTCATGTGGATCAATGTGGTTTAGAAAAAGAGCACACACAATAACTCTAGGTACTCCATGTGTCAAACCATGGTCAGAGAGACCAAAAACACTTAGGAAAGTAGCTTCCACATTACCTGCTGCACAAGTTTGGCAGAAGTTGCATCATAGAATCCACTGGAGTGTGTGCGGTCATGTGGATCAATGTGGTTTAGGAAAAGAACACATGCAATGTTGTCATGTGAATAATTGTGGTTTAGGAAAAGAACACATGCAATGACTCTAGGGACTCCATGTGTCAAACCATGGTCACAGAGACCAAAAACACTTAGGAAATCAGCTTCCACATTTTATGTTGCACCAGTGTGGTAGAAGTTGCATCACAAAATCAACTGGAGTGTCTGTGGTCATGTGGAACAATGTAGTTTAGTAAAAGGACACATGCAATGACTCTAGGGGATCAATGTGGTTTAGGAAAAGAACACATGCAATGACTCGTGGGACTCCATTTGTCAAACCATGGTAACAGATACCAAAAACACTTAGGAAAGCTTCTTCCAATTTGCATGTTGACTAGTGTAGCAGAATTTGCATCGTATAATCCACTAGAATGTGTGTGGTCATGTGGATCAATGTGGTTTAGGAAAAGAACACATACAATGGCTCTAGGGGATCAATTTGGTTTAGTAACTAAACACATGCAATGATTCTAAGGGATCAATGTGGTTTAGGAAAAGAACACATGCAATGAGTATGGGGACTCCATGTGTGAAACCATGGTCACAGAGACCAAAAACACTTAGGAAAGCAGCTTCCAAATTGAATGGTGCGCTAGTATGGAAGAAGTTGGATCACAAAATCCACTAGAGTGTGTGTGGTCAATTGGATCAATGTGGTTTAGGAAAAGAGCACATGCAATAACTCTAGGTTCTCCATGTGTCAAACCATGATCAGAGACACCAAAAACACTTAGGAAAGTAGCTTCCACATAACCTGCTGCACAAGTTTGGCAGAAGTTGCATCATAGAATCCACTCGAGTGTGTGCAGTCATGTGGATCAATGTGGTTTAGGAAAATAACACATGCAATGTGGTCTTGTGAATCAATGTGGTTTAGGAAAAGAATACATGCAATGACTCTAACTACGTACCCCATGTGTCAAACCATGGTCACAAAGACCAAAATCACTTAGGAAAGCAGCTTCCACATTGCATGTTGCACCAATGTGGTAGAAGTTGCATCCCAAATTCCATTGGAGTGTGTGTGGTCATGTGGATCAATGTGGTTTAGGAAAAGAACACATGCAATGACTCTAGTGGATAAATGTGGTTTAGGAAAAGTACACATGCAATGACTCTAGAGACTTCATGTGTGAAACCATGGTCACAGAGACGAAAAACACTTAGGAAAGCAGCTTCCACATTGCATGTTGGACCAATGTGGCAGAAGTTGCATCACAGAATCCATTGGAGTGTGTGTGGTCATGTGGATCAATGTGGTTTAGGAAAAGAACACATGTAATGACTCTAGTGGATCAATGTGGTTTCAGAAAAGAACACATGCAATGAATCTAGATACTACATGTGTCAAACCATGGTCACAGAGACCAAAAAGAGTTAGGAAAGCAGCTTCCAATTTGCATGTTGCACCAGTGTGGGAAAAGTTGCATCATAGAATCCACTAGAGTATGTGTGATCATGTGGATCAATGTGGTTTAGGAAAATAAAACATGCAATTACTCTAGGGATTCCATGTGTCAAACCATGGTCACAGAGACCAAAAACACTTAGGAAAGCAGCTTCCACATTGTATGTTGGACCAATGTGGAAGAAGTTGCATCACAGATCCTCTTGAGTGTGTGTGTTCATGTGGATCAATGTGGTTTAGGAAAAGAATACATGCAATGACTCTAGTGGATCAATGTGGTTTAGGAAAAGAACACATGCAATGACTCTACAGACTTCATGTGTCAAACCATTGTCACAGACACCAAAAACACCTAGGAAAGCAGCTTCCAATTTGCATGTTGCACCACTGTAGCAAAAGTTGCATCACAGAATCCACTGGAGTGTGTGTGGTCATGTTGATCAATGTGGTTTAGGAAAATAACACATGCAATGATTCTAGGGGATCAATGTTGTTTAGGAAAAGAACACATGCAATGACTATAGGGGATCAATGTGGTTTAGGAATAGAACAAATGCAATGACTCTAGGGACTCCATGTGTGAAACCATGGTCATAGAGACCAAAAACACTTAGGAAATCATCTTCCACATTTCATGTTGCACCAGTGTGGCAGAAGTTGCATGACAGAATCAACTGGAGTGTGTGTGGTCATTTGGATAAATGTAGTTTAGGAAAATAACACATGCAATGACTCTAGGGGATCCATGTGGTTAAGGAATATAACACATGCAATGACTCGAGGGACTCCATGTGTCAAACCATGGTCACAGATAACAAAAACACTTAGGAAAGCTTCTTCCAATTACCTGCTTCTTTCAATTTGGTTTAGTAACAGAACACATGCAATGACTCTAAGGGATCAATGTGGTTTTGGAAAAGAACACATGCAATGACTGTAGGGACTCCATGTGTCAAACCATGGTCATAGAGACCAAAAACAATTAGTAAAGCAGCTTCCACATTGCATGTTGCACCAGTGTGGCAGAAGTTGCATCACAGAATCCACTAGAGTGTGTGTGGTGATGTGGATCAATGTGAGTTAGGAAAACAACACATGAAATGTGGTCTTGTGGATCAATGAATATTGGATAAATGTTGTTTAGGAAAAGAACACATGCAATGACTCTAGGGGATCCATGTGGTTAAGGAATATAACACATGCAATGACTCGAGGGACTCCATGTGTCAAACCATGGTCACAGATAACAAAAACACTTAGGAAAGCTTCTTCCAATTACCTGCTTCTTTCAATTTGGTTTAGTAACAGAACACATGCAATGACTCTAAGGGATCAATGTGGTTTTGGAAAAGAACACATGCAATGACTGTAGGGACTCCATGTGTCAAACCATGGTCATAGAGACCAAAAACAATTAGGAAAGCAGCTTCCACATTGCATGTTGCACCAGTGTGGCAGAAGTTGCATCACAGAATCCACTAGAGTGTGTGTGGTGATGTGGATCAATGTGAGTTAGGAAAACAACACATGAAATGTGGTCTTGTGGATCAATGAATATTGGATAAATGTGGTTTAGGAAAAGAACACATGCAATGACTCTAGGGACTCCATGTGTCAAACCATGGTCACAGAGACCAAAAACACTTAGGAAATCAGCTTCCACATTTCATGTTGCACCAGTGTGGTAGAAGTTGCATCACAAAATCAACTGGAGTTTGTGTGGTCATGTGGATCAATGTAGTTTAGGAAAAGAACACATGCAATGACTCTAGGGGATCAATGTTGTTTAGGAAAAGAACAGGTGCAATGACTCGAGGGACTCCATGTGTTAAACCATGGTCATAGATAACAAAAACACTTAGGAAAGCTTCTTCCAATTTGCATGTTGCACTAGTGTAGCAAAAGTTGCATGATAGAATCCACTAGAGTGTGTGTGCCCATGTGGATCAATGTGGTTTAGGAAAATAACACATACAATGACTAACGAGGGTTAACCTCGGCAATGCCCATGGTGATGTACTTGGGGTTTTGTGGAAAAGAGAACACCGGGGATTTCGTCGGATGTCAGGAAAACAATGGAGTCAAAGTCGCCTGAGTATTGAGTAATCGCACTATTACAAGTTGTCCTCTAGATTTCGGTACCCTTGCTTAGCCTTCTCCCGTCCTATATATAATAGGCCAGGTTTCAAAGCTATATGCAGATAGGTTTCATACACGCGTAATTACAATACCAACACAATGTCGGTTTCATAGTCTCTTTCCTAATACAATAAAAGTCTTTGTCAGTTACTTCCTTGGGCTGTCATGTGAAACCTTCATGGGCCGTAAGCCTTTTACCCAATATAGGGTATCGAATCATAGTCATCCGAGTAATCATACCCATGTCAGTAGCCCCCGAGACTCTACTTGAACCGCAGTTTCAGGTTGAGGCTCAAATTTTCTTTTTTCCTGCTTTTTTCTTTTATTTTTGTTCCTTGATTTTATTTTTTGTAGAGATTTTGGTACAACAAGTCTGATGCTTCCGATGGATCGAGAATAAGTTAATTGCTCATGGGAAAAAACAAGGTTGTCCTACATCAAATTCAAGTCCCCGGGCTTGAATCCGGAATTTGCTACTAGCGTCATTCATTTCGAGCCGCCGAGGTCTTATCGAATACTGAATTCCAGTTTCTATTTTTATTGGGTACCCAACGCGTCTGTTGGGATTTTTCATCGTATCATTGATACGGACATTTTACTGGTAGAGAGCATTCTTGTGCAATTACCAGGCCACACTGAACGAATCCTGGGGTCTTACCTTCATGTTTCTGAACATGGCATTCACATTTTTATCACGTCGAGTGCGATCCGAGAGTTTTTTGATTTGTAGTGGCTGAAGAACTTTTTGTTTTTTGTAACTGCTCCGGATAGTAGTATCTGTCGATGAATGTTTCCATTGTGTTTCTTTATCAGGTGCGCGCCAGCGCTCCTGATAGGAGTAGCCCATGAGGCTATGTTTGGATATATGGATCAGAACATAGGCTCGAAAACTTAAGTTTATGGCGCCTGTGCTTCTGTAATTTTTGTTGGGTGCACGACCAGTGCTCCCAATAGGAGTAGCCCCCGAGGCTATAGTCGTAATATTGTATATTCGATTATAGTCTCAAATCTTTTCCTAGAGGAATTTACTTTGACTCTGATTTTAATTTTTTCGTGTCATATTTCTTATAGTGAGCCACAATTTTTGCAACGCCTCCGTTGTGCCGTCAGTGATGACGTATCTTATGCTATTGATTTTCATAAGAACACGTCCTGACGGGATGTGTCGAACATGGGGCCATACGGCAGTAATGATGACGCATGATATCGTATTTAGCAGAGATTTTTGACTGCACGTCCCCTGTCCGCGTGAAAACGAGGCGTCACGTGCCGTCCTCTGTTTTTACCGTGGCTATAACTTCTTTATATTTTTCCTTTACGGAATCCTTGTAACATGTGTCACCATCATGTAATCTTCTGTCGGTTCGATTTTGCATCGAACGGTTCAGACCTCATGCCTTTGCTCTTTATAAGGGAAAGGAAATATGTTTTACTGTTTGACCTCATCTTCCTCTGCTCCATCTTCTTCCTTGCGCTCTTGCTCCCTTGCGAACTCCTTCTCTTCCGCTTGTGTTCCCCTTTCGCCGCCATGGGCAAAAGCGAAGCTGGGACTTCCGCTGCCACCACGAAGGCCACCAGGAAGATGCCTTCCGTATGGTCTCCTACCAAGTGCATGGCGTGAGAACTCCATGAGGTGCGAAACTCTGGCCATCTAGCGGAGGGTGCCTTCAAGCTTCCTGGAGACGAGGCTGGTCTCATCCTCGAGCCTGGCTGGAGGGTAATGTTCCTTTCTTTCCTCTTCCATGGTCTTTCTCTTCCTATCCATGAATTTCTTCGTGGTCTTTTGTTTGTTTATGGCGTGCAGCTGTATCAGCTCACGCCTAACTCCATTCTCCATGTCGCTTGTTTTGTCACTCTCTATGAGTGTTTTCTTTGGATTCATCCCCATTGGGGCCTTTGAAAGCACTTCTTCTAGGTTCGTCATAACGCCACTGACACCATTGTCCACGACGCTGGTGGCGCCATTTTCTCTATCCAATCCGATGTTGATTACTTTGACTTCAAAATCACTGATTCTGTCCAAGGCTGGAAGTCCAAGTGGTTTTATGTCAAGGATCAACCACTTGAAGGCCAATCTTTCGGGTTAGCCCCCTTTGATCCTAAGAAAACCTGCCTCAAACTTGAATCCTGGGATCAGCGTCCTTCTACCGAAAAACTGGTGGAAATCCAGCCCTATGTTGATCGTATTTCAAATCTACGGCATGAAGTTGGCAAGGAATTGTTGGGTCTCCAGATCATGGCTTACTTTTTGTGGATCCTCGTCCAGCCGCTTCAAACCTGGCTTTCTGGCATATGGGCATACACCGGGAAGAAGGACCCGATGAGGATTTCCTCGGAAGACCTTACCCTCAAGGTGTATGAGAAGAGGGTCCGGAGCTTCACCACTCTCACCAAGAAAAGCCCGGTTCCTGCAAGATATCTTGTGGAGCCTTTTGGCAAGAAAAACCGGCTTCCTGAGGTAGATTTCCTTTGCATTCATCTTTCCTTCCTTGTATTTGCGGATAAATTATATCGATTGATTGGCGCTTCTTCCATGTCTTCTACTTGTGTAGGATTTTGATCACCTGAGCTCACTTCCTCCTCTCCCTGGAAGCTGTGAGCCCCTTGTCCATCCTTCCGTATCCGATGATCTCCCTATGACTGGGACTACCGTGGCTGAGGAGATGGAGTTCTTTGCATTTGACTCTTTGTCGAAGACGCAATATCTTCCGTCGGCTTGCTCCGAAGATTTTCGCATGGAGCATGCTGGTGAAAAGAGGAAGCACCCTTATGATATGGAAAGGGTCGAAGACTCGGATGACTCGACTGCTTCCAAGCCCCTCGATGCTGCTCCAGTCTCGGCTGCTCCCGCCCAGATGAATTTGTTCTGCTTTGCACAGGACGTGTCTTCATAAGTGTTCGACTGCTTCTTTTACTGCTTTATCAGGTAGTTCTACTGCTGATGTTTATTCCGATTGTTTTGTTCTTTCCTTTTGCAGTGATGATGATGAAGATCCTCCGCATCTCCTCTTCGCACATATGTGGGCTTCTTTGCAAAGAAAACTCCTCCACCGTCGACGCAGCCGAAGGAAAAACTCATGTCTTCTGTTGAGAAGATCATCCAGAAAGATGTTGCCACTTCATCAAAGCCACCGCCGCAAAAAATGAAGAAAATGGTGGGTAAAGGGGTGGTGATATCGGAAAAGCCTGTTGATGTGGATATGAAAGATGTAAGTCATTCTGTAATTCAGAATTTTTTCTGCCTATATCCTCTTTTATTTTGCACTGATATCCTTTGCTATGATGTTCTTCTTCAGCCTCTAATGCACGAGATGGTTAACATGGCCTCTCGATTTATAAAAATCTGTGACAAAGCCGAAGAAATGAAGGGTATATCTTGTTCATCTTCAGGATTTCTTTGTGAATTTTTTCTTCCCTGGTTTTCAGGATCCATTTATGCAGCAACTGCCAAAGAATCCGAAGTTATTCGGGACCAGGCGATGAAGCATGCCGATGATATGGAGGCAAAGCTACAGTTGCTGAGGAGGCTTTGGAGGAGGCCAGGTAGAAGGCGAAAGCTGATGCCGAAGAATTGGCCGAACAAACCACTATTTGAGATGAAAATCTTCGGAAACGCTTTGAGGCCCTTAATGCTTCTCTCACCCTTAAGGTTTTTCTCTTGCGTGGCTTTATTTCATTTCTTCCCTTTGGTCATCAATCCTTTCCTTCTTCTTTTATTTTTAGAATTGACTGGCCAAGACCTAACGCTGCATGAAGATAAGAAGGTTGATCCTTTATCGGATGATGTTAGCACCTTGGAGGCCAACAACATTCGTGGGTGCAACCTTCTTGTCCGCTTCCTCCGTGCCTTCAAGAATCTTCACACTGAAATATTTCCAACCAAGGATGTGCCAAACAACCTGAATGATCTTGTCACCGTCTACGGTGCTGATCCCAGCCCCCTTGTTGGTTATAGTTTGATGCGGTCGAAGAGTGGTGCCGATACTTCGATGGCACTGGCGAGGGCGCATGGCGAGAAGGTCGACTAGGAGAAGGTTAGATCCTCTATCCCAGTCACCCCCAATGGCCAAGCAGTTGACCTCAAGCCTTACATTAAGAGGGCCAGAAAATATTCTCGGCTGCTTCTAGGCATGGGCTCAGGTTCAAAGAAACTGGCTGCAACTTCTACGACGGACACCCCTTCTTCGGCTGCCCCGACTATTGTTGTGGCTAGTGCTCCTTCCGCTAGTGCCACTCTATGTTTGAAGGAAACGGCTTCATAGGCTTTTATTTTTGTAGTTTCAGTGTATCCTCTTTGCCATTGTTGTAATGAATCTTTAACTTATTTGGCTGCCTTTTGCTTCCTTTTTACAAGAAAGCAACTATTGATTATGTGTGTATGAATTTGTCTTTGTATGCTGAATCTTTCATATCCTTTGTGTCTTGCCAGATTGTGAATGAATCTTCGGCTCCTTCTGGATCCCCGTAGTTGTCAAAGGCGATTCCGTCCTCATCTGCGGTGGGCGCAACCAGTACTGCCATCGTGCGTACGGTGGATCCACCGTTGTACGCTGAAAAGATAGAATAGGTGAAAAAACTTGAAGGGAAACTTCAGGTTATTCAGTCGATGGTAGATGTTTCCCAATCGAAGATCTGCCAGGCCCTCTACCGCGAGGCTTTTTTTCTTGGAGGAAATTTCCAGGGCAAGTGAAAAGCTGTGGTGTAAGTCTTCTTCCTCTTTTTCTTCGGTTGCTTTTTCTGACCTGCGGGAAATTAATATTTTCTCCCTGATTTGTAGGCATTTGATTGTGCGAGAGGGAGGAAACCCAATGTCTGCGCAGCCAAATGCACGCTCTTGTGTCTACCTCCCGAAGTTCTGAAATAGATTTTTGGAATGATCATCGTCGTGCCTATACTGTGGCGTTGCTTCAGGATCGCCTATCAGGGTTGGAGCAGTTTGTTGAGTGCTGCCGCAGATCACTGGCCATTGTTTATAATGCCATGTTTCCTCGAGATCCGCAGCCTCATACCTTGGCAGACTTTCTTGTGAAGTTCTGACAAGGTGAAAAGATTCATCACTTCGTGAAGCTTCAACTTGTGGTGGGTGCCAAGCTCGCGCTTTCTTGGGTGCATGTGCATCATCCGACACTAGATTTGGATGATGTATCTTCGTGGCTACCTCCTCCTTCCGATAGTGACCTTGTTGATATGTCACCTCATTACACTGCTGCTCGTAGACCTGCCATTAGAATTATCCGAAAATGCTTGAAGGCAGACGAAGAGTTTTTTTGTAAACTTTCCTATATGATTATTTGCTTGTGTAGCCTTTGTACTTTGTATAGAACTACTTTATTCTTGTCAAAAAGGTCGTATGTTTTATACGAGATTTTGATTGTGTATTGTATTTTTTTGAGGACCCGACGAACTTATGCCTTCATGTGCTGTAGAATTTTGTATGCCGAGAAGTATTTTATTTATTCATTGATAAGTGGGTACATTGCGGGGGCGTGATTGCCTAGTTGTTGGCCTTTAATTGAATATAAAGTGTGTCTAAGAGAAGATTTTCTTTTGGGAACTTCAGCTTCTGTTCTTGGGGTTCTTCTTCGTGTCATGGTGCTCTCGTCTTGTCGATCATTGGGTTTTCCTATGCGGGACCTATATTGGAGGCCGCATAGGTTGCTTTTCCGGGACTGTTGCGCTCTCGCTCTTCCGATGTTTTCTTTTTGCGGGTGTGCCCTTCATGTAGCGACTCCTCCTCCGCTATTTTCAGCTGTCCAAGTTTTGTCTCCATCCCGAAAGATTCCGAGATTTTGTGGAATTCCCAATCATAGCTATCCACACGACTGAAGCTTCCTTTGACTGTTATGACCCCATTGGGGGCTGGCATTTTTTAGTACTAGATATGCATAGTGAGGTACTACCATGAACCTAGCGAAAGATGGTCGTCCCAGGATCGCGTCGTACTGAGATGGCCATCCATGACTTCGAATTCTAGCTTTTCTCGCCTGAAGTTATTCTTTGACCCGAAGACTACGTCGAGATGGACTTTGCCCAATGGAATTTCGGCTTTTCCTGGAACTATCCCGTGGAAAGTTGTGTCTGTAGATGCTAGATTCGTCATGGACCAATTCATGGCCCGTAGAGTTTTGGCGTAAATCAGGTTGATGCTTCTTCCTATATCCAAGAAAACCTTGCTCATGTGGAACCTGCCGATTTGCGCTTCCACTATTAGTACTGACTGGCCTGGTTGAGGGACCCGTAATGGATGATCAGCTCTGCTGAAGGTAATTTCTTGTTCTGACCAATGGAGGTACTCCAGTGTAGGAGGTGGCTTTGTTACTGCCAAGTTTACTTGTCTAGTGATCAATTTCTATGTTCTGTTAGAGGGTGGTCCCTTCTGGATCATTGACATTGCTCCTTTTGACCTGGGATATTCGTCGTCTTGGTGTATTGTACTTTGTGGCTGCCTTGCTGGCGGATGCCCCTATGGTGGCGGTGGCATGCCGATGGCCAAAGCACTAGGTGTGGTAGCGTAGCCTCGGTTTGCTGCTTCGACTGCCCTTGTGTTGCATAGTTCTTGCATTTTCAAGAATGTTCGACAGTCTTTTAGGACATGATTTGATCGCCTTTTCCCTGTTGAGTCGACGTAGTAGTGCATATTGCATGGTCCTTCCAACATTTGTCATGCTGACATAGGTGGTTCTCGATTCGTCGGCTGGTATCGTTGCTGCAATTGACCTCCACTGATATTGTCCATGTTGCCACGGTATCCGCTGTGTAATCGTCGCTTCATCGTTGTCCCCTCTAGAGAAACTTGCTGCAACATAACTTGGTGTATGGTGCCCATCATTGGTTGGTCATCTCCGATCATTATTGCGCATGTCCCTATCGTCTTCAGGTGAACAGGCTCTTTTATTGTGTACTGAGTCCTCTCCATCAACCCATCGATTGGCTATGTCCATCAGCTACGAAATTGTCTTTTGCTTGATCCGTCCTAGTTATCCAATGAACTCCTGCCGACGAAGTCCCTCGTTGAAGGCGTCGATTTCTCTTTCGTCGATATGGCTTCAGCCGAATTTTTTATGATGTTCCACCGTTGGACGAAAGCCCGTATTGATTCTCCCGGTTTTTGCTTGTAGGCCCGCAATTATTCCAAAGACGCGGGTCGCTTAAATGTGGACTAGAAATTCCTGATAAACTTGTCCTCAAGATCGTTCCAGTTGCCGATAGAATCTTTGGGTAGTTGTTTTAGCCAGGAGCGTGCCACACCAGTTAGGTGTAGCTGCAAGCTTTGCATTACTGTAGCTTTGGATCTGCCTTGTAGTCTGACAGTTGCCAGATAATTTGTCAGCCAAGCTTCAGGTTCTTGGAGGCCATCGTACTTTTGGTGATCTTGGGGTAACTTAAAATCTTTTGGTACCGGAGTCTTGTGAACCCGTTGGGTAAAGCAACTAGCTCCGCATAGTTCTTGCTCTTCCTCGCTTTCACCATCATGGTATCTTCAGGTGTTGCGTTCTTCTCTGGATCGGTCGATCCATCGCTGGGTGATGTCGTTTCTTGCGTCGTTTCACGGTTCTGATTCTAAAAAGTGGACCCGATGTGGCGATCGTGATCATCAGGTATGACCTCCGTGCTAAGGGCTGCTGTGATGGCGTGGGGATCTATCAGGTTGCCGCGTGGTTCCTTTATCTGCTTGCGCAAGAGATTCTCCTACCATGCCGAGATTCATCAGGGCGGAGCGGTGAAGGGCCACGTGAAGACCGTCAGGTGCGGGCTGTGTTGTAATTAGATATGTTTGTGCAGCCATAATGGCTTCCTGAGCTTTTTTTCCTTGATATTTCTAGCTTGGTGTATGGACATGAATGACAGATCAAGGTCTCGGATTAATCCACTCCTCTCTTCTTCAGGAATATCCCACAACCTAGACGTTCCTCTCCTTGACGATGCTTCTCATGTTATGCTTCTTGATCCTCGAGTGGAGCTTAACTGTGCACGTCGTAAGCTAGATTCGTCAGCTACCCTTTTCCTTTCATCGAGTTGCCTCTGCATCCTGAGTAGGTCTCTCTTTTTGCGATAAGTAGATATTGGTATGCCAATAGATCTTCATGAGTGGCATCCGTTGTCATTGGAACCGCACCCGAAATTGCTGCCCTTGCCTTCTCCCATGCACTGGCTGGTAAGCTGAGAGTTTTCCTCTTGCCTCCGCATGGTTCTTCTTCTTCTTGATTTACATGGTTGACTGTTGGGTCTCCCCCATTTCCTCGGCTTCCTTCGTTGTCGTGACTTCCTACAATATGGCTTGAAAGAATATCATCGGGATTAAAAATTGGGTTACCGATGGAGTCTTGCTGGGTCGTGGTGTCTCTGATGATCACGCATACTTGATGCTGAGTGATATATGGACTGGTGACATCATCGTTTGCACCGAGGGAGACACTGTCAGAAGAGCCGGCGAGGTCCGATTTTTGTTCTAGGTAGATTTCTGCCATCCGAATTCCAAAGTCAATGCTTTTTTCGGGTTCCGAATTTGCTGGGCTTGCTTTGTGTAGTGGGGTTAACTATGGATCTGACACGAATGATAGATTGTCGTAAAGACCATCAAGGTCCCCCAGATCCATCTCGATTTGCTCGCTTTTGTCGCCTGCTTCGATCTGTGCTTTGACTTCCATGGAGGATCCGACGGAAGATACTAGTACCTCCATAGGCGTAGATTTTTGCACCGATGGTTATGATGTGATCAGGGCCGAAGGGTGCAATTCCTGCGGGTCGTCTACTTGGAAGTGGAAATTTCCGTTGATTAGATTGGATCCGCCGTTGAAATCGGCGGGTACCAATACATGGGTGGGCGGGCGTAGATCTACTTTTGTTGAGTTGATGCTTGGTGGAGAGCGGTCCGCCGAATCCGTGGTTCCAGCGTTCAGGTGTCCCACAGACGGCGCCAATTGACCAGGGTTAACCTCGACAATGCCCATGGTGATGGACTTGGGGTTTCGTGGAAAAGAGAATGCTGGGGATTTCGTCGGATGTCAGGAAAACAATGGAGTCAAAGTCGCCTGAGTATTCAGTAATCGCACTATTACAAGTTGTCCTCTAGATTTCGGTACCCTCGCTTAGGCTTCTCACGTCCTATATATAATAGGCTGGGTCTCAAAGCTGTATACGGATAGCTTTCATACACGCGTAATTACAATACCAACACAATGTCGGTTTCATAGTCTCTTTCCTAATACAATCAAAGTCTTTGTCGGTTGCTTCCTTGGGATATCATCTGAAACCTTCATGGGCCGTAAGCCTTTTACCCAATATAGGGTATCGAATCAAAGTCATCTGAGTAGTCATACCCATGTCAATGACTCTAGGTGATCAATTTGGTTTAGTAACTGAACACATGCAATGACTCTAAGGGATCAATGTGGTTTAGGAAAAGAACACATGCAATGACTCTAGGGACTCCATGTGTCAAACCATGGTCAGAGAGACCAAAAACCCTTATGAAAGCAGCTTCCACATTGCATGTTGCACCAGCGTGGCAGAAGTTGCATCACAACATCCATTGGAGTGTGTGTGGTCATGTGGATCAATGTGGTTTAGGAAAAGAACACATGCAATGTGTTCATGTGGATCAATGACTCTAGTGGATCAATATGGTTTAGGAAAAGAACACATGCAATGACTCTAGGGACTCCATGTGTCAAATCATGGTCACAAAGACCAAAAAAACTTAGGAAAGTAGATTCCACATTGCATGTTGCACAAGTGTGGTAGAAATTGCATCACATAATTCATTGGAGTGTGTGTGGTCATATGGATCAATGTGGTTTAGGAAAAGAACAGATGCCATGTGGTCATGTGGATCAATGTGTTTTAGGAAAAGGACACATGTAATGACTCTAGGGACTCCATGTGTCAAACCATGGTCACAAAGACCAAAAACACTTAGGAAAGAAGCTTCCACATTACATGTTGCACCAATGTGGCAGAAGTTGCATCATATATTCCACTCGAGTGTGTGTGGTCAGGTGGATCAATGTGGTTTCGGAAAAGAACACATGCAATGACTCTAGTGGATCATTGTGGTTTAGGAAAAGAACACATGCAATGACTCTACAGACTTCATGTGTCCAACCATGGTCATAGAGACGAAAAACACTTAGGAAAACAGCTTCCACATTTCATGTTGCACCAGTGTGGTAGAAGTTGCATCAAAAAATCCACTGGAGTGTGTGTGGTCATGTGGATCAATGTGATTTAGGAAAAGAACACATGCAATGACTCTAGTGGATCAATGTGGTTTCGGAAAAGAACACATGCAATGACTCTAGAGACTCCATGTGTCAAACCATGGTCACCCCTTGGTTTGACAAGATTAGGAGGCATTGTCCGTGGAATAACAAAGATGAGGTAGGAGAGCATTGTAATGCCTTAATTGCCTGGGACAAGGTTTGTAGACCGAAGGATAAAGGAGGTATGGGTGTCCTAAACCTTAAAATTCAGAATGATGCACTACTACTGAAGTTCTTACATAAATTCTTCAACAAAATGGACACCCCTTGGGTATGTTTGATCTGGGATACATATTATAATGGGAAAATACCACATTCCTTTGACCCCTGTGGATCTTTCTGGTGGAAGGATATTGTTTAATTATTCCCAATCTACAGAGGGATAACTGCTTGCACTATTAAAACTGGTAACTCGGTGCTGATGTGGAAGGACAACTGGCTCGATGGTGTGGCAGCTGAAATGTTCCCAAGAGCTTTCTCTTTTACATCTAAGGAGGATTCTTAGGTCACAGAATTTCTCAATGCCCCTGACCTTTCCACAAAATTTTCTTTACCTATTTCACCTCAGGCTATGGATGAACTGAAAAAATTGCAACAAAATGTCAGGAATGTAGAAATTAATGATTCTAAAAAAGATATTTGGAGCTACACTTGGGGAATAGAGAACTACAAAGCTAGAGCATTCTATCAATCCTGTTTCAGAGAAATGGAAGCACACATCTCTTTTAGTTGTATATGGAAGAACAAATGTACACCATAGTTAAAATTCTTCTGCTGGTTATTGCTGTCGGATAGGTTGAATACTAAAAACATGCTCAAACAAAGACACTACAATAATGTTTCTACTTTTGACTATTTAACATGTAGCAATAACTGTGAAGAAACAATGGAACATCCCATCTTCGATTGCTCTTTCAGTAAACAATGTTGGCAAGCTCTTGGTATAGGCTGTGACAGCCATGGGGATCGACTGCACATCATTGAGCAAGGGAAAAGGAATTCAGCAAGTAAGTTGTTTATGGAGATATTTATTGTGGCAACCTAGAACATCTAGAAAGAGAGGAATGACCTGTGCTTTAACAATATTACTCCCTCTATGGAATCATGGAAGGGTAGATTTCAGCAGGACTTTAGACTTTTGGTGCATATGACTAATCCTAAATTTCATCACGACATACACAATACCTGTAACTCTCTGTAGATCATTCCTCTAATCCTCTTTACCCCAACACCCCCTGTATCTACTTTCTACCACAGGAACATATGTAACTCTCTTAGGTTTCCCCAACTTGGGGAATCCTAAAGTAATATAAAGGCAGTAGGACAACACCTACTGTGAAGAGTTTCCAAAAAAATCAATGGTCATAGAGACTAAAAACACGTAGGAAAGTAGCTTCCAATTTGCAGGTTACACTAGTGTGACAAAAGATGCATCATAGAATCCACTGGAGTATGTGTGGTCATGTGGATCAATGTGGTTTAGGAAAAGAACACATGCAATGTGGTCGTGTGGATCATTGAATCTAGTAGATAAATGTCGTTTAGGAAAAGAACACATGCAATGACTCTACGGACTCCATGTGTCAAACCATGGTCAGAGAGACCAAAAACACTTAGGAAATCAGCTTCCACATTTCATGTTGCACCAGTGTGGTAGAAGTTGCATCACAAAATCAACTAGAGTGTGTGTGTGGTCATGTGGATCAATGTAATTTAGTAAAAGAACACATGCAATGACTCTAGGGGATCAACGTGGTTTAGGAAAAGAACACATGCAATGACTCGAGGGACTCCATGAGTTAAACCATGGGCACATATACCAAAAACACTTTGGAAAGTAGCTTCAACATTGTGTGTTGCACCTGTGTGGCAGAAGTTGCATCACAGAATCAAGTGGAGTCTGTGTGGTCATGTGGATCAATGTGGTTTAGGAAAATAACACATACAATGACTCTAGGGGATCAATTTGGTTTAGTAACAGAACACATGCAATGACTTTGAGGGATCAATGTGGTTTAGGAAAATAATACATGCAATGACTCTAGGGACTCCATGTGTCAAATCATGGTCACAGAGACCAAAAAAAATTAGGAAAGCAGCTTCCACATTGCATGTTCTCTAGTGTGGTAGAAATTGCATCACAGATCCACTAGAGTGTGTGTGGTCATGTGGATCAATGTGGTTTAGGAAAAGAACACATGCAATGTGTAATGTGGAGCAATGACTCTAGTGGATCAATGTGGTTTAGGAAAAGAACACAAATAATGACTCTAGGGACTCAGTGTGTTAGATCATGGTCACAGAGACCAAAAACACTTAGCAAAGTAGATTCCACATTGCATGTTGCACAAGTGTGGAAGAAATTGCATCACACAATTCACTGGAGTGTGTGTGGTCATTTGGATCAATGTGGTTTAGGAAAAAAATAGATGCAATGTGGTCATGTGGATCAATCTGGTTTAGGAAAAGGACACATGCAATGACTCTAGGGACTCCGTGTGGCAAACCATGGTCACAAAGACCAAAAACACTTAGGAAAGCAGCTTCCACATTGCATGTTGCATCAATGTCATAGAAGTTGCATCATAGATTGAACTAGAGTGTGTGTGGTCATGTGGATCAATGTGGTTTAGGAAAAAACACATGCAATTACTCTACTGGATCAATGTGGTTTAGGAAAATAACACATGCAATGACTCTAGAGACTTCATGTGTCAAACCATGGTCATAGAGACGAAAACACTTAGGAAAGCAGCTTCAACATTGCATGTTCCACCTGTGTGGCAGAAGTTGCATCACACAATCCACTGGAGTGTGTGTGGTCATGTGTATCAATGTGGTTTAGGAAATTAACACATGTAATGTGGTCATGTGCATCAATGACTCTACTGGATCGATGTGGTTTCGAAAAAGAACACATGCAATGACTCTAGGGACCCCATGTGTCAAACCATGGTCACACAGACCAGAAACAATTAGGAAAGCAGCTTCCACATTGCATGTTGCACTAGTGTGGCAGAAGTTGCATCACAGAATCCACTAGAGTGTGTGTGGTCATGTTGATAAATGTGGGTTGATAAAAGAACACATGCAATGTGGTCATGTGGATCAATGTGGTTTAGGAAAAGAACAGATGCAATAAATCTAGGGACTCCATGTGTCAAACCATGGTTACAGAGACCAAAAACACTTAGGAAAGTAGCTTCCACATTGCATGTTGCACTAATGTGGTAGAAGTTGCATCAAAGATTCCACTCGAGTGTGTGTGGTCATGTGGATCAATGTGGTTTAGGAAAAGAACACATGTAATGAGGTCATGTGGATTAGTGTGGTTTAGCAAAATAACACATGCAATGAATCTACGGACTCCATGTGTCAAACAATGATCATAGAGACCAAAAACACTTAAGAAAGCAGCTTCCAAATTGCATGGTCCACCAGCATGGCATAAGTTGCATCACAGAATCCACTAGAGTGTGTGTGGTCATGTGGAACAATGTGGTTTAGGAAAAGAACACATGCAATGACTGTAGGAGATCAATGTGTCAAACCATGGTCACAGATACCGAAAATACTTAGGAAAATAGCTTCCACATTGCATGTTGCACCAGTGTGGCAGAAGTTGCATCATAGAATCCACTAGAGTGTGTGTGGTCATGTGGATCAATTTGTCTTAGGAAAAGAACACATGCAATGTCATCATGTGGATCAACGTGGTTTAGGAAAAGAACACAAATAATGACTCTAGGGACTCAGTGTGTTAGATCATGGTCACAGAGACCAAAAACACTTAGGAAAGCAGATTCCACATTGCATGTTGCACTAGTGTGGCAGAAGTTGCATCACAGAATCCACTGGAGTGTGTGTGGTCATGTGGATCAGTGTGGTTTAGGAACAGTACACATGCAATCACTCTAGTGGATCAATGTGGTTTCAGAAAAGAACACATGCAATGACTCTAGAGACTCCATGTGTCAAATCATGGTCACATAGACCCAAAACACTTAGGAAAGCAGCTTCCAAATTGCGTGTTACACCAGTGTGGCCGAAATTGCATCACAGAATCCACTGGAGTGTGTGTGGTCATGTGGATCAATGTGGTTTAGGGAAAGAACACATGCAATGACTCTAGTGGATCAATGTGGTTTGGGAAAAGAACACATGCAATGACTCTAGGGACTCCATGTGTTAAAAGCATGGTCACAGAGAGCAAAAATACTTAGGAAAGCAACTTCCAATTTGCATGTTGCACCAGTGTGGTACAAGTTGCATTACAAAATCTGCTGGAGTGTGTGTGGTCATTTGGATCAATGTGGTTTAAGAAAAGAACACATGAAATGACTCTTGGGGATCAATGCGGTTTAGGAAAACAACACATGCAACGACTCTAGGAACTCCATGTATCAAACCATGGTCACAGAGATCAAAAACACTTAGGAAAGCAGCTTCCACATTGCATGTTGCACCAGTGTGGCAGAAGTTGCATCACAGAATTCACTGGCTTGTGTATGGTCATGTCGATCAATGTGGTTTAGGAAAAGAACACATGCAATGACTCTAGTGGATCAATGTGGTTCGGGAAAAGAACACATGCAATGACTCTAGGGACTCCATGTGTCAAAAGCATGGTCATAGAGAGCAAAAATACTTAGGAAAGCAACTTCCAATTTGCAAGTTGCACTAGTGTGGCAGAAGTTGCATTACAAAATCCACTGGACTGTGTGTGGTCATTTGGATCAATGTGGTTTAAGAAAAGAACACATGAAATGACTCTTGGGTATCAATGTGGTTTAGGAAAAGACCACATGCAATGACTCTAGGAACTCCATGTGTCAAACTAGGGTCACAGAGACCAAAGACACATAGTATGGCAGAAGTTGCAGCAGAATCCACTGAGTGTGTGTGCTCACGTGGATCAATGTGGTTTAGGAAAAGAACACATGCGATGACTCTAGGGGATCAATGTGGTTTAGGAAAAGAACACATGCAATGACTCTATGGGATGAATGTGGTTTAGGAAAATAACACATGCAATGACTCTAGGGACTCCATGTGTCAAACCATGGTCATAGAGACCAAAAACACTTAGGAAAGGAGCTTTCACATTGCATGTTGCACAAGTGTGGCAGTAATTGCATAATAGAATCCACTGGAGTGTGTGTGGTCATGTGGATCAATGTGGTTTACGAAAAGAACACATGCAATGACTCTAGTGGATGAATGTGTTTTAGGAAGAGAACATATGCAATGACTCTAGGAACTCGATGTTTCAAACCATGGTCACAGAGACAAAAAACACTTAGGAAAGCAACTTCCAATTAGCATGTTGCACCAGTGTGACAGAAGTTGCATCATAGAATCGATTGGAATGTGTGTGGTCATGTGGATCAATGTGGTTTAGGAAAAAACACATGCAATGACTCTTGGGAATCAATGTGGTTTAGGAAAAGAACACATGTAGTGACTCTAGGTGATCAATGTAGTTTAGGAAACAACAGATGCAATGTCTCTAGGGACTCCATGTGTCAAACCATGGTCAAAAGACCAAAAACACTCAGGAAAGCAGCTTCCACATTGCATGTTGCACTAATGTCGTAGAAGTTGCATCACAGAATCCACTAGAGTGTATGTGGTCTTGTGGATCAATGTGGTTTAGGAAAAGAACAAATGCAATAACTCTAGGAGATCAATGTGGTTTACTAAAAGAACACATGCAATGACTCTAAGGGATCAATGTGGTTTAGGAAAAGAACACATACAATGACTCTATGGACTCCATGTGTCAAACCATGGTCACAAAGACCAAAAACACATAGGAAAGCAGCTTCCACATTGCATGTTGCACCAGTGTGGCACAAGTTGCATCATAGAATCATTTGGAGTGTGTGTTGTCATGTAGATCAATGTGGTTTAGGAAAAGAACACATGCAATGTGGTCATGTGGATCAATGCCTCTAGTGGATCAATGTGGTTTAGGAAAAACACATGCAATGACTCTAGGGACTCCTTGTGTCAAATGATACGTTCATTTTGCATCACTATTCTATATCATAATTTACTGTTATTCATTGATATATTTCATATTAAGAGATGATACTTATGTTATTTCATCTATTTTTGCATGGTTGATGAATTTTGGAGAATGGACCACTGAAGCCAGGATTATGATGGAAAAGGCACTGCTTGGAGGCAAAATTCGCGAAGACCAGAAAATCCTGGAAAATATATGGAAAATTCTATTTTTCCAGAAGATGAAGGAAGCGAGAAGGAGAAGTGGAGATGGGCCACATGGGGCCAACACCACCCCCTGGCACGGGCCAGCCATGGCCGCACCACCAGGTGGTGTGGCCACCCTGCCCTACCTCTGGCATCGCCGTCTAACACATATAATCACTCAAAACCCTAAGACTTAGGGAGCGACCATAGAAAGGTTCCGCCAGCTCTGCAGGCAGAAATCTGCGGGGGAAATTCCTTCCCGGAGGGGGAGATCTTCGCCATCATCACCACTCCACCAGCACCATCATCACCACTCCGTACCACTGTAACAATTCGGTTGAATCTTGCATAGTTCTTAGAGGAAACTTTCTCGATGTTCATTACTTGTTGTAGTTGATGCTATTGAGTGGAACCATTGAATTATTGTTTATGTTCAGATTGTTACTTATCATTATTTCATCTCTGATCTTGATCCATATGATGTCTCGTGAGTAGTTCGTTTAGCTCTTGAGGACATGGATGAAGTCATGATGTTAGTAGTGAAATTGCGTTGAGATAGATTCAATGGTTTGATAATTAAGTTCTGGTGTTATTCTTCTAGTGGTGTCATGTGAATGTCGACTACATGATATCAGCTTTATGGGCCTAGGGGAATGCATTGTGTCTTTGGCTACTAATCATGGGTTTGCCGGAGTGATAGAAACCTGAACCCCCATTAGGAAACCTTTGCACAAGGGAGTGTAGGATCTTAGAGTTTAAGGCTGTGGTTAGATTTTTATCTTAATTACTTTCTTGTAGTTGCGGATGCTTGCAAGGGGTATAATCACAAGTATGTATTAGTCCTAGGAAGGTCATTACATTAGCATAGGTTCACCCATACAACACTTATCCAACCAAAGAAGATTAATCAACTATATGAAATGAAAGCACTTGACGATATTCCCATGTGTCCTCGAGAACGTTTGGTCATCCTAAGTAATACAATTGGCTTGTCCTTTGCTAAAGAAAGGATTGGGCCACTTGCTGCAATTATTATTATTGTCTTTTATTTACTCGTACTTTATTTATTTGCATTATCATAAACCCCTAAAAATCCGTTTGCTAAGTATTTACAAAGAATTCCTGATCCAAGCCACTCGTCAACACCTTGTGCTCCTCGTTGGGTTCGACACTCTTACTTATCAAAAATACTGCGATACACCCCCTATACTTGTGGGTCATCAAGAGTATTTTCTGGCACCGTTGCCGGGGAGTGAAGCGCTATTGGAGAGTGGAACTGGTAAATGAAACTTCTACTGTGAGTATTATTTACTTCTATTAGTTACTTTATTTCAATATGGATAATTCACTTAGTTTCTTATTTTGTAATGCTACTACCACTCCTAAGGTAGTAGATGAACCTCCACCTGCTGAAAATGATACATTTAAAATACCTACAACAATTATTGATCGTGTTATGGATAACTATTATGTTGGAGATGGAACCGTCCATCCTAGTGATCATTTTGTCTTTATACACGAATTATGCGGGTTGTTCAAGTGTGCAGGTATTACAATAGAGCAAGTCAAGAAGAAGTTATTGTCATTATCACTGAAAGGAAGATCTGAGGAATGGTATAAGCTGCTAAAGAATGGCCAGTCTCTTGAATGAGAGGAAATGGTACCTCTCTTTTATTCCAAATTTCATCCTCCTAGTGAGATTCATAAAGATCGGAATCAAATATACAACTTTTAGCCTCGTGATGGAGAGAGTATAGCTCAAGCTTGGGGGAGATTGAAATTACTAATGCTCAAATGTCCTATTCATGAGCTCCCTAACAATATTATTATCAATAACTTTTATGCAAGGCTTTCTCTTCATGATAAGGATCTATCACATGCTTCTTGTGCTGGATCATTTAAACGTATGGAAGAACAAGCTAAATGAGATCTTCTAGACCGTAGTCAAGAAAATGCTGAAGCATGGGAGAATGATAAAGGAAGAAAGTCAGGTATAAATTATGATTATGAATGCATTAAATCTTTTATGGGAACTGATGAATTTCATAATATTAGTAATGCTTATGGTCTTGATTCTCAAAGTATTGCAAATTATTTTAAAGCTTTTGCCTCTTATATTGAAATTCCTAAAAAGAAGTGGAACAAGTATCACGAGCCATATAAATATATTGTTAATTGTGTTCCTGCTAGAAATACTAAAGTTTATACTATTGATCATACTTTACCTGAACCTTACATCGAGAAAATACATTTCCCGGTTAAAGTAAAGGAACATTCTATGATAGCTAGTATGGTTAACGAATGTACAAAGAAAGCTGTAGAACCTAATGAACAAATATATGATGAACCTGCAATAGAAAATATGAAAGACTTTGTCGCTAAAAATATAGGAGATGGGCACATTATCCTTTGTAAGGATACTTCTAAAATTGTTTCACATCCTAATGGCACTAGGAAAGCTAGTGTCCCTGTGTTTTCTGTTAGAATAAGTGATCATAGCTACAATGGTTCATGTGATAGTTATATCGTTAAATTTAAGCATGATACTGAAAGTTATTATCAGAGAGGGAAAATATTTCTTATGCATGTCAATAATATCATGTTTCCTCGCTTTATGCTAAAAGTCTTTATGTTGCACTTGTTTTGCCTTCCTATGCTAGTAGCCTCTGGTTTCACCAATTTATTTTGTTATAAAATTCTCTTGCATAGGAAGTGGGTTAGACTTAACTATGTGTATATTTGCTCCTTGATTCTCTCTTTTACTTCAATTCATATTCTTATGTGAGCATCATTGAAATTTACCATGCCTATCTTAATGGCTATAAAGAAAGAGCTTTTTGGGAGACAACGCAATATTTTTTTGCTTTCAGTTTATTTTTGTCTATTTGAGTCCTAGAAGTTATTGATTAGGTAACAACCTCTCCTTATCCTTTTTGTCTGGTTTTTGTGTCAAGATCAACCTCTAATGAGAGAGAAGTAAGATTTGGGGAAGTTGCTGTTCCCGAAATAGATTTTTTGAGCTTCACTGTAAAAAAAATCGTGAAAAATCCTAGAACATCGTAATGATCTGTAATTTTTTGTGTGTATGCCCCATGTTATTATTTAACTTTCGTTAGTTTTGCATGTTTTGATTTGAGCAACAGAATATTTTCGAAAAAATTGATATTTACCTGCTGGTCTGTTTTGGCAGATTTCTGCCATTTCTGCATTTGCCTCTTAAATCGATTTCCTTTTTTTGAATTCCTTTTGGGATTTCAAGAGGAGCTACTTCAGTAGCTTATGTTTTGATGGATTTAAGTTGAAATTGAACCTAAAGGTTTATTATCTTGCATGCACTAATGTTGCTAATGAGAATTGTGTGAAGTTTTGTGTGAAAGAAATTTTCAAGTTGTAGGAGAAAATTGTGTAATAAGATGGTGAATGGTCAAAAGACTCAAGCAATATGATTATGAAGATGAAGATATTGATGTTATTCAAATGGTGACTCCGGAAAAATTCATTAAAGACCAAATTAAGAGACCCGCAGAGTCCGTTTTCGGATAGGTAACAGTTCTGGTAAGGAAAGATCCGTGAAAAACCTTCCAAGTTATATTTTTCCAGTTTTTATCTAACATGGGAATAAATGAGTTGAAAGAGGGACAGAAACGGAGCCTGGGTGGCTCACAACACCCCATAGCACGGGCCCACCTGGTCGCGCCACCAGGGGGTGTGGCCACCTTGGAGCCCGTCTCTGACCCGCTTTCTCCCAGTACTTTCCTTTTGTTGTTAAACTTCGTAATATATAATCCCCTAGATCCCCCGAGGTTCATATATCGTGTTCTCGTCATGTTTTCGTTTTGATCTGTTTCTGTCAGGAACTATTCTCAAAGTTTAGAAGCACAATGGTCTCCGCCAACGATAAGGGTAAGGAGCCCGCAGAGGAGGATCTCCATGACCTTGAGAAGGAGGAGGAAATCGAGAGTGAAGTTGAAGAGGAGGCAAAGGACGACCAGCATCCGCACACTAGTACCACCATTGCAAGCATAGGAGTAGTGTCAAATCCTGCCAAGTTCAAAAGGACTGCACGGATGTCCACTGGAGGGAAGGTTCCGCGTCATTGCTTGGCTTCACGGTCACCACCTCCACGCACCAAGAATCCCTTCCATACCCTTATTCATGAGCAGCAATTCCAAAATATGCCCAAGGAAAAATTACCCTCCAATTGGGATATGCCTCGTTCTTACCATGCAGGAAAAGAATTCTTCAAGGAGGAAGAGTGGGGAAAGGATCGCAAGAACTAGCATTCATAGCCCGACATGATCATGAACCTCATTGAGCACAATTCGGAGTTGATTCATACTCTCACCTTCGAGATTGAGGATTTGAGGGAATTGATTGAAAAGCTCGTCGAGAGAACACCACCACCACCAAAGGAGTAATTCGTCATCAGGTTTTGGCATCCCCTTGGTTTGTTCCAAGCTTGGGCGAGTGCCGTGGTATAACATCACTATCTTTTATCTTTTTACCTTTTCAGTAGAGTCATATCATGAATAGAGAAGTTATCATATAGGATGGTTTGAATTTTGGAAGTATCTCTCCTCTAGCTAGATAACTATGTATCCCTTGGTGTGAGTTGCCGTTATGGAATATTAATGAGAAGTTCTATCATTTACTTTTTGCACATCTTATTTTAGTCTGCAATTTCTGTTATATGACTGATCTTGTTGATTAGTATTGGTATCACCTTGGGATCATTAAGTAAATTTAGATGATTTTGGCAAACCTGGCTCTGGCCAGTAGCAACACTATTTAAGAATTGAATGGAAAAGAGAAAAGTACTTTTAGAAATATAATTCCATCATCTTTATTTCTTGTTTGGCTCATAAGCTTAGTATTCTCTAGTTAAGATCTTTTGTGCTTCCATAGTTAAGATCTTTTGTAGTTCCAAGGAAGATTGCATGTTTGTTTCTATCACTTGTATGTTTGTTTGTTTCCTTCAACTCTTATTGCTTGCTACCCAGCCTTGCTAGCCAAAAAACTGTACTAAGAGGGAAAGCTTCTCGTGCATCCAATCCTTAAACCAAAACCTATGCCATTTGTGTCCACCATATCTACCTACTAGCATTATTGCTATTCCAAGTAAATTCATGTTTTATCTACCTTCCGAATTAAACTTGTCATCTAAAAATTAGTGATTAAAGCTCTCACAAACTTGATGGCACACTTTACTTTCTTGCACTTAATAAACTTGAACCATTGTGTCCATCTATGTTGCGTATATGCTTGCGCTTTATAAGCTGTGAATTAGCAGAACCATGTTACCATGGGGAACGCTTTCAACATTGCACTTATTTAGTTGATATCATGATCTTTTGCTTATGGATCTCGACGGTGTGAAATAAAAGGGGAGCTTGTAAGCTCATGGAGTTTGTATAAGTGTTAGAGAAACGCCTGGGCGGCTAGCCTAAGCCATGCCTAATCATGGTGGAAACTTGCAGCATAACCATAGTGAGTAACCTGTGAAGCATCCTCAATAAAAATCTATGCAAATAGCAAATGAAAAGATCGCTGAGATGCTCATTGTCTGTTGCCTTGTCATTTTGATATGGGATAGCTCCTGTATCATGAGGAAAGGGGTACCTCGCCCCGTTGGCGGTTCTCCATGATACACATGTATTTACAATGACAAGAACTTACTCATGATTAAAGTTGAGTAGCATGAGGTCTGGTACTCATAAGCACGGGGCATGAGATTTTCAACTTATAACTTGTCACTTTAACCTTAGTTACCTCAAGATGCTTATGATAAGGGTAATGAGAGGTGAAAGGTAATAAGTACCATAATTTTTGGAAGCTCTTTATAAAACTTGAAATCCCTGCTTCCCTCTATGAAGGGCCTATCTTTTACTTTTTTAGTCTAGTTAGTAAAGCTATTTCTTTCTATCTCAAGCAAGCATTTGAGTTGTTGTGATTCAATCATTCATATGATGATATGTTCAATCATGTTTCTTATGTTCCTTGTTTTGCACACTACTCTTATCTTAGTGAATATTACTTTGAAAGCTATCATTGAAAACCCCATTATGTTTGAATTCCTGCATATTGTTAACCGTTCTTTGACCAAGAACAAAGTTTGCCATTACCAATTATGATTTAATTTGTGTATCTTTATTGTGTTTCCTTTACTTATTGCAAGTTAACTTATATAATAGTGAGTTGTTTTCTATTATGATTTGTGTATTGATGAATGTGATTCTTCTTGTATGTATTCTCTTTATCGACACTTCACTCCATAAACCTGTGGTCATCTTTATTGAGCTCAGTTTTTTGCTTGGGGACAAGCGAGGTCTAAGCTTGGGGGGAGTTGAGACGTCCATTTTGCATCACTATTCTATATCATAATTTACTATTATTCATTGATTTATTTCATATTAAGAGATGATACTTATGTTATTTCATCTATTTTTGCATGGTTGATGACTTTTGGAGGATGGACCACTGAAGTCAGGATTCTGATGGAAAAGGAACTGTTTGGAGGCAAAATTCGCGAAGCTCAGAAAATACCGGAAAATATATGGAAAATCCTATTTTTCGAGAAGACGAAGGAAGCCAGAAGGGGAAGTAGAGATGGGCCACAGGGGGGCCACACCACCCCCTGGCACGGGCCAGCCCTGGCCGCACCACCAGGTGGTGTGGCCACCCTGACCCACCTCTGGCATCGCCCTCTGACGCATATAATCCCCTCAAAACCCTAAGACTCGGGGAGCGACCACATAATGGTTCCGCCGCCTCTGCGGGGCGGAAAACTACAGAGAGAGAAAGAGCTCTCTGGCAGGCAGAAATCTGCCGGGGAAATTCCTTCCCAGACGGGGAGATCGTCGCTATTAACACCGTCATCAAGCTGGACTTCATCAGGATCATCATCATCATCTCCACCAGCACCATCATCACCACTCCGTACCACTGTAACAATTGGGTTGAATCTTGCATAGTTCTTAGGGGAAACTTTCCCGGTGTTGATTACTTTTGTAGTTGATGCTATTGTGTGGAAACATTGAATTATTGTTTATGTTCAGATTGTTACTTACCATTATTTCATCTCTGATCTTGATCCATATGATGTCTTGTGAGTAGTTCATTTAGTTCTTGAGGACATGGGAGAAGTCATGATGTTAGTAGTGGAATTGCGTTGAGAAAGATTCAATGGTTTGATAATTAAGTTGTGGTTATATTCTTCTAGTAATGTCATGTGAACATCGACTACATGATACTTCACCTTTATGGCCCTAGGGGAATTCATTATGTATTTGGCTACTAATCGTGGGGTTGCCGTAGTGACAGAAACCTGAACCCCCGTTAGGAAACCTTTGCACAAAGGAGTGTAGGATCTTAGAGTTTAAGGCTGTGGTTAGGTTTTTATCTTAATTACTTTCTTGTAGTTGCGTATTCTTGCAAGCGGTATAATCACAAGTATGTATTAGTCCTAGGAAGGTCAGTACATTAGCATAGGTTCACCCACACAACACTTATCCAACCAAAGAATATTAATCAACTATATGAAGTGAAAGCACATGACGATATTCCCATGTGTCCTCGAGAACGTTTGGTCATCTTAAGTAATACAACTGGCTTATCCTTTGGTAAAGAAAGGATTGGGCCACTTGCTACAATTATTATTATTGTCTTTTATTTACTCGTACTTTATTTATTTGCATTATCAAAAACCCCTAAAAATCCGTTTGCTAAGTATTTACAGAGAATTCCTGATCCAAGCCACTCGTCAACACCTTCTGCTCCTCATTGGGTTCGACACTCTTACTTATCGAAAATACTGCGATACACCCCCTATACTTGTGGTCATCATCAAACCATGGCCATAGAGACCAAAAACACTTAGGAAAGCATCTTCCACATTGCATGTTGCACTAGTGTGGCAGAAGTTGCATCACAGAATCCACTGGAGTGTGTGTTCATGTGGATCAATGTGGTTTAGGAAAAGAACACATGAAATGACTCTAGAGACTCCATGTGTCAAACCATGGTCCCATAGACCAAAAACACTTAGGAAAGCAGCTTCCAATTTGCATGTTGCACCAGTGTGGCAAAAGTTTCATGACAAAATCCACTAGATTATCTATGGTCACGTGGATCAATGTGGTTTAGGAAAAAACACATGCAATGTGTTCATGTGGATTAATGACTCTAGTGGATCAATGTGGTTTAGGAAAAGAACACATGCAATGATTCTAGGGACTCCATGTGTTAAACCATGGTCACAGAGACCAAAAACACTTAGGAAAGCAGCTTCGACATTGCATGTTATACTAGTGTGGTAGAAGTTGCATCATAGAATCCACTGGAGTGTGTGTGGTCATGTGGATCAATGTGGTTTTGGAAAATAACACATGCAATGTGGTCATGTGGATCAATAACTCTAGTGGATCAATGTGGTTTAGGAAAACAACACTTGCAATGACTCTAGGGACTACATGTGTCAAACCATGGTCGTAGAGAGCAAAAACACTTAGGAAAGCAGCTTCCACATTTCATGTTGCACAAATGTGGCAGAAGATGCATCACAGAATTCACTAGAGTGTGTGTGGTCATGTGGATCAATGTGAATTAGTAAAAGAATAGATACAATGTTGTCATGTGGATCAATGTGGTTTAGGAAAAGGACACATGCAATGACTCTAGGGGCTCCGTTTGTCAAACCATGGTCAAAAAGACCAAAAAACACTTAGGAAAGTTGCTTCCGCATTGTATTTTGCACCAATATGGTAGAAGTTGCGTCACAGATTCCACTAGAGTGTGTGTGGTCATGTGGATCAATGTGGTTTAGGAAAAGAATGCATGCAATGACTCTAGTGGACCAATGCGGCTTAGGAAAAAAACACATGCAATGTGTCTAGGAAATCCATGTGTCAAACCATGGTCACGGAGACCAAAAAAACTTAGGAAAGAAGCTTCCACTAGTGTGGTAGAAGTTGCATCATAGAATCCACTAGAGTGTGTCGTCATGTGGATCAATGTGGTTTAGGATAAGAACACATGCAATGACTCTAGGGGATCAATGTGGTTTAGTAAAAGAACACATGCAATGACTCTTACTGATCAATGTGGTTTAGGAAAAGAACAGACGCAATGATGCTAGGGACTCCATGTGTCAAACCATGGTCATAGAGACCAAAAACACTTAGGAAAGCAGCTTCCACATTGCATGTTGCACCAGTGTGGCACAAGTTGCATCACAGAATTATTTGGAGTGTGTGTGGTCATGTAGATCAATGTGGTTTAGGAAAAGAACACATGCAATGTGGTCATGTGGATCAATGACTCTAGTGGATCAATGTGGTTTAGGAAAAGAACACATGCAATGACTCTAGGGACTCCCTATGTCAAACCATGGCCATAGAGACCAAAAACACTTAGGAAAGCATCTTCGACATTGGATGTTGCACTAGTGTGGTAGAAGTTGCATCACAGAATCCACTAGAGTGTGTGGTCATGTGGATCAATGAGGTTTAGGAAAATAACACATGCAATGACTCTAGTGCATCAAAGTGGTTTAGAAAAACAACACATGCAATGACTCCAGAGACTCCAGGTGTGAAACCATTGTCACATAGACCAAAAACACTTAGGAAAGCAGCTTCCAATTTGCATGTTGCACCACTGTGGCAAAAGTTTCATGACAGAATCCACTAGATGGTATGTGGTCATGTGGATCAATGTGGTTTAGGAAAAGAACACATGCAATGTGGTCATGTGGATCAATGACTCTAGTGGATCCATGTGGTTTAGGAAAAGAACACATGCAATGATTCTAGGGACTCCATGTGTCAAACCATGGTCACAGAGACCAAAAACACTTAGGAAAGAAGCTTTGACATAGCTTGTTGCACTAGTGTGGCAGAAGTTGCATCATAGAATCCACTGGAGTGTGTGTGGTCATGTGGATCAATGTGGTTTTGGAAAAGAACATGTCAACACCCGGATTTTTAATCCCAGATGCCCGTTATGCCATACCTCGCAATCCCAAGATTACCATTTTTGCGAGACATAACTGATTGGATATCACAGTACATCATCCATTACAAACCATACATAAGGTCTTACACAAATAAGGATCTTAGGATCCAGTCTTAATACAACAAGCAGCGGAATTAAAAGATAAGCGTAGCGGTGGGGTCCATCTTCAGGGGCACAGGCAAAGCTGACGAAGGCAGATAGTCCTAGTTATCATAGCCGTCCTGCTGGCCATCATCTTGATAGTCTCCTTCATAGTCTAGCCATGAGAATAGCCAGCGACAAAAGCCATGAGTACTCTTTAAGTACTCGCAAACTACCATTAGCAAGTAATATAGTTCTAAGTCAAATACTAACTCTATGTTTAACTATAAAGTTAAGTTTGAAACCTAAGCTGAGTTCTGAAGCAAAGAAAGAAAAAATAAAATTTCTAGAATCACTTAAGTTGGAAAGCTAGTATCATAAACACAACCCTGTTGTGGTCAAGTCAAGATTCATCATTCATTTCAAGTTATTTGGAAAACATCTAACAACGAAACAGTATGGCCATTCCAACTGTCCATAACCGCGGACGCGGCTATTCGAATAGTTTGACACTCTGCAAAGGTGGTATACTTTCACCACAAGATTCGATACATCTGTCAGGGATAACCCTGAATCATCATACTTAGTATGCAGATAATCAAACATAACCTTTCCTTTACACACCCTAGTATCAGCACCTCTCCTATGAGCATGGCCTCCCAACCATGACCATCATTCATCTTGGGCACTACATAGGTGGACATCATGAGAGGTAGCCTCAGCTCAAACCTCTCCCGCGAGGGATCTAAGACTAATGCATATAAATTTCTAGCTAAGCCTTACCCAATTCAGGTAGTGTGGTTATACGGTAAATTTGGAATGGTATCGCATCCGAATCCAACCATCAGTTTTATAAAAGGGTTAAGGCTTCTGCCTCATCATTTTCATCATTATAAACCATTTGTGTTTCTCAACACATGTCAAAACATCTCAATAGAATGACTCATCATTCCAAGGTTTTCACAATTCATTTTCACCAAGTGTTCCCATCTAAAGTGACTCATGTTTTTGATCTACTCTAAACTACTAAGTTAAGAGTGTTCACTAAGGTGGAAGTGATGGGTTCAATCTCATGCCATAGAATAACATCTAAAGGTTTCTAAATAGGTCAAGTTTTATACTCTTTATGCTACCTTCAAAACAAGTAAAGAACTTGGTGTAAACTAAGGGAGGTAAAACTTGTAAACAAAGACTTGAGGTACTAATAGTCAAAGGGGTCTGATCAAAGCATGCCTAAGGCATCTTTGCTAAACCATCTAGTTTGATCCTAGCTTCCTAAGTACTAAACTTGCAATGGTTAGCTTGCATTGTTAATGGTGGCTTGCCTTGGTTGGTGGAATGGTTGAAGTTTTCTTCTTCTTCTTCTTCTTGGTAGAACTCCTCCTCCTCGTAGACTTGGTCGGTACTATCGTCTATAAATACATACGGAGTACACAATCACCAAACAATACTTAACTAGTCTAATTAGCATTCTAAGACACACATTTGATGATCTATTATCATCACAAGCATCACAAGTTTAATTCAATAGTTTCCTCCTTTTTATTTTAGAAAAGTAATTTCTACTCATTGAAAAAATTAACTAAGATTTAATATTCACCACTTAAAATATGGGGTCATGTTGACACATGTCATCACCACATATTCTAACATGTGGGAATGAGATTTAAAGGTTGGATCCATATTACTTTGGTTTAAGTTTATTATTTAATGATTTAAAGTGACTAGAAATGCATATATAGCATTATTTTGGTACTAGTCCAAAGTCACTGCACGTAAACCTTAATATTATTACATATTTAGATAGATATGATGAATTGTGATTTTTGAGAGTTGGAATCAACTCAAAAGCTAACTTGGTTGATTTTATAAAAATGTTGCAAGTTGCAAATACTTCTGTTTTGTTATTTTTACTAGGAGAGATCTATAACTCTAATTGAATTAAATCCAACGGGCTTGGATAGATCATTTCAATACCTTTCAGACAAAATTGGTTTCATGGAATTTGGATTTATGAATCTCTCTGAATTCATCTTAAAAAGAAAAATCCAAATTTGAATGGTTGGGCTAGCGCGGGAACGAACATGGGCTGGCCCAGTGGCGCTCCACGGCGCGGGGCTCTGCTGACAGGGGGGTCCCGCTTGTTAGTGGCGCTTAACACGCGAATGATATGCGCGCTGTGGGCCGTAGGATTATAAGTGGGATCTACGGCTGAGGGTTGTCGTCGATGACGAACAGGTCGCCGACGAGAGTTTGCCCTAGCGGCTGGGTGGGGGTCTACCGGGGACGTACCAGGGCTCCAGCGAGGTAGGTGAGGCAGGCAAACAAGCTGGAAGATGACAGCGAGGCGAGGCGCGGTTGCGGTGGAGCTTGGGGTGCCCTAAATCACAGGCGCCCTTCTCCTCCTACTGCGGCGGCTCCAGCTCCAATTCCGGCGAGGCAAAGCTCGATTGGCTCCGGCGAGAGAGGGGAAAGGATCAGTGAGAGGTGGGGAGTAAGTGGGTGTGGATAAATGGTGGTGGGGAGGCTGGCTTATATAGGCCCGATGGTGAGACCGAATGGTGTGGGCAGGCGACTCCGGCGAGGGCTGCACAGGGGGCTAGCGGCGTGGATCGAGGTAGGGGGCGGTGGCCTGTCTCCTGGTGGTACGCTGAGGCTTAAAGGCACGACAAGGCGAGCTCTGTGCTGGTCGGGCGCATCACGCGCTCTAGGCGGTAGAGGCGGCGGGTTCGACGGCAAGCGATGGCTAGGGTGAGTTGGGCGGCCATCGGGGGTGTCTGGGGTGTTCCCTAGGTCATGGCAGAGCGGTAGGCGCGGGCTGCGGTCAAGGGGCGGTTTGTGCACGCGGGGACAGGGCGTGCTCTGCGGGCGGCGTCGGCATGGTCGACCAGCTCCGGGCGCGGCGGTTCCTGGCTATTCTGCTCTCTGTCTCTGGGCTGGGGCTGGTTGGACGGTGGGGGTGGACCACTGGCTAGCTTGTAGACATTGCAAGAGAGGGGGAAGCGGTCTACTGCTGCGAGTGCATGGTCGGCCGGCGAGAGGTGGCTCGGCATGGCCTTGCCGTGCAGCTAGGGGGTAGAGGAGGTGTTGGTGTTGGTCTGGTTAGGCTAGGGGGTAGAGGAGGTGTTGTACAAGGGTGATCAAAGCACTTCAATTTGCTAGACAAGATCAATCCCAAAACAGTAATAGTTAGGCCACTTTGATCTTGTCCACAAGGTGTTTGATAGAATGGCCGAAAGAGATAATCTTTTGAATTTTGGTTTCAAAATTTTTGGGTGTTCTCCACTAGTGCTAGGTAGCCTCTGGTTGCAAGGTTTTTGAAAGTGGAGCTTGTTTGAAAGGTTTTTGAAAAAGTGGGATCTTCCCATATGAAATAGATTCAATTTTGAACTATCATTTAAAATTAGCATTTGAAAGATTTTTGCAGATCACAAGGTGGGCCTTGGTACCTCATTATGTGTACTATCAAGGGGTGTAAAGATCCACACATGTTTCTGTTAAGTTTTGAGTACTAGGAATAGCCAAAGTAGGCATGAGAGTTAGTTTGGCCAAAATGACCATTCACTTCAAATATTCATTTTGAGTTATTTTTCTTTGGGAAAAGTTTGGGAATGACTTAGATGATGTTTATTTCACCTAAGAAACATTTTACAAGAAATGGATCATAGAACCATGGCAATTCAAATAAATTCCTAAATTAAATGCACATACCCATGAATGCTTTCATTTTTAATTTGGAAAAGTTTTTGTTAACCCTAATTTTGATGATTTAGATCTTGATAAGCTTGGATTGAAGTTTTGGGATGTTACAGAACACCTGCAATGTGGTCATGTGGATCAATGTGGTTTAGGAAAAGAGCACATGTAATGACTCTAGGGACTCCATGTGTCAAACCATGGTCATAGACACCAAAAACACTTAGGAAAGCAGCTACCACATTTCATGATGCACAAATGTGGTAGAAGTTGCATCACAGAATTCACTAGAGTGTGTGTGGTTATGTGGATCAATCTGGATTAGGAAAAGAACAGATACAATGTAGTCATGTGGATCAATGTGGTTTAGGAAAAGGACACATCTAATGACTGTAGGGACTCTGTGTGTAAAACCATGGTCACAAAGACCAAAAACACTTAGGAAAGCAGCTTCCACATTGCATGTTGCACCAATGTGGTAGAAGTTGCATCACAGATTCCACTGAGTGTGTGTGGCCATGTGGATCAATGTGGTTTAGGAAATGAACACATGCAATGACACTAGGGGATCAATGTGGTTTACCAAAATAACACATGCAATGACTCTAGAGACTTCATGTGTTAAACCATGGTCACAGAGAGGAAAAATGCATAGAAAAGCAGCTTCCACATTGCATGTTGCACTAGTGTGGCAGAAGTTGCATCACAAAATCCACGAGAGTGTGTGTGGTCATGTGGATCAATGTGGTTTAGGAAAAGAACACATGCAATGACTCTAGTGGATCAATGTGGCTTCGGAAAAGAACACTTGCAATGACTCTAGAGACTACATGTGTCAAACAATGGTCGCAGAAACTAAAAACACTTAGGAAAGTTGCTTCCACATTGCCTGTTGCATAAGTGTGGCAGAAGTTGCATCACCGAATCCAGTAGAGTGTGTGTGGTCATGTGGATCAATGTATTTTAGGAAAAGAACACATGCAATGTGGTCATGTGGATCCATGTGGTTTAGGAAAAGAACACATGCAATAACTTTAGGGACTCCGTGTGCCAAATCATGATCACAAAGACCAAAACCACTTAGGAAAGCAGCTTCCACATTGTATGTTTCACCAATGTGGTAGAAGTTGCATCACATATTCCACTGGAGTGTGTGTGGTCATGTGGATCAATGTGGTTTAGGAAAGGAACACATGCAATGAATCTAGTGGATCAATGTGGTTTAGGAAAATAACACATGCAATGAATCTAGAGACTTCATGCATTAAACCATGGTCACAGAGACGAAAAACACATAGGAAATCAGCTTCCACATTGATGTTGCACTAGTGTGGTAGAAGTTGCCTCACATAATCCACTAGACTGTGTGTGGTTATGTGGATCAATGTGGTTTATGAAAAGAACTCATGCAATAACTATAGTGGATCAATGTGGATTTGGAAAAGAACACATGCAATGACTTTAGGGACTCCATGTGTTAAACCATGGTCACAGAGACCAAAAACACTTACGAAAGCAGCTTCCAATTTGCATGTTGCACTAGTGCGGCAAAAGTTGCATCACAGAATCCACTGGAGTGTGTGTGGTCATGTGGCTCAATGTGGTTTAGGAAAAGAACACATGCAATATGGTCATGTAGAGCAATGACTCTAGTGGATAAATGTGGCTTAGGAAAAGAACACATGCAATGACTCTAGGGACTCCATGTGTGAAAGCATGGTCACACAGACCAAAAACACTTAGGAAAGCAGCTTCCACATTGCATGTTGCACTATTGTGGCAGAAGTTGCATCACAGAATCCACTAGAGTGTGTGTGGTCATGTGGATCAATGTGGTTTAGGAAAAGAACACATGCAAGCACTCTAGGGACTCCATGTGTCAGACCAGGGTCATAGAGACAAAAACACATAGGAAAGCAGCATCCACATTGCATGTTGCACCAGTATGGCAGAAGTTGCATCATAGAATCCACTGAGTGTGTGTGGTCATGTGGATCAATGTGGTTTAGGAAAAGAACACATGCAATGACTCTAGGGGATCAATGTGGTTTAGGGAAAGAACACATGCAATGACTCTATGGGATGAATGTGGTTTAGGAAAATAACACATGCAATGACTCTAGGGACTCCAAGTGTAAAACCATGGTCAGAGAGACCAAAAACACTTAGGAAAGGAGCTTCCACATCGCATGTTGCACCAGTGTGGCAGAAGTGGCATCACAAAATCCACTGGAGTGTGTGTGGTCATGTGGATCAATGTGGTTTAGGAGAAGAACACATACAATGACTCTAGTGGATCAATGTGGTTTAGGAAGAGAACACATGCAATGACTCTAGGGACTCCATGTGTCAAACCATGGTCATAGAGACCAAAAACACTTAGGAAAGCAACTTCCAATTAGCATGTTGCAACAGTGTGGCATTATTTGCATCATAGAATCCACTAGAATATGTGTCGTTATGTGGATCACTGTGGTTTAAGAAAAGAACACATGCAATGACTATTGGGGATCAATGTGGTTTAGGAAAAGAACACATGCGGTGACTCTAGGTGATCAATGTGGTTTAGGAAAGAACACATGCAATGTCTCTAGGGACTCCATGTGTCAAACCATGGTCACAGAGACCAAAAACACTTAGGAAAGCAGCTTCCACATTGCATGTTGCACCATTGTGTTAGAAGTTGCATCACAAAATCCACTGGAGTCTGTGTGGTCATGAGGATCAATGTGATTTAGGAAAAGAACGAATGCAATGACTCTAGTGGATAAATTTGGTTTAGTAAAAGAACACGTGCAATGACTCTAAGGGATCAATGTGGTTTTGGAAAAGAACACATGCAATGACTCTAGGGACTGCATGTGTCAAACCATGGTCACACAGACCAAAAACACTTAGGAAAGAAGCTTCCACATTGCATGTTTCACCAGTGTGGCACAAGTTGCATCACAGAATCATTTGGAGTGTGTGTGGTGATGTAGATCAATGTGGTTTTGGAAAAGAACACATGCAATGTGGTCATGTGGATCAATGAGTCTAGTGGATCAATGTGGTTTAGGAAAACAACACATACAATGACTCTAGGGACTCCGTGTGTCAAACCATGGCCATAGAGACCAAAAACACTTAGGAAATCATCTTTCACATTGCATGTTGCACTAGTGTGGTAGAAGTTGCATCGTAGAATCCACTTGAGTGTGTGGTTATGTGGATCAATGTGGTTTAGGAAAATAACACATGCAATGACTCTAGTGGATCAATGTGGTTTAGAAAAAGAACACATGTAATGACTCTAGAGACTCCATGTGTCTAACCATGGTCACATAGACCAAAATCACTTAGGAAAGCAGTTTCCAATTTGCATGTTGCACCAGTGTGGCAAAAGTTTCATGACAGAATGCATTAGCGTGTCTGTGGTCATGTGGATTAATGTGGTTTAGGAAAAGAACACATGCAATGTGGTCATGTGGATCAATGACTCTAGTGGATAAATGTGGTTTAGGAAAAGAACACATGTAATGACTCTAGGGACTCCATGTGTTAGACCATGGTTATGGAGACCAAAAACACATAGGAAAGCAGCTTCCACATTGCATGTTGCACCAGTATGGCAGAAGTTGCATTATAGAATCCACTTGAGTGTGTGTGGTTATCTAGATCAATTTGGTTTAGTAAAAGAACACATGCAATCACTCTAGGTGATAAATCTGGTTTAGGAAAAGAACACATGCAATGACTCTAGGGGATCAATGTTGTTTAGGAAAATAACACATACAATGACACTAGGGACTCGATGTGTCAAACCATGGTCAGAGAGACGAAAAACATTTGGAAAGGACCTTCCACATTGCATGTTGCACTAGTGTGGTAGAAGTGGCATCATAGAATCAGTTGGAGTGTATGTACTCATGTTGATCAATGTGGTTTAGGAAAAGAACAGATACAATGTGGTCATGTGGATCAATGTGGTTTAGGAAAAGGACACATGTAATGACTCTAGGACTCTGTGAGTCAAACCATGGTCACAAACACCAAAAACACTTAGGAAAGCAGCTTCCACATTGCATGTTGCACCAGTGTGGCAGAAGTTGCATCACAGAATCCACTATAGTGTGTTTGGTCATGTGTATAAATGTGGTTTAGGAAAAGAACACATGCAATGACTCTAGTGGATCAATATGGCTTCAAAAAAGAACACATGCAATGGCTCTAAAGACTACATGTGTCAAACCATGGTCACAGAGACCAAAAACACTTAGGAAAGCAGCTTCGGATTTGCATGTTGCACTAGTGCGTCAAAAGTTGCATCACAGAATCTACTTGGGTGTGTGTGGTCATGTGGCAATGTGGTTTAGGAAAATAACACATGCAATATAGTCGTGTGGATCAATGACTCTAGTGGATCAATATGGTTTAGGATAAGAACACATGCAAAGACTCTAGGGACTCCATGTGTGAAACCATGGTCACATAGACCAAAAACACTTAGGAAAGCAGCTTCCACTTTGCATGTTGCACTAGTGTGGCACAAGTTGCATCACAGAATCAACTGGAGTGTGTGTGGTCATGTGGACAATGTGGTTTAGGAAAAGGACACATGCAATGTGGTCATGTGGATCAATGTGGTTTAGGAAATGAACACATGTAATAACTCTAGGGACTCCATGTGTGAAATCATGGTCACAAAGACCAAAAACACTTAGGAAAGCAGCTTCCTCATTGTATGTTGCACCAATGTGGCAGAAGTTGCATCACATATTCCACTGGAGTGTGTGTGGTCATGTGGATCAATGTGGATTAGGAAAAGAACACATGCAATGTGGTCTTGTGGATCAATGACTCTAGTGTATCAATGTGGTTTAGGAAAAGAACACATGAAATTACTCTTGGGGATCAATGTGTTTTAGGAAAAGAACACATGCAATGTGACGAGGGTTCAACTCGTCAATGCCCATTGTTATGGACTTGGGTTTTGGAGAAGGAGGGAGCGCTGGAGGCATCAATCGTCTAGCAAACAAGCACACAGGGACGCAAGTTTTACCAAGGTTCAGGCCTCGTAGAGGTCCCTACTCCTGCTTGTATGCTCGTGGTATTATCGAAGGAATCGAAGATTACAGGGGTGCGCATATGCAATCTAGAAACTAGGGTTGTGATTGTCCTCCTCGCCGCCCCCTCCTAGCCTTTATATAGATAATCTAGGTTTCAGGTAGCAGGTCGAGTCGGTTAAAGATTAGGGTTCGCCCTTTGAACTTTCTATATTAAGCTTCTTCTTGCCTCGCAAGCAATCGGAGAGTCCGTGGGCCACTCGAATTCTTCATCAGGCCTTGGCAACGCCATGGGCTTCTGCCGTATCTAGACCGTATGTACCAAACTCGAGTACCTGTAGGGTATACCCATGTCAGTAGCCCCCGAGTGTCCAGTGGAATCGTAGATTCGACTGGAGACTTTATGAAGTCTTTCGAGTGCATGTCTGAGCATTTTTTCAAGTGTTCTGTTTGTGTCATAGGGATTGTTGATATACGTGCCTGATTTGTCTGATGTATCGGTATCAGTTAATTGCCTTAGGGCAAAATAGCGCAATCTACCCAAACTCGAGTCCCAGAAAAGTGCTGGCGTAATTCGACTCAGGCCGCGGAGGTCTTACGGGAGTCGAATTCCAGTCTATAAGTGTGAGCACTCGACGCGTCCGTCAAGGCATGTTCATCGTACATGCAAGCACGGATATATTTCTGGTAGAATGTAGCAGATGGGTTGCCAGACCTTATTCAGGTCTTATCTTCACGCTGCAAGCGCGTCATCCGAAATTTTTAGTCATCGTGGAGATGATTCGGGTGGCCCAGGAGATGTAATCTCTTTGCAGGGAAAATATGAGGCGGAGTCGCCATAGCATTCGAGTGTGGATGTTATCGACACACAGTACGATGTACAAATAATCATAGGGTGCCCGGCCAGTGCTCCCTATGGGAGTAGCCCCCGAGTGCCTATTCGAGTCATAGACTCGAGTGGGGACTAAAAACATTTTGCGACTGGTGTTGTCTTTAGTTGCTTGTTTCAGTCGAATGTGCTTCCAACGCTCCCTATGGGAGTAACCCGCAGTTGACAATCACATCGTTAATTTGAGTGAAGTTTTGTCTTGAATGCTCATACACCTGCATAAAAATTCTTTCGGGTGCACGACCAGCGCACCTGTTAGGAGTAGCCCTCGAGTGCTTGGTTGAGTCGAAGACTCGAGCAAGAACTAAAGTAGTTAAAATCTTCCTCTGCTGGAATCGATGACGTCAGTGCTGACAATGTGATAACCTCAGTTACCCGCGTGAGCGTCTTTGACGGGACGTGACAAGCGATGGGTCCCACTTTCTGACTTTGATTTGACTAGGCGTGCGTAATCTTCTGGCTTAACTACGTCTCCTCGATTTCCGTGCGTAATGGGAGTAGTGGGGATGGTTCGTGGTTCAGCTTCTCCACGTGTCGATGGTGATGTGTGCCATGCGTCCAGTAGGGTTTCTGTTAGATGTTGCATGGCATCCGTGAGGAGGTTAAGTAGCTACGCAACTATGGTAATTTTCCCATCTTTGTTCTTGATCGTGACTCCTTCTCCATTTATGTTCTCTCTGCTTCCTTGCGTGCTTCCTCTTCCTGGCACTGGACCAGCTCCGCGTTTTCCCCAATTACTTTCTCCGCTCACATAGCCATCGAAAGATGGGAAAGAAGAAGTGGGTGCCGCCGCTGGATATGCGGCCACCATTGCCGCTGCCAAGAAGAAGGGCGGCACCACTGCTGTGGGAACCAGAGCCGCCACTGCTGGGAAGAAGAAGGGCGGCACCCGCATCACCAACGGCTCTTGGCGCGCGTCTATCATCAAGTCCTATGACTTGAACCTTCATCGTCAAGATGGAGCTCTTCCACCCGCAGAAGATGACTCGCGAGTGCCTGGTGATGAGGTAATCCCTTGTCCTCCTCTAGGTTTCCGGGTGATGTTCCTTGCATTCATCATTCGAGGTCTCTCTTCCGCTGCATCCTTTCTTCAGGGGTCTTCTTTGCTTCTATGGGCTCCAGCTGCACCAGCTGTCCCCAAATTCCATTCTCCACATCTCTTGCTTCATCACACTTTGTGAGTGCTGGCTCGGAATCGAGCCACACTTTGGCCTCTTCAAGAGGCTTTTTAAGCTCAAACATCAGTCGGCGTCTAGTTCGGTAGTCTACAACATAGGAGGCTGCGGAATCCACTTCGACTCCTCCGCCGTCTACTTTGACATCAAGCTCACCGCATCTGTCCAAGGGTGGAGAGACAAGTGGTTCTACATCCGTGAACAGAAGGCCGACAGAGAGCACTACAGACTCGCACCCTTCGACTCCGTGGCAGCTTGTAAGAGGAGGCGTTCTTGGAAGAACGTCGTGATGCCTGGCGAGTCCGAGGAAACAGAGGTGCTGTATCATCGCGTCTGTGACCTCGAAGGTCGCATAGGCAAAGAAGTGGGTGGCACCACTTTCATTCGCACGTGGTTGTGCCACCGCATTCAGCCTCTGCAGGCCAGAGTCCACCCGATGTACTGCTGGGCTGGTGCGAGCGATATCACTTGCATATCTACAGAAGGCATTTCTGCGGGTGAGGTAGATAAGAGGTTGCGATTGGTGACAAAGTACACTGCCAAGGAGGATCTCCCAGGTGAGCCAGTCGTGCCTCCTTTCGACGCCTCTAACCCTCCTCCTGAGGTAGAACTGTATTGTGAAGTAATTTTCTTGTCGATTTCCATCAAGTACTTGATATATAATGATGTATCTTCTGATTGCAGGACTGGAGCGTGGGTACCAGTTTGCCTCCTCAGCCCGAAGGAACTATTCCTCGCGAAGCGGAGGAAGAGGACGAGTCAGAATCGGCTGTCCCAATTGAAGAAGAGGAGGAAGCCCTCGAGTCCAGCGTCCACGACAGTCGCAAGCGGTCCCATAGTGAGGATTCTGAAGCTTCTTCGCCAACAACGCCGGAAGGTCCTTCTGCTGCTGCAGAGGAGCCAATCCCCGCCGTGCTTGTGCACGCCATGGCTCCTCCTGCTCGGAAGAAGCTGCGACTGCCGAAGGAGTCGTCGGGTGACTCCTTTGACCTCGACAAAATTTAACTGGTAAGCTTTTAATGCTCGCGAGTTTGTTTTGCTCTCTTTGAGGTTGCTTTTTCTAAAGTTGCGCTGGGCATGTTTTGTAGTCAAGCGGCATCGTCATCTTCTGATAATGTGCAATTTGTGAAAGTGTCCGGAGTCACAGACTCTTAAGGCCGAGGAGGTGGCCGAACGGCCTCCTTCTCCTCTAGTGGTGGCCCACTCCGGTGCCAATTCTTCGAGTTACCCACATACTGGGGAGCACCTGATGGTTACCAGGATGACTACGTGACATTCATCTTTGGAGTCCCTAGAGGAACATGTAAGTGTCATTTTTTATTGTTTGGCAGTCGAATTTGTACTTTGGGTTGCCGCTGAATCTTCGTTTCCCTTTGGTGTAGCTCATTGTGAAGGAAACTACATGCCTCGCGGAGCAAGTTCTTGCTATGGGCCGACAACACGCCCTACTGGACAATCGCAACCACGGAGTTGAAGGTTAGCTTTGGAATTTGCCTTTATCTTCATGGAAATTTGTTGGCTAAATTGTTGTTATGCCTCGTCCTTTGTAGGTGAGCACAATGAGCTTCTTCGTCATGTTGCGTCCCTCGAGAAGGGTCTTGCCGCGGCGGCGAAGAATCGTGACGAAGCAGTCGCAGCCCTGGAGGAGTCGGGAAAGTGCGAAGAGGATTTGCGCTCTTCCACTGATAAAAGTGAGAAGTTGTTTGAAGAACAACTTTTCTCGATTGCCAAGGCCCTCTCAGGTAATTTTCACTTTTGATTTACGTTGCTCCTTGTTTGATGTCATGTTGCTGTGCTAACACCTTGTGTATGCAGATGCCGGTGACTGAGCTTTGGCCTTGATCCACTGTCGCCGGATCGTTGGTGGCGCTATTCTTTGTAGTTGAGGACATGGTGTTTCCCTCCAGGAGATTCTGGGGAAGGCCAAGGATGTGCTCAGCCGCCTCCGTGAGGACCTGACTCCCAAGGCTGGGTTAGTCGACAATCTTGATGACCTTGTGGAATTCTTCACTGGAGGTATTCCCACGGAATTCAAGAACTCCTAGCGGTGTGTTGGCGCCACCATGGCACTCGCGATGGTGCAAGCCCATGTCGTGGAGTTGGATCCCGCCGTGATCTCCGAAGCGATGCCTGTCGATGCCGAAGGCCAGCAGGTAGTGTTTGCTCCCTTCGCTAGTAGCTATGCCAAATATGGGCCTCAGCTTATCGAGATAGTTACCAAATACTCTGAGGAGCGGCGACGAGCGAAGGCGGTGAAGACCGTGGAATCTGGGGCTACCACCGGCAAGTCCGTGGTGTCGGAGACTGCCACGGATGTGATGAAGCCCTCGAAGTCGAAGTCGAAGTCTTCATGTGTAATAGTTGTAGCTTAGCCTTTTGTCTGAACCTTGCTTTTGTGGAGGGTGTTCCCTTGACATTTTATCAAGTTTGACTGCAATTCTCTGTTTATCGATGTGTGATGAGTCTCATTTGCCTCTTGCTTGATTGTACCTAGGGTCCTTCGAGTGATCCTCATGTTTGTCCTCCCACCGATGAAACACGGCGCAACCGTGTCCAAAGGTGGGGGATTTGTCGTTGCTTTCATGACTACGTGACCACATTAACCAATTGGAGCGTGAGTTGCCCATCATCCGTGGTAGTGCGGATGTATGGAAGTTGAAAGCTGAGAAGGCCACCGCTCGCAAGAAGTATCTCTTGGAGGAAGTGGGGCAATTGAATGAGCCGTTTAAATGTTAGGTTTCTGCCTTCTCATCTTTTCTTTTAGTCGGTCGCGGCAATGCCTTGTCTTCATACTTTGCTGCTTGCTTGGTGTAGTTGTCAGTGCTCGTCATCCGCAGGATGAGAAGGACCGGGTGGCCATTCGAATGAACAACTTGACCCAGGAGAAGCTGCAGGCGAGTGGGTACTTTTGGGTGGACCACGACCGTGCGATTGCGCTTGCGACCCTGTAGGATCATTCTTCTCGAGTGCTCCAATATTTGAAGAAGGTGCAATCGTGTCTTAGGCACATTTATCAGAAGTTGTTTCTGTTGGACGCTGTCCCTTCAAGCCTGTTGGCCCTTCTAGCGAAGTTTCAAGATATAAGTGCGGTACGCGAGTGCGTGCGGCAGCAATTGGTTGTAGGTGCGAAGGCTACCCTGTCGCTGGTGTGACTGCATCGGCCAGATGTGGACATAGCGTCTGTTGCTGATGGTCCGCCACCGCCGCCCGGAGGGGATGACTTGGAACATGGTTCCAAACTACCAGGCGGTTGATCGGCCGGCGGAGGACATCGTCGACTTCTTTGAAGAGGAGATGAACGTTCATCTTTTGTAGCAGTAGCGTAGTTTGTATCCTGCACATAGGTGTATGAGTGTTGTAAAGTTCGTATGACTTGTGTTGGGTGTATGTAATACCCATTGATATGTGAAGAGCTTGCTAGCTTATATATTTTTCGAGTGTAGTGTACTCTGCAGTTCCTTTTTGTTAGCCTGACGTATGTTTATCTCAGTGCCTTGCCAACCTGTCAGGTGCGTTGCAACTGGGTTGGTGTTTATCAAGGGTTCGATTGGTAGTGCATCAGCTACTCAGGATACTGGGATTGGTTCATAGAACGGAAGTGTAAAGGGTGGCGTAGCCCCCGAGTGTTGAAATTGCAAGAAAAATAGGAAAAGGCACAGAGTCTCAGGGCACTTAGCTTTATTTATTCGTAGAATAGTACGAGGTACAATGTGTGGCTAAGTAGCCTGGATGAATATCCTTATTTGTAATATAAAAACGACTAGGGGTAGAAACGACGCAGCTGTGCGATGTTCCAGGGGTTGGAGTATGCGACTCCGCTCTCGAAATATTTAGGCGATAGGCGCCACCTGGGATTACTTTTGTAATCACGTAAGGTCCTTCCCAAGGGGACTCGAGCTTGAGATGCCCTTGTTGCTTCAGTCGCAGGACCAGGTCTCCTTCGACGAAGGATCTGGGGCGTAGCCTTCTGCTGTGGTAGTTGCGGAGGCTCTGTTGATACATCGTTGATCTCTCCGCTGCGATTTCCCATGCCTTGTCCAGGAGGTCGACAGAGTCTTCGAGTGCAAGAGTTGACTCCTGCTCGTTGTAAGCAACCACTCATGGAGCTTTGTAGCACACTTCTGCGGGTATAGCCAATGGCGCTGTTTGGAGTTGTGCACAGGATCCAAAGTACAGATTGCAGCTCGTCTGGCCAGCATCCAGCGGCTTGTTCGAGTGGCCGAAGGACTCGCTTCTTGATTCCACCGTACACGAGGTCGTTGGCCTTTTCAACTTGATCGTTGGTCTGCGGGTGAGCCACCGAGGCGTAGCTTATGTTGATTCCCAGGCTTTCACAGAACTCCTGGAACTCCTTGGAGGTGAAGTTTGTCCCATTGTCCGTGATGATGCTATGTGGCACTCCAAAGCGGTAGACAATGGACTTGAAGAACTTGACGGCGCTGGCTCCTGATTGATTCGTCACTGGCATGGCCTTGGTCCACTTGGTGAATTGGTCGACCGCGACTAAGAGGTAGATGTATCCTCCTTGCGAGGACTTTGGAAGCTTGCCGACCATGTCGAGTCCCCATTGTGCGAAGGGCCAAGCCAATGGTATTGGCCTGTGTTCCACGCCAGGTGCGTGTGGTTTGTCCGCGAATCGCTGGCAAGCGTTGTAGCGCTGGACGATGCCCTTGGCATCGCGCATGGCCGTGGGCTAGTAGAATCCAGCTCGTAGAGCTTTGGCGAAAAGGGCGCGACTGCCAGCATGATGTACGCAAGTTCCTTCATGTATGTCGAGGAGGACGGCCCTTCCATCCCCGTTGGAGACGCACCGTTGAAGTACTCCTGTGATGCTACGCTTGTACAGTTCGCCGTCGATGAGGGCGAATGCCTTGGATCATCGCGCGATGTGTTGTGCATCAGTCAGGTCATCTGGCAGCCTCTTGCTGAGTAGATATGTGATGTAGGGTCGTGTCCAGGATGGCTCGATCATCATGAAGCCCATTGGTACTTCGAGTCCTGTATCGAGCTCCATGTCGTCGAGTGCCATTGGCTCGTTGGGTGGCAAAGCCCCTGAGTCCGTTGATGTGCTTGCTTTTTCTCTGGAGCTTTGGGCTTGATGGAGTGCTCGCAGATGCGCTCGAGGAATACCCTAGGTGGTATGGGGGCACAGGTGGAGCCAATGTTGGCGAGTGCAGCCGTCGAAGTCTCCCTCGAGTATGTCATAGAGGTCGTGGTAGGCGATCATGTTGTCACTCAGTGCGTCGCACTTGTGCATCGTTTGGTTGACCACCAGTGAGTCGCCGAAGATGATGAGCCTGTTGGCGCCACATGCTTTCGCCATCCGCATCCCATGGATTAAGGCCTCGTATTCGTCTTCATTACTGCAGGCAATGAACTCCATTCACAGAATGTATTTCATCTTGTATCCTTGGGGAGATGTCAGTATGACTCCTGCCCTAGCTCGTTCCTTTCGCTTGGACCCGTCAAAGTGCATTGTCCAAAGGTAGGACATATCTGGCTTGTCGGGGAGCTGGTTCTCCATCCAGTGCAAGAGAAAATCCGGTAGGACTTGCGATTTGATCGCATCGCGCTTCTCATATGTGATGTCTCGTGGAGACAGTTCTATTACCCAAAGCACGACTCGTCCGGTTGCGTCAGGATTATTGAGTATATGCCCAAACGGGGCGTCATTGACCACCACGATTGGGTGCTCCTGGAAGTAGTGGCGCAGTCGCGTGGCTGTCATGAAGACGCCGTATGCTAGCTTCTGGTAGTTTGGGTACCGCTGCTTTGTTGGTGTGAGCACCTCACTGAGGTAATATATTGGGCGCTGGACCCCGTGGACCTTATTTTCTTCGGCTAGTTCCACCACGAGAACCGTGCTGACCACCTAGTTGGTGGCGAAGATGTAGAGCAGCAACTGTTCCTTTTCGCGAGGCGTCACCAGTACTGGCGAGGTGGACAATACATGCTTGAGATCTTCGAATGCTTCTTGCGCCTCGTCTGTCCACTTGAACTTGTCAGCTTTGAGAAGAAGTTGGTAGAAGGGTAGTGCCTTTTCGCCCATTCGACTGATGAATCGACTAAGCGCCGCGATTTGCCCAGCCAGCTATTGGACACCTTTTACATTCTTCGGCTTCTCCATGGCCAGTATGGTATATATTTTCTTCGGGTTTGCCTCGATCCCTGTCACAGAGATGAGGTACCCGAGTAATTGCCCAGATGGCACGCCAAAGGCGCATTTGTACGTATTGATCTTGATCCGGTAGCGGTCGAGGTTGGCGAAGGTCTCGCGGAGGTCGTCGACTAATGTGGCTTCCTCTCTGGTTTTGATGACGATGTCGTCAATGTAGACTTGGATATTGCGACCAAGTTGGTTCTTGAGGCAAGCCTGCATGCACCGCTGATAGGTGGCTCCTGCGTTTTTTAGCCTGAAGGGCATCGTGTTGTAGTAGAACACACTAAAAGGCGTTGTAAACGATGTTTTCTCCTGGTCTTCCTCCTTCATTCAAATTTGATTATAGCCTGAGTAGGCGTCGAGGAAGCAGAGGCGCTCACATCCCGTGGTGGAGTCGATGATTTGGTCGATTCGTGGCAACGGGAAGTGATCCTTTGGGTAGTGCTTCTTCAAGGAGGTGAAGTCCATGCACATCCGCAGGATATCCGTGTCTTTTTTAGGCACCAACACGGTGTTAGCGAGCCAGGTGTTTTCGTTGATATCGCGTATGAATTTTGCGTCGAGGAGTCTATTGATCTCCATTCCGACTACTTTTTCTCTTGGTTCAGGCAGTGGCCGTATCGTTTGCTTGACTGGCCTTGCGTCTGGATTCACGTTGAGTGAATGCTCGGCGAATTCCCTGGGAACCCCTGGCATGTCTGCTGGACACCAGGCGAAGGTTTCCCAGTTCTCACGGAGGAATTCGACAAGCACGAGTTCCTATGCGGAACTCAAGTTGTTGGCGATGAGGGCCGTCTTGGTCGGGTCCATTAGGTGGACTTGGACTTTTTCGTGTGCACCGACGAGTCGAAGGACAGGTCAGGTGAACTTATCCTGCTTAGGGGAGGCAGACTGTTGTGTGTCGACTCCTTCAATCTTGCGAGTTCCTCCTGCATGCCGAAGGACTAGGAGATTCTGTTGAATTCCCTGCCGCAGCTGTCGGACCTCTTGAAGCTTCCATTGATTGTGATGACGTCGTTTGGACTGGCATTTTCATCTGTAGGTAGTCGTATTGCAGCACTGCCATGAACCTAGCGAACACGACACATCCGAGGATGCAGTGGTATTGTGAGGGCCAGTCGACGACCTCAAAGTCGATGCGCTCTCGCCGAAAGTTTTGCGGCATGCCGAAGATGACGTCGAGGTTGATTTTTCCCAGGGGATATATGTCCTTCCCTGGGATGATGCCGTGGAACGTTGTGTCTGAAACTTCCAGACAAGTCAGAGGGATCCTTATCGCAGGTAAGGTACTCGCGGACATGAGGTTGATGCCACTCCCGCCGTCCATGAAGACGCGAATCATATCGAAGCCCCTGATCTGCGCCTCGAGTACGAGGGGACATTGGCCTGGATGAGGAACTTGGCACGGATGATCGCGCTTGTCGAAGGTGATGCAGGAGTCGCTTCCATTGAGGTACTCAGTGGTGGAAGGTGGAGAGTTTATCGCCAAATTGACTAGGCGAGTGATTGCCTTCTGCACTCGATTGGAGGGACGCCCCTTTTGGATCATCCCCATGTTGCCCATAGCTCGTGGGTGCGGCTCTCCTCCATGATGCTGGACTGGCGCAGCCGTAGGTGGTTGTGGCCCGGGAGGTGGTGGCGGAGCTCCATGTGACACAACGCCTGGGGCAGCTCCATAGACCCTGTTGATCGCGTCACGAGTAATCTGAGCCAGGCCCTCGTGGAGTTTGAGGAACTCGCGGCAATCCTTGAGAAGGTGGCTGGATTTTTTCTTGCCGTCGTGCTTGTCGATGTAGAATTGCATGTTCCATGGTCCGGACAGTTTTTCCTGGATGGATGTTGCGGGTGCCTCTTCGCAAGTGCGGTGCTGCCACACCTGTGTGGTTTTCCTGCTGTCGCGGTACCCACCGCTATGATATCCATTGTTGCGGTTATCGTCACGTTTGTCAGCGTAGCCGGCTGCGACCATATTGACTTCATCGTGGTCTTCGTAGACGCGCATTCAATGTTTGCCTCGGTGGTCGCGTCTGTGCTGGAGGTCGCCGTCGTCGTCGGAGTAGGTGCGGTTTTTCACCGAGTCTTCTCCGTCATCCCACCGATTCGTGATTTCCATCAGGTGGTCGATCATTTTAGGCTTCGAGCATCCCAGCTCCTCCCTGAGCTCTATACGGCGAACGCCGCCGTTGAACACATCGATTGCGCGGTCCTCCGAGATGTTTTCTGCGGAGTTCTTGATGATGGACCACCTCTGGATGTATGAGCGCAGCGACTCGCCAGACCTTTGCTGGCAGCTTCTTAGTTCTTCGATTGATGCGGGCCTTTTGTAAGTGCCCTTGAAGTCGCGCACGAAGTTGTACACCAGCTCTTCCCAGCTGCGAATGGATCCACGCGGGAGGTTGTTGAGCCATGCGCAAGCGGTGCCCTGCAGCTGTAGCTGTAGGCATTGCATGGCCGTGCTTTGACTCCCACCGTGCAGCCTAACGGAGTAGATGTGGTCCTCCAACCAGATTTTTGGGTCCTGCAGGCAATCAAATTTTGGGTTCTCTGACGGGAGTTTGAACCCCTTAGGCATTCGCTTCTGCTTGATGGCCCTACTGAAGCATCTGGCACTGTAGAGCTCAGTCTCGTCTTCTTCCGAGTCAGTCGAACGAGCACGCCTAGCTCGCATCTTGTCGACCTTGCGTTGTGTGATGTCATCACGCACGTCATAATCGCGATCATGCCGCTGTGAGCGACATCGTCGTGACTATCGTCACTTGAGGAGTACGAGTAGTAGTATTTGTCCAGAGCCTTGATTTTCTTCGGCTTTGGTGTTGGTTCTTTGCCGAGGGCGGCCTCGATTAGCCCCAGGCCCGCGATCGTAGATCGGTTCATGGTAGCTTACGGGTCTCTAGCCGGTGGCTAGTTGTTGAGGAGGTACATGGTGGCCGCTGTCACCGCAGCTTGCGGCGTCTTCAGGAGCACGTTGCCCCGTGTATCCACCATCATAGAGCTGAAGTCGAGGCCTTTCGCGGCTTCTACGTGCTCTTGCTCGGTGAGGTGGGCCAGTCGAGACCGTCTCTTGTTGGCCACGTACTCGTTGCCTTTGGAGGAGGATCCTCCATGGGAGGAGAGCCTAGCTCGTCGAAGACTCGACTCGTCCGCCGCCTTTCTGCGCGCCTCGAGTTGCACGATCACCTACTGTTGGCACTTGAATTCCTCCTTCAGCAGCCAATGATAGCCCATCAGCATGTCCTGCGAGGTGTTGGGGGTAGAGGATTGCACCATAGAGCTTCTCGACAGCGAGCCCACTCGTTGTTGTTGAGTTTGATCAGCATAGGTTCTCCGGTGTTCTCATTCACGGTGAGTGACGGTTCTCCTCCTATCTCGTTATTGGTAGGTGATGGCCCAAGATATCTCGAGCTCGTTGGGGAACCCCAAGAGGAAGGTATGATGAGCACATCAACAAGTTTCCCTCAGTTATGAAACCAAGGTTATCGAACCAGTAGGAGCAAGGAAACACCTCCAAGGTGTTGTTGCCAACTTGGAATCCTGCATAACACAACCACAGAACTTTGCCCCCAACTTATAGTGAGGTTGTCAATCTCACCGGTTTTGCTGAAAATAAAGGATTAAACGTATTGTGTGGAAGAAAGTAAAAGATTGTAGAAAGTAAACAAAAAGCAGTAAATAGTTGTAGATTGATGGTAAAAGAAAGGACCGGGGTCCATAGTTCACTAGTGGTGGTTCTCCTTAAGGTAGATGACATGTTGGGTGAACAAATTACAGCGGGGCAATTGACAAACATCGAGAAAGCATACATGCATATACTAATCATCTTGACTCCTATGAGATTTGATTGGGAATTACAACATTAAACATAGACCGTAATCCAACTGCATCTATGACTAATAATCCACCTTCAGGTTATCATCCGAACCCCCTCCAGTATTAAGTTGCAAGCAACAGATAATTGCATTACGCATTGCGTGTAAAGTAAACAATACGATTGTTCTATGAACAAAGGATTGTTGTTTTCTCCCTAGTAGCAACTGCATATCTAGTACCTTAGAGATTTCTATCACTTCCAAAAATTACTAGAGGCATGAACCCACTATCGAGCATAAATACTCCCTCTTGGAGTTGCTAGCATCTACTTGGCCAAGATATCTACTAAAAACAGAGAGCATGCAAGATCACAAATAACAAAGACATGATACAATCAATAATCAATCTGAAATAGCATCTCAATATCTATCGGATCACCGCAAACACAACATGTAGGATTACAAATAGATGGTCTTGATCATGAACGGAGCTCACAAGATCTAGACATGGTAGCACAAAGGAGAAGAACCAACCATCTAGCTACTACATGTACCCGTAGTCCAAGGATGAAATACTCACGCATCACACCGGAGGCTTACATGGTGATGAAGAAGGCCTCCAGGGTGAATTCTCCCCTCCGGCAGGGTGCCGGGAAGAGCTTCAGATTCCTCCTGATCTAGGGATGGAGATGATGGTGGCTGCAGACTCTTTCGTGGAATTTTTGATCGGGTACTTAGGGTTTCTGTATCGGAGGCATCTTATAGGCGAAAGGGGAGGCCAAGGGGGTGCCCTAGGCAGCCACACCATCCCCTGGCGTGGGCTAGGCCTGGCTGCGTGGCCAGGTGATGTGGCGGCCCTCTGGCCCCTCTCTGTCTCATATTTTGGCTCAGTGTCCCCCTCAGCGAAAAACTGACTTTGGCTTTTGTCCCATCCAATTCTGAGAATATTCATTTTCTGACTTTCCTGGAACCAAAAACAGCAGAAAACATGCAGCTAGCACTGTGGCATCTTGTTAATAGGTTAGTCCAAGAAAGTGTATAAAAATATTCCAAAGTGTGGGCAAAACATAAGAAAGTAGATAAAAACCAAGCATGGAACATCAAAAATTGTAGATACGTTTGCAACGTATCAACATCCCCAAGCTTAACTCCTGCTCGTCCTCGAGTAGGTATGTGATAAAAAGAAATAATAATTTTTGAGGTCACATGAACCATCATAAACTTGATCAAAGTATTTGTAAAACATTGATAGCTAGGATCATAGTACTTCAACATAGCATGAAAGACATAGTTCTAACAATAAGGCATAGCAACTATGTTGTAACATGAAAAGACACAAACAAAAGATTCATGAATAACAATGCTTTGCAAGACGTTTGTTTGTTTCACATAAAGAAAACATAGCATAGTGGCATTCAACTTGTCCCTCATAGGGTAGCAAACATAAATGCATAGGACACCTTCAAAGTTTATAAGGGTGCCTAGATACAAATAGTTTACGAACAAGCAATATCAAAGTTAAGCATCAATCAACAAGTCTTGGGACAATGCACTTTAAACTAAGAATGGCAAATATTCTATCAAAATAGGTGCATAGAGATAGAAGGTGGAGACTCAACATAAAAGTAAAAGAAAGGACTTCATAGAAGGAAGTAGGGATTCAAGTCTCATTGCCCCTATCATAGAAGGAAGTAGGGATTCATAGAAGAAAGGGCTTCCAAAAATTATGGTACTTTTTAGCTTTCAGCTCTCATTGCCCCTATCATAAGCATCTTGAAGTGATTAAGGTTAAAGTGAACAAACTATGGAGTATATGCTTGACAAAGTATAAGTTGGAAATCTCATGTCCCTTGAATACGAGGGCCGCTCCTCATGCTACTCAAGTTTAGTTACCGGTAAGCTCTTGTCATAGTAAGTACATGTGTATCATAGAGAATTGCCAACGGGGTACCCCTTGCCCGATGATACGGAAGAATCCCCATATCAAAATGACTAGGCAAGCAGACAATGAGCATCTCAGCAATCTTCTTATTTACCATGGGAAAATGGTGCTTTTTCTCTCTTTCCTCTTTTCTCAAATCTCTTTTTTTTCTTTTTTCTCTTTTTTTCTAAATATCTTACTCTTTTTTATAAGAAGAATGCTTCATAGAGAGCTCATTATGGTTACGCTGTAGGTTTCCACCATGACAGCTGTGGCATCCCGCTAAAACCACTACTAGAAAATCGCTGCGTTTTTGTGCATTGCATCATCATGACCGTATGCTCATGTCATCATGCCACATTGCATTTGAGCATCGTCATCATCATGCATGGTTTTATCTAAAACTATTTTCAAAAAGTCTATTTTTGTTTTCTAAATACCCCGTCTTTAATTCAAATCAAAAACCCCGGGCTTGTCCGGAATATTTTGCTTTATCTAAAGATGCCTAAACCACTACTAGAAAATCGTTGTGTTTTTGTGCATTGCATCATCATGACCGCATGCTCATGTCATCATGCCACATTGCATTTGAGCATCGTCATCATCATGCATGGTTTTGTCTAAAACTATTTTCGAAAAGTCTATTTTTGTTTTCTAAATACCCCGTCTTTAATTAAAATCAAAAACCCCGGGCTTGTCCGGAATATTTTGCTTTGTCTAAAAAGGATTACGAAAGCCTTGTTTTAATAAATAAAATGTTTAAATTATTTTTAGGAGGCAGCCCGCCAGGCTCGAAAGCCCGGCCGGCCACCTCCAAAACCCTAATCTAACCTAACCTACCCTAGATCCCCTCCCTCCCCAACTCCCTCTGTCGCCGCCACTCTCTCTCTCTCTCACCCCGCTTGGCCCCATCCCACGCCACCTGGCCCAGCCACCACCTCACCCCGACCAACCACCAACCGCCACCTCACCCCGCGCAGCACACTCAACACCACACACACACGCAGCCTCAGCCCCACCCCATCGCCACACACCCGCACCCGCACACCTGCAACACATACACCACACCACCACCAACACCCGCTCCCGCACGCCTCCTGGGCACGCACACCCGTGACCCCTGCTCGTTTCCCCACGCCATCCCACCACCCGACCAAGCGGGCCCACCACACCCTGCCTGCAGCCTTCTGCAACCTCCCCACTGCATCCTCCCGTCGCACGCCTCTCATCCTCCTCTCCCTCGCGTCGGCCACCGCCGGCTACCTCGACCACCGCCTCCGCCGCCGTGGCTTCCCTCGTGCCCCGCCGCCGACGCTCTCCCCCCACAGCCGCCAGCGACCTCGCCCCGCTCCTCCCCACCACCTCGCGACCACGCCCTGCGCGCTCGGCCCGTGCCTCGGCCTGGACTCTTCTCCCCCGACCCGCTCGCCTCTCTGCATCGCCGCCACCCTGACCGGTCTCTCCCTCCCTGGCCTCGCCTTCCTCATCCCCGTCTACCCCGCGTCATCGAGCTCCCCGCCGCCCTGGAGCTGGCCTGCCTCCCCCGTCGTCGTGGCTGTCCCCGGCGACACCTCCCCGCCCGGGCCGAGCTCCACCTCTGCCTCCTCCCCACAGACCACCACCGGCGCCGCCACCTCTCCCCGGGCACGACCGCGCCCCATCTTCTCTGGCTCCGGGCGCCACGAGCTCGCGCGCCCACCCTTCGTGGAACCCTCGCCGTCCCCACCTCGTTTGCCCGCTTTCGGCCACCACCCTGCAGCGCGACCGGCAGTGCGTGCCCACCGCTGCCGTCTCCTGGATGCGTCGTGCGTCCCCGCCGCCAGCCCGCCTTTGCCCTGTTGCTTGTGGAGCCAGCAGTACCCGTTGCTCCACCATTCCTATATCGTGTGGTCGCAGCACTAGTTGCAGATGACATTTGTTGGAAGTTCCTCCTGGTGTTACATTCAGTAGAGTGGGATGTGCTCTTCGAGTCAAGTACTTGTGTGTGGATGTGACGATGGTGTATTTTCGTTTGGCTTCGACTACCTCGGCAAGCAAGATCGGCATCCACTCGGACAAACCACAGGAACCACATCGAGAACCAGCGGTACACGGAGGTCGACCTTTGGTGGGCGACAAGTACTCTTCACGGTTCCGATGATCCGAAGACGAACCCCGAAGACCCGATCCTGGATCTGAAGACCGATCCCGAACCCTCGAACCACCAAGATCTCCAATCGGAATCCGAGGACGCCGAGACCCTGGATGACAAGTCTCCTTTCCGTAAGCGTCAACACCGGTACGACAAGACCTTCTTCCCGCACTGATGCCAGAGGACCCGGACGCCAAGGTCGCTGACACGAAACGCCAAGTTCTTCATCCCGGACGCCATGACCGTCGACATGACCCGAAGACCGCGGATGCGACAATATCTACCTATCGTTGCCTAAAGATCGATCTCTCCAAGTCCAAACTCGATCCCTGTCGAACCCCGAACCGCCAGAACCCAAGATCTTCCAAACCCAGATGTGTGACCCTAAGCCCCTATTTTTATAATATGACATTGTCAACTGTCGCATATTAAATTGTTCATCTCGCATGCATATCATGTGGTTTGGGGGCATTATGCCGATTCACCTCATAATTAAATATGGAGTGGTTATGCGGGATATTGTTGTCTTATTCCGGACTCCATTTAAATTTGCATAGCGAACCGATGCCATGTTTTGCCCTGTTTATACAACATTTAAATTGCGGGGTTTCTAAATAACTCGAACCTATTAATTAATTGTCGGGACCCCGGTTCCGCTTAATACTGGCTAATTGCACCGCATATTCGCCATGCCATGCATCATATCATAATCATGCCGGATCTTCTGCCGTGGTATTAAATATTGCATCCGGTGTTTCTTCTAGTGTTTGCTTCTTCGGGGATTAGGCCGATGAGTGGATGCGAGTACCGACAAGTTCTCCGGATATGAACCTTCGGCAGTGTTTTCTAGGCGAGCATCTCCCCCTTTCTACCTATTTTGCATTTATAGTATTTACTTCCTCCTGTTGATCTATTGATATCCGTGTTGCGATGCTTTAGTTTCCGTGTACCATTTATATTCCCTGCAGCCTCTATATTGCCTTGGACACATCCTATTGCCTGTTGTTTGATAGACAATCGGCCTTGCGAGTCGTAGTTGCTTGCTCAGGTGCTGCTTTGCGTCGTTGTTGTTCCACCGTTGTTGGAAGGTGGGCACATGCTTTATGGTGGAGATGCTTAATGGTGGAGATGATCATGACTTTAAATACAACTATTAAATTGCTAGATATAACTAATGCAGAGGCATCGATGGGCAATAGATGTTATTTGGTTCTTCCACGCTCACTTGTGTCCCGTAGGACCCCGAGTACTTGATACCTGTTCCTTGATTTTTCGCACTATCCACATCCGGGAGGCCTTATGGACCCCCCTGAGCCAAATCTTGATTCATTTCTATTTCTTGGGGCCACAAACTAGTTTGGGGCTTTATTACTATCCTGTACTTATGCCATGTGTTACTGCTTTATTTAAGATTGTGCGTGGAGCACCTGTACTATTCAGGATCGTGACACGTTTTCGCTGTATTGACAAGCCCAGTCACACTTTCGCGTTCCCAGTCGTTTACAGCCGTCCACACAAACCATGGGTCCGTTCCGGAGCTGGCCAACTTCGTTGCGGGTAGCTTAGTGGGGTGGCCCCCTGAAATATTTTATGAATCCTGTGATCTCTTTGTCGTGAATGCCTCATTGGGTTTTGAGTTGGTTTTTCCGAGGTTGATCGAGTGTGTGTTGCTATTTGTGCACCCCTGCAGGGTAAAACTTTCCGAAAGCCGTGTTTGCGGTTATGGACGACTTGGAGCACAGTATCTCGATCATAGACAAGCATAACTAAAGTAGTGCTATAAATTTGACTTAATATGTGACTAGTAATCAGCTCAATTATAACGGAATGGATATTAAAAATGCCAACAACTGGTGGATCTTGGTCGTATCGTGTTCTGATATACCTGCCTAGTAAGTATTGCAACTCCAATGGAATATGATAAAAGTGTCAACAACTGTTGGGTTTTGGGATTCCTCAGGACAATTATATCTGACTAGTAAATGTTCCAACTACCACAGAATGGTTAATTAAAACTGCCCACTACTTATGCTTCAGGATGACTCATGATATCTCAATCTGATTAGTAAGTGCTACAACTATAACGGAATGAGTAAAATTGCCAACTGTGTGAGTTCCTTGGTCCGATTTCCTCGTTTGGTCTTGAGGGGGAAATACCAGGATGGGTTTGTCTGGTGTTAGTATCAGGTTGGTTCCGGATAGGTCTTTCTTACCCCTCTCTGATAACCGCCAGTTGTATCGTGTCTTTATAGGTTGTTTAGTGCCGCTGCGCTGCCGCTTCAGTCCACCATACCTATGTAGGCGAGTGCCGCCGAATTCTAGCCTCGCCGTGTACTGGCCTCAGTACTGATGCTCCTCTTTTTCCTTTGCCCTTTGTCGGCACCCCTTTTGTTTTAGCAGGTTTAAGTTCGACGCCGTTAGCAGGGTTACCCTTCCGGCTTGGCCTGGGCAGGGTTATGGACGCCATTGGTTATTCTTCAGGGCACTTAGCCCCATTTACATCTTGTTCGTAGTCGGACGCTCTATCGTTTCCAAGGTGATTTGGATCTTTGTATAGTATATCTGTATTCTTGACTCATCGTGTCGCTGTTGTATATATATATATATATCTGTTCTGTGGGTCCCATCGAGGACTATTGTGTAATGGTATTACTTTGTTTTCCACCCACACGAAAGTGCCTGGTGGGCGTCCTTGAATCGTTTCTATGCGGGTTTGGCGGAAAGGGCTAAAACTTGCATAGGGCCGATTTGAGGGTGTTTCAACAGCATGGATTAGACCGGCAGCCTAGGCGTTTCTCTGACACACATACATAACTCCATGGACTTACAAGTTCCCCTTTCATTTCACACCGACGACATCCATAGACAAAAGAGCATGATATCAACCAGGTATAAGTACAAGTGCAATGTTGAAAGGGTTCCCCATGACAGCATGGTTCTACTAATCCCCAACATATAAGTGCAAGCATATACAACATAGATGACACAATGGTTCAAGTTTATTAAGGGCAGGAAAAGTAAAGTGTGCCATCAAGTTCGTGAGAGCTTTAATCACTAGTTTTCTCATAACAAGTTTAATTCGGAAGGTAGATAAAAACATGAATATACTTGGAATAAGAAATGCTAATAGGTAGGTATGGTGGACTCTTTGGAATAACTTGGTTTTAGGAGTTGGATGCATGAGTGGAACTCATACTTGGTTATGGAGGCTAGCAAAAGAATGGGAGCGACCAACTAAGAGAGCAATAATGGCCATAATCATGCAAAGCAACAAAACATTATTAATTAAAGCATAAAGTGATATTACAAGTTGAAAACTAAAGGATCATAAAGGCTATGGTGACTTGGGATAGTCATAACATGGTGTGAGCATGTGCCAAGTCAATCCAAATAAAACATCAAAGGAGAATACCACAATACTATGCTTTAATATGCTAAAACAACGCATGATTCTTCAAAGGCACATTAAGAAATCTCAATTGTTTATAACATGTCATGCTACATCAAAGATCACTAAGCATAAATCCAAAACAATATCAAGCATGGCATGACAAAGCATAGATCACATTCAAAAACAAGCTCCTTTTACCACTTAAGCATGAACTTTCCTACTATTTCCAATCCAAACCAAACTATTTGAAAACCAATGTATGAAAGAGGGGGTCCAACCAATTTATTCAAGAAAACTAAGAAAACCAAACAAACGAAAAACCAAAAACAAAAACAAAGACACTCCAAGAACAACACAACTGTGCATTAAACAATAAGAGTGAAGTGTTTGGAAGAAACCTGGGTTTTTTATTGATGAAGAAGGGGATGCCTTGGGCATCCCAAGCTTTGATGCTTGTACTTCTTGGATATTTCTTGGGGTGACACATGTGGCATCCCCAAGCTTGAGCTTTAGTCCATTCTTCATTTCATTACATCATTCTCTCCATACACCTGAAATTTTTCCTTCATACAAAACTTCACACAATCTTTATTAGCAACATTAGTGCACTCAAGATAATAAGTCTTCGGGTTAAGTTTGAACAAAAATAAAACTTCCATTAAAACACAAGCTACTGTAGCACTTCCCTCAGAAAGCACAATTCCCCAAAGAGAACCCGAAAAGGAACCAACAAGAAGCAAATGCAAATAATGGCAGAAATCTGTCAAAACAGACCAGCAGGTAAAAACCATTTTTTTCGAAGACCTTCTGTTGCTAAAATCAAAAAGTGTTGAACTAACGAAAGTTATATAACAACCTGGGGCAGAAGCACAAAAATTCACGCCTCAAAACGACATACAGAGATTTTTCACGAATTTTACGGTGAAGCACAAAAATCTGTTTCGGGACAGCTACTTTCCAAAGCATTACTTCCCTCTCATTAGAGGTTACTCTTGGCACAAAAAGCAAATAAAAGGATAAGGAGAGGTTATTACTAAAGCAATAACTTCCAAGACTCATCTAAAACTTTTAGGTTATCTCCCAATAAGTACTTTTCTTGAACGCCTTTAAGTTAGGCATAAGAAGCAAGAACAAGAATCAAGTATTCTCAAATCAAGAAGCATTATGATTAATACCAGAAATATCTTCAACAAGGAAAGGTATCTCATCCAAATAAGGTCTAGAGGATCCTTTCCCAATGCTTTTGGGTTCACTACTTTCATCAAATGGGGTTTCAGGAACAATCCAATTAAGATTCTTTTCTATGGCTTGATGCATTGCTACAAGTTTGAAAGGTATTGGTATCTTAATTTCCTCCCCATTAGGTTCGGTTTGTTCATCTTTTCTCGTGTACCAACAACATCTACACATGAGCCTAGCATATTAAAATGTTCAAAGACTTTTCTAGCTTCCTTGGAAACATCATAGAATTCTTTAAGCAAAGTTTCTAGAAAAAAATCTCTCTTTTCAGGGTACTCAATTTCTTTAAGTTTAAGAAACATTACTTGCATTAAGGGGTTAAGGTTAACAAACCTAGCTTCCAACATGTGAACCAAAGAAAGGTGCAGCAATTTCATAATTTGGAGCAAGTTCTGCAAGGGATCTATCCTCAATATCCTCATGCTTACTAACATGATTAAAGAATTCTTCAATATTATCTTTTCCAATTATAGAGCCACTACCTATTGAAAGGTCTTTCAAAGTGAATTTAGGGATCAACATGGTGAGCTAAGGAAGAGGTAACAACTATAGAAAGACTTATTTTTTTGTGTTTTTAATAAAGAAAGCAAACTAGTAAAACTATTTTTTTGTGTTTTTGATAAAAAAAACAAGCAAACAAAGCAAACATAAACTAAGCAAAACAAAAATAACAAAGTAAATAGATTGGTTATGAGGGACTCCCCTTGTGAAGATGTCCTTGACTCCCCGGCAATGGTGCCAGAAAAGAGATTGATGGCCCAAGATGTCTCGAGCTCGTTGGGGAACCCCAAGAGAGGAAGGTATGATGAGCACAACAGCAAGTTTCCCTCAGTAATGAAACCAAGGTTATCGAACCAGTAGGAGCAAGGAAACACCTCCAGGGTGTTGTTTCCAACTTGGAATCCTGCACAACACAACCACATAACTTTGCCCCCAACTTACAGTGAGGTTGTCAATCTGACCGGTTTTGCTGAAAACAAAGGATTAAACATATTGTGTGGAAGAAAGTAAAAGCTTGCAGAAAGTAAACAGAAAGCAGTAAACAGTTGTAGATTGATGGTAAAAGAGAGGACCGGGGTCCATAGTTCACTAGTGGTTGTTCTCCTTAAGATAGATGACATGTTGGGTGAACAAATTACAGTAGGGCAATTGACAAACATCGAGAAAGCATACATGCATATACTAATCATCTTGACTCCTATGAGATTTGATTGGGCATTACAACATTATACATAGACCGTAATCCAACTGCATCTATGACTAATAATCCACCTTCAGGTTATCATCTGAACCCCCTCCAGTAGGCTCCCAAAACTTTCAGATCCGGAGCAGTAGGCTCCATCTTCCATGGCTAGGTCACCCAGAACGGATCCACGACACTGTCGCTGTCCGTGCTCCCAGCTGCTATCGAGGCGTTAAGCTCGCTGAGGGTGCCGATTGGTGGCGGGAACCACGATGCCGGGGCAATCGCGGGTGCCGTCGGCTGGTCAGGCATAGGGAGCGTGCCCAGTTGGCCGACCTGGAAGCGGAAGCTCCCAATTGCCAGGCTGATCCCATCACCCACAGACTCGAAAGCCGGGCGAGTGGTTGGCGTGTGGACATGTGAAGTCGAAAGTGCCTAAGAGCTGGCGAATCTCCGTTGTTGCAGAGTTGTAGATCACGGTTGACGATGCCTAAGAAGCCGCAACATCAACACTCCTAGTTCCCACAGACATCGTCAATTGACAAGGGTTCAACTCGTCAATGCCTATTGTTATGGACTTGGGTTTTAGAGAAGGAGGGAGTGCTGGAGGCATCAATCGGTTAGCAAACAAACACACAGGTTCAGGCCTCGTAGAGGTCCCTACTCCTGCTTGTCTGGTCTTGGAATTATCAAAGGAATCGAAGATTACATGGGTCCGCAGATGCAATCTGGCGATGGTGGTGGAAACTGGGGTTATGATTGTCCTCCTCGCCGCCCCTCCTAGCCTTCATATAGATAAGCTAGGTCTTAGGTAGGAGGTCAAGTCAGTTACTGATTAGGGTTCACCCTCTGAACTATCTATCTTAAGCTTCTTCTTGCCTCGCAAGCAATCGGAGAGTCCGTGGGTCACTCAAATTCTTCATCAGGCCTTGCAAACGCCGTGGGCTTTTGCCGTATCTAGACCGTATGTACCAAACTCGAGTACCTGTAGGGTATACCCATGTCACAATGACTCTAGGGACTCCATGTGTCAGACCATGGTCATAGAGATCAAAACACATATGAAAGTAGCTTCCACATTGCATGTTGCACCAGTACGACAGAAGTTGCATCACAGAATCCACTGTAGTGTGTGTGGTCATGTGGATCAATGTGGTTTAGTAAAAGAACACATGCAATGACTCTAGGGGATAAATCTGGTTTAGGAAAAGAACACACACAATGACTCTAGGGGATCAATGTTGTTTAGGAAAATAACACATGCAATGACTCTAGGGACTCCATGTGTCAAACCATGGCCAGATAGACCAAAAACATTTAGAAAGGAGCTTCCACATTGCATGTTGCACCAGTGTGGTAGAAGTTGGATCATAGAATCCACTGGAGTGTGTGTGGTCATGTGGATCAATGTGGTTTAGGAAAAGAACAGATACAATGTGGTCATGTGGATCAATGTGGTTTAGGAAAAGGACACATGTAATGACTCTAGAGACTCTATGTGTCAAACCATGGTCACAAAGAAAAAAACACTTAGGAAAGCAGCTTCCACATTGCATGTTGCACCAATGTGGTAGAAGTTGCATCACAGATTCCACTAGAGTGTGTGTGGTCATGTGGGCTAATGTGGTTTAGGAAAATAACACATGCAATGACTCTAGGGGATCAATGCAGTTTAGCAAAACAACACATGTAATGACTCTAGAGACTTCATGTGTGAAACCATGGTCACTGAGACGAAAAACACATAGAAAAGCAGCTTCAACATTGCATGTTGCACCAGTGTGGCAGAAGTTGCATCACAGAATCCAGTAGAGTGTGTGTGGTCATGTGGACCAATGTGGTTTAGGGAAAGAACACATGCAATGAATCTAGTGGATCAATGTGGCTTCAGAAAAGAACACTTGTAATAGCTCGAGAGACTACATGTGTCAAACCATGGTTAGAGAGACCAAAAACACTTAGGAAAACAGCTTCCAATTTGCATGTTGGACTAGTGCGTCAAAAGTTGCATCACAGAATCCACTAGGGTGTGTGTGGTCATGTGGCAATGTGGTTTAGGAAAAAAACACATGCAATGTGGTCATGTGGATCAATGACTCTAGTGGATCAATGTGGATTAGGAAAAGAACACATGCAATGACTCTAGGGACTCCATGTGTGAAACCATGGTCACATAGACCAACAACACTTAGTAAAGCAGCTTCCACTTTGCATGTTGCACAAGTGTGGCAGAAGTTGCATCAGAAAATCGACTAGAGTGTGTGTGGTCATGTGGACAATGTGGTTTAGGAAAAGAACACATGCAACGTGTTCATGTGGATCAATGTGGTTTAGGAAAAGAACACGCTATCCGAGGAATCCTTCGTCTGGTGGACTTCTCTTTGTTCCTTCTCATGCCTTCCGGTGTTTTCCGACGCGACGACATCATCTACGCTAGATCTGATGCAGAGTTTGTGTCACTCCTTTGTTTCTGAACCTCGATTGTCGAGATCTTCAGTCTGATTCCGAGAATGGGTGCATGCTTTTCTACTGATTGTGCAGAGTAATAGTTTGGGTGCGTGATGGATTGGCCCCCATGCCGACTACCCCTTCTATTCGCTTTTGTACATTGAAGTGGATGAGAATGCATCGGTTCCCTCTTTCTATCGAAGTTAGAGGTGGCTTTATTTGTGGATACCTCTACCTTCGCCCTTTGTTCCCGGAGTGTTCTCTTGATGATCGCGGACAACGACCTCTTGTTAGTGGTGTCGCGAGGATCTACACGATGCGAGAAGATTCAGATCGCCGCCCTCCTTCCCGGTACCATGAGGCGGATCTCGAGGGCGAGATCCTTTGTTAGTGGTGTCGAATTGTGGCGCCCTGCAAAACCACTGCTAGAAAATCGCGCTGTTTTGTGCATTGCATCGCATCTTGCCATGTCATATATCATACATGCATCATGCCCGATCTTCTGCCTAGTGTTAAATATTGCATTCGGTGTTTTCTTCTAGTGCTTTGCTTCTTCACGGATTAGGCCGATGAGTTGATGCGAGTGTCGACCCGATCTTTGGATGAACCTTCGGCAATGTTTTCAGGCGAGCATCTCCCCCTTTCTACCCATCTTACTTTTATAGTATTTATTCCCTGATGTTGATCTATTGCTATCTGTGTCGCGATGCTCTAGTTTCGTGCCCGTGATATCCCTTGCAGACTTATATTGCCTTGGACACATCCTATTACCTGTTGTTTGGTAGATAGTTGGACTTGCGTGTCGTAGTCGCTTGCTCAAGTGCTGTTGCGTGTCGTCAAGTACCACAGTTGTTGGAGTATTGCCGCGTGTTTAATGTTGGAGTTGATCAAGACTTCAATTACTGTTTAATAACTAAAATTGAAGTAGGTAATGCAGAGGCACCGGTGGGTGATAGAAAATATTTGGTTTCCGACCGCTCACTGGTGTCCCGTAGGACCCCGAGTTCTTGACACCTGTTCCGAGATCGAGCGCGCTAACCACATGTGGGATGAGTGGGCACCCCATCGATTAGTACCTGATTTCAAAGTATTGTACTGGGGGCCACAAACTAGTTTGAGGTTTTATTTACTATCCTGTACTTATGCCATGCTTTACTGCTTTATTTAAATTGTGCGATGGATAGCACCCGTACTGTTTAGGATCGGGACATGTTTTCGCGGTGTCGACAAGCCCAGTTTTTGGTTCCCAGTCGTTCACAGCCGTCTACCCAAACCCTAAGTCCGTCTCGGAGCCCGGCCGACTTCGTTGCGGGTAGACTTAGTGGGGTGGCCCCCATGTACTTGCTTTGGGTCTGGGAAACGTCATGACTTAGGCCCCGCCGACATACCGATGGGTGTATGTTAATTGATCTGGCAAAAAGGGTCGAAGTGCGTGTGGATATCTCATGCTAATCGCGTGTGGATACTTTGGTGCACCCCTGCAGGGTTAAATCTTTTCGAAAAGCCGTGTCCGCGGTTATGGACGACTTGGAGCACAGTTCTCGATCATAGACAACTATAACTAAAGTTTACTGTTATAATTTGACTTGTATCCGATGTGACTAGTAATCAGCTCAACTACAACGGAATGGCTAAATAAAAGTACCAACAACTGCTGGGTTTTGGGATATCTCATGCTAATTGTATTTGACTAGTAAGTGTAACTAACGGAATGGTTAAATAAAACTGCCCACTGCTTATTTTATCAGGATGACTATCTATACTTGACTAGTAATTGCTGCAACGATAACTGAATAAATAAAACTGCCAACTGTGTTAGTTCCTCGGTTGACTTCCTCGTTTGGTGTCGAGGGGGAAATACCAGGATGGGTATGTTTGGTGGTAGTATCAGGATGGTTCCGAATAGGTCTTTCTTATTCCTCTCTGATAGCCGACAGTTATATCGAGTCTCTATAGGTTGTTTAGTACATGCTGCGCTGCCGCTTCAGTCCACCATACCTATGTAGGCGAGGACCGCCGAATTCTAGTCTCGCCGTGTACTGGCCTCAGTACTGACGCTCCTCTTTTTCCTTTGCCCTTTGTCGGCACCCCTTTTGTTTTAGCAGGTTGAGATCGCCGTCGTTAGGTGGTTACCCTTCCTTTGGCCCGGGTTATGGACGCCATTGGTTCTTCTTCAGGGCTCTTAGCCCCATTTGCATCTTGTCCGTAGTCGGACGCTCTATCGTTTTCAAGGTGTTTTGGATCTTTGTACGGTATATCTGTATTCTTGACTCATTGAGTCGCTGTTGTATATATATCTGTTCTGTGGGTCCCATCGAGGACTGTTGTGTAATGTTATTACTTCGTTTTCCACCCGCACGAAAGTGCCTGGTGGGCGTCCTTGAATCGTTTCTATGCGGGTTTGGCGGGAAGCGCTAAAACTTGCATAGGGCCGATTCTGAGGGTGTTACATCTAGTGGATCAATGTCGCTTTGGAAAAGAACAAATGCAATGACTCTAGACACTTCATGTGTCAAACCATGGTCACAGAGACCAAAAACACTTACGAAAGCAGCTTCCAATTTGCATGTTGCACTAGTGCGGCAAAAGTTGCATCATAGAATCCACTGGAGTGTGTGTGGTCATGTGGATCAATGTGGTTTAGGAAAAGAACACATTCAATGACTCTAGTGGATCAATGTGGTTTAGGATAAGAACACATGCAATGACTCTAGGGACTCCATGTGTGAAACCATGCTCACAAAGACAAAAAACACTTAGGAAAGCATCTTCCACATTGCATGTTGGACTAGTGTGGCAGAAGTTGCATCACAGAATTCAGTTGATTGTGTGTGGTCATGTGGATCAATGTGGTTTTGGAAAACAACACATGCAATGTGGTCATGTGGATAATTGTGCTTTAGGAAAAGAACACATGCAATAACTCTTGGGACTCCATGTGTCAAACCATGGTCACAAAGACCAAAAACACTTAGGAAAGTAGCTTCCACATTGCTTGTTGCACAAGTGTGGCAGAAGTTGCATCTCAGAATCAACTAGAGTGTGTGTGATCATGTGGATTAATGTGGTTTTGGAAAACAACACATGCAATCTGGTCAAGTGGGTCAATGTGGTTTAGGAAAAGAACACATGCAATGACTCCAGGGACTCCGTGTGTCAAACCATGGGCACAAAGGAAAAAACATGTAGGAAATCAGCTTCCACATTGTATGTTGCACCAATGTGACAGAAGTTGCATTACAGATTCCACTGGAGTCTGTGTGGTCATGTGGATCAATGTGGTTTAGGAAAAGAACACATGCAATGACTCTAGTGGATCAATGTGGTTTCGAAAAAAGAACACATGCAATGACTCTAGTGGATCAATGTGGTTTCGGAAAAAGAACACATGTAATGACTCTAGAGACTTCATGTGTCAAACCATGATCACAGAGACTAAAAACACATAGGAAAGTAGCTTCCAATTTGCATGTTGCACCAGTGTGGCAGAAGTTACATCACAAAATCCTCTAGAGTGTGTGTGGTCATGTGGTTTAGGAAAAGAACACATGCAATGACTCTAGGGGATCAATGTGGTTTAGGAAAAGAACACATGTAATGACTCAAGTGGATTAAAATGGTTTAGCAAAAGAACACATCCAATGACTCTAGGGACTCAATGTGTCAAACCATGGTCACAGAGACCAAAAATAGTTAGGAAAGTTGCTTCCACATTGCCTGTTGCACAAGTGTGCCAGAAGTTGCATCACAGAATCCACTGGAGTTTGTGTGGTCATGTGGATCAATGTGTTTTAAGAAAATAGCACATGCAATGTGGTCATATGGATCAATGAGGTTTAGTAAAAGAACACGTGCAATAACTCTAGGGACTCCATGTGTCAAACCATGGTCACAGAGACGAAAAGCACACACGAAAGTAGCTTCCACATTGCATGTTGCACCAGTGTGGCAGAAGTTGCCTCATAGAATCCACTTGAGTGTGTGTGGTCAAGTGGATCAATGTGGTTTATGAAAATAACACATGCAATGACTCTAGTGGATCAATTTGGCTTCGGAAAAGAACACATGCAATGACTCTAGAGACTCCATGTGTCAAACCATGGTCACAGACACCAAAAACACTTATGAAAGCTCCTTACAATTTGCATGTTGCACTAGTGCGAAAAAAGGTGCATCACAGAATACACTGGAGTGTGTGTGGTCATGTGGATCAATGTAGTTTAGGAAAAGAAAAAATGCAATGTGGTCATGTGGATCAATGACTCTAGTGGATCAATGTGGTTTAGGATAAGAACACATGCAATGACTCCTGGGACTCCATGTGTGAAACCATGGTCACAGAGATCATAAACACTTAGGAAAGAAGCTTCTACATTGCATGTTGCACTAGTGTGGTAGACGTTGCATCACACAATCCATTGGAGTGTGTGTGGTCATGTGGATCAATGTGGTTTAGGAAAAGAACACGTGCAATGTGGTCATGTGGATCAATGTGGTTTAGGGAAAAGAACACATGCAATAACTCTAGGGACTCCATGTGTCAAACCAAGGTCACAGAGACCAAAAACACTTAGGAAAGTAGCTTCCACATTGCCTGTTGCACAAGTGTGGCAGATGTTGCAACAAAAAATCCACAAGAGTGTGTGTGGTCGTGTGGATCAATGTGGTTTAGGAAAATAACACATGCAATGTGGTCATGTGGATCAATGTGGTTTAGGAAAATAACACATGCAATGACTCTAGGGACTCCGTGTGTCAAACCATGGTCACAAAGACCAAAAACACTTAGGAAAGCAGCTTCCACATTGTATGTTGCACCATTGTGGCAGAATTTGCATCACAGATTCCACTGGAGTGTGTGTGTTCATGTGGATCAATGTGGTTTAGGAAAAGAACACATGCAATGACACTTAATGATCAATGTGTTTTAGGAAAAGAACACATGCAATGACTCTAGAGACTTCATGTGTCAAACCATGGTCACAGAGACCAAAAACACTTAGGAAAGCAACTCTCAATTTTCATGTTGCACCAGTGTGGCAGAAGTTGCATCACAGAAACCACTAGAGTGTGTGTGTGGTCATGTGGATCAATGTGGTTTAGGAAAATAACACATGCAATGACTATAGTGGATCAATGTGGTTTAGGAAAATAACAGATGCAATGACTCTAGTGGATCAATGTGGTTTAGGAAAAGAACACATCCAATGACTCTAGGGACTCGATGTGTCAAAGCATGGTCACAGAGACCAAAAACACTTAGGAAAGTTGCTTCCACATTGCCTGTTGCACAAATGTGGCAGAAGTTGCATCACAGAATTCACTGGAGTGTCCGTGGTCATGTGGATCAATGTGTTTTAGGAAAAGAACACATGCAATGTGGTCATGTGGATCAATGTAGTTTAGGAAATGAACACATCCAATGACTCTAGGGACTCCGTGTGTCAAACCGTGGTCACAAAGACCAAAAGCACTTAGGAAAGCAGCTTCCACATTGTATGTTGCACCAATGTGGTAGAAGTTGCATCACATATTCCACTGGAGTGTGTGTGGTCATGTGGATCAATGTGGTTTAGGAAAAGAACACATTCAATGACTCTAGTGGATCAACGTGGTTTAGGAAAAGAACACATGCAATGACTCTAGAGAGTTCATGTGTTAAACCATGGTCACAGAGACGAAAAAGACACATGAAAGAAGCTTCCACATTGCATGTTGCACCAGTGTGGCAAAATTTGCCTCACAGAATCTACTAGAGTATGTGTGGTCATGTGGATCAATGTGGTTTATGAAAAGAACACATGCAATGACTAGTGGATCAATGTGGCTTCAAAAAAGAACACATAGAATGACTCTAGAGACTCCATGTGTCAAACCATGGTCATAGAGACCAAAAACACTTAGAAAAGAAGCTTCCAATTTGCATGTTGCAGTAGTGCGGCAAAACATGCATCACTGAATCCACTGGAGTGTATGTGGTCATGTGGATCAATGTGGTTTAGGAAAAGAAAAAAATGCAATGTGGTCATGTGGATTAATGACTCTAGTGGATCAATGTGGTTTAGGAAAAGAACACATGCAATGACTCTAGAGACTCCATGTGTGAAACCATGGTCACAGAGACCAAAAACACTTAGGAAAGTAGCTTCCACATTACATGTTGCACTAGTGTGGCAGAAGTTACATCGCAGAATCCACTGGAGTGTGTGTGGTCATGTGGATCAATGTGGTTTAGGAAAAGAACAAATGCAATGTGGTGATGTGGATCAATGTGGTTTAGGAAAAGAACACATGCAATAACTCTAGGGACTCCATGTGTTAAACCATGGTCACAAAGACCAGGAAAGTAGCTTCCACGTTGCCTGTTGCACAAGTGTGGCAGAAGTTGCATCACAGAATCCACTAGAGTGTGTGTGGTCATGTGGATCAATGTTGTTTAGGAAAAGAACACATGCAATGTGGTCATGTGGATCAATGTGATTTAGGAAACGAACACATGCACTGACTCTAGGGACTCCGTGTGATGAAACATGGTCACAAAGACCAAAAACACTTAGGAAAGAAGCTTCCACATTGTAGGTTGCACCAATGTGGCAGAAGTTGCATCACAGATTCCACTGGAGTGTGTGTGGTCATCTGGATTAATGTGGTTTAGGAAAAGAACACATGCAATGACTCTAGTGGATCAATGTGGTTTAGGAAAAGAACACATGCAATGACTCTAGAGACTTCATGTGTCAAACCATGGTCAGAGAGTCCAAAAACACTTAGGAAAGCACCTTCCAATTTGCATGTTGCACCAGTTTGGTAGAAGTTGCATCACATAATCCACTGGAGTGTGTGTGGTCATGTGGATCAATATGGTTTAGGAAAATAACACATGCAATGACTCTAGTGGATCAATGTGGTTTAGGAAAAGAACACATGCAATGATTCTCGGAGATCAATGTGGTTTAGGAAAAGAACACATGCAATGACTCTAGGGACTCCATGTGTCAAATCATCATCACAGAGACCAAAAACACTTAGGAAAGCAGCTTCCACAATGCATGTTGTACCAGTGTGGTAGAAGTTGCATCACAGAACAACTGGAGTGTGTGTGGTCATGTGGATCAATGTAGTTTAGGAAAATAACACATGCAATGACTCTAGGGGATCAATGTGGTTTAGGAAATGCAATGACTCTAGGGACTCCATGTGTCAAACCATGGTGACAGAGACCAAAAACACTTAGGAAAGCTTCTTCCAATTTGCATGTTGCACTAGTGTAGCGAAAGTTGCATCACAGAATCCACTAGAGTGTTTGTGGTCATGTGGTTTAGGTAAAGAACACATACAATGACTCTAGGGGATCAATCTGGTTTAGTAACAGAACAGATGCAATGACTCTAAGGGATCAATGTGGTTTAGGAAAAGAACACATGCAATGACTCTAGGGACTCCATGTGTCAAACTATGGTCATAGAGACCAAAAACACTTAGGAAAGCAGCTTCCACATTGCATGTTGCACCAATGTGGCAGAAGTTGCATCACAAAATCCACTAGAGTGTGTGTGGTCATGTGGATCAATGTAACACCTCAAAAATATTAATCAAGATTATCAAGTTCTAATCACCAGAGTTTAGGGTTAACAAAAACTTTTATTATTAAATCTAATATGAGTGTATGTGTGAATTGCATTTGTGTATGAATGAGTGTAATTTCCATGTTTGATTGCTACAAATGATAAGAAATGGTTTAAAGATGAATATTACATCATCTAGGCCAATTACAAACAAAATCAAAAGAAAAGAAATTCAAATATGAATCATATGATCAAATGGTCATTTTGACCAAAGTTAACCACTAGACCACTTTGAGTGTTTGTAGTAAAAGATTTCTAATATAAACTTTCTCAATTCTTTTCACCCCTTGCTAGACCAAGTAAAAGTGAACCCAAGCCCACTTGACAAACTAACAGAAACAAATTCCAAATCTATTTAAAGGATAATTCAAAATTGAATCGAGTTCATATGCATAGATCACCATTTTTCAAAAACCACTCAAATCAATTCACCTTGGCAAACCCAAGCTACCATAGACACTCAAGCGTGTGACAAACACACTCACCAAAATTTAGCCAAAAATTCAAATTTTGACTTCATGCGGCCAAAAATTCCAAATCTATCAGCTGGTAGACACAGAAAAACACTTGCCTAACTTCTACTGTTCTGAGAACTGATCACTTGCCACTAGCACCTCATTTCACTCCCCTCGTCTCCCTTAGTGCCTAGCAGTGTAGCAGACCAGCTTCCCCTTTGCCGTTTGCGCCAGTGCAATGTCGCCCGAAGCTCACCGTGCTGGTCGACCAAGAACCACTCGCCTCAGACAGTGCTGCCCTCTCCCACGATGTCCAGGAGACAGGCAACCGTCCATCGCCACCCTCTGTCCAACCCTCGACCACAGGCAAGCCGTGGACCACCCACAATCGTCGTGCCCATTTCTCTGCTAGCCATGCCGAGAGTGTGCTAGAGCACCGCAGCTGACATGCGCACACACTCCGCGCCTCGCCCTCACCACGCATGCCCGCACTCATCATGACCCTAGCTACCTCCCAGACATGCCCATTCGCCGCCACGTGGACCGTAGCCACTGTGCGCCATCTCGAACACCGCCATTTCCGCCAGAGCACTGTGGACCGTAGCCACTATTCCCGACCGTTATTGACTGCCCCTTGCCGCGCCCTCACTCGCACAACGATCGCCCTGAAGCACCGCGTCGACCCCTACCCTCTGCCATGCCGCTAGCCTTCTGTATCACTATCACTGACAAGCCCGAGCCATCCCGCTCTGTCCCTCTCGCCGGTGTATAAATAGAGGCCACCTAGCTCCAATTTGCCACACCATTCCACTCCCCTCACTCCCAGACACCTCCCACACCTCTCCCCGGAGCAAGGCGAGCACCACACAGCCGGAGTTTCACCGGAGCCCGCCGCTGCAGAGGAGAAGAGGAAACGGAGCTAGGAGCTGCCCCAGGAGCCGCCGCGATCACCATTCAAACCGCCGTCATCTACAACGCCGTTCGCCCCCATCATCGACCTTAGCTGGAGCCCATCTGAGCCCCCACATACCCACCGTCGCATTAGGGTTCGTTCCTCGCCGGAGCTGTTCGCCTGAGACGATGAACCACAGCCGTAGATTCTAGTCTAATCGCATGGCCCAGATTGAAATTACCGCTTCACGTTAGATGAGCCACTGATGCGTGGGACCGCTCTGTCAGCAGCCCGCTGCGCCAGCACTGTGCAGTTGGGCCGGCCCAGTTAGTTTCCCGCGCAGAGCCCATCGATTCAAATAAGCTTTTTCCATTTTAGTTAAATCTAGATTCTGTCAATAGATTCAAAAATCAATTCAAAGATATTAATTGAACCAAATTGCATGATTCCAATTTTGTTAGAAAGGTATTCAAATTATATATCCAAGCCCGTTGAATTCAAATAATTTGAAATTATAGATCAGCTATACCAAAAATAACAAGATAGAGACTTTTCCACATTCAAACATTTTTCAAAATTCAACCATAAATTCTTTTGAGTTGATTCCAACTCTCAAAAATCACATTTGAAAAGTTCTATCTGAATATGTAAAAATATTTAGGTTTACATGCAGTGACCTTGGACTAGTACTAAAAGAATGCTATATAGGAATTTCTAGTCACTTTAATTTTATTAAATATTAATTATAAACTTTATAAAATATGACCAACACTTTAAATCACATTCCCAAGTATTAGAATATGTGGTGATGACATGTGTCAACATGATCCCATATTTTAATTGGAGAATATTAAATCTTAAGTATTTTTCAATGAGTAGAAATTACTTTTCTAAAATAGGATCAATAAAATTAGGTCTTTATTTCATGTGATGGCTGTGATGATGCTAGATCATCTAGTGTGAGCCTTAGTGTGCTAAATAGAAGTAGTTAAGTATTGTTTGGTGATTGTGTACCTTGTATTCATTTATAGACGATAGTACCAACCCGGGATACGAGGAGGAGTACTACGAAGAAGAAGAATAGAACTTCAACCACTTCACTACTCAAGGCAAGCTAACACTTGCAAGTTTCTTAACTATGCAATCCATCACTTATTTCAAGCTAGAACTATGCAAGCTAACACTTGCAAACTTGATAACCTATGCAAGATGCATTAGGCATGCTTGGTTATACAACTTTGATTATACAATCCCAAGTTTTACTTGCAAGCTTTATTCTTTTACTTTTACCAAAGTTCTTTACCTTTAGTTAGTGATTTTTGAGTATTGGAAAAACAATATAGATACCATAAAGAGTATAAAACTAGGCCTAAGAATTTATACTTAGATGTCATCAAAAGGCATAAAACTAGAGTTAGGTAGTTACACTTGATTAGCATCCCTCATTAGTGAATACCCTCAACTTTAGTGGCTAGTGCTAAGCATAAAAGCCGATCACTTTAGATGGGAATACTTGGTGAAAATGATTATGAAAACCTTGGAATGATGATTCATTCTATTGAAATGTTTTGACATGTGTTATGGACACAAAATGATTTGATCATGAAAATGTTGAGGCATGAGCCTTAGCCCTTTATAAAAACTGATGGTTGGGTTCGGATGCGATGCCATTCCAATTTTACCGTACAACCATAATACCTGAATTGGGTAGGGCTTAACTGGAAGTTTATATGACTTAGTATGGGTTCCCTCGTGGAAAGAGGTTGAGCTGAGGCTACCTCGTGAGTGTGAATGTCCACCTATGCAGTGCCCAGGATGGCAAATCGCCATGGCTGGAAGGCCAAGCTCATAGGGGAGGTGCCTATACTAGAGTGTGTAATTGAAAGGTTATGATTGATTATCCGCACACTACGTATGATGATTCAGGGTTATCCCAAACGGATGTATCGAATTTTGTGGTGAAAGTGTACCACCTCTACAGAGTGTCAAACTATTCGAATAGCCGCGTCCGTGGTCATAGATAGTTGGAGTGACCATACTGTTCCGTTGTCAGATGTTTTCAAATGATTTGTGAATTGAACTATGACTTTTACTTGACCACAACAGAGTTGTGGACATGAAAAATAGGTTCCCACTTAGGTGATGTAGAAAATTAAATTAGTTTTCTTTACTTCTAAACTTAGTATGAAATAAACCTGGCTTTTTGCAAATAAACCTAGAGCTGAAGATTCTTACTAGAACTACCTTACTTGTTAGTGATAGTTTGCGAGTACTTAAAGAGTACTCATGGCTTTGTCCCTTGCTATTCCCATGGCCAGACTATGAGGAGGACTACCAGGAAGATGGATAGCAGGAGGTCTATGACAACTAGGATCATCTGCCATCATCAAACATTGCCTGTGACCCTGAAGATGGAGCCCCTACTATGTTTACTTTCTGCTGCTTTGATTGTATTAAGATTGGATCATGAGATCCTTTATTTGTAAGACCTTTATTATGGTTTGTAATGGATGATGTGCCGTGGTACCAATTCTGTTATGTCTCGCAAAAATGGTAATCCAGGGACTGCGATGTATGGCATAACAGGGATCTAGGATTAAAAATCCGGGTGTTGGGAAGTTGGTATAAGAGCCATCCTGACCATAGGAGACCCTAGTTAGAATGGACGTCTGAACAAAAACTTATTTTCAAAAACAAAAGAAGTGAGTATTTATGAAAACCTATTCCCACTCAAATCCTTGAAATTCTTTCAAAAAAATTCATGTTCCTCAAAGATTCTTGCAATCCTACATAAAATTTGACACACTTGATCACCCCACTAACTTGCTCACCCTAAATTCTTATAGATGGATGTAAAGTATAGCAAGTTCTACCAGCTAGGCAATGGAGGTCACCTGATCTTTGAGAGGGATCTCAATGCACTCGCAGAGTATCTTGAGCATCCGCACCCAGAATTCTTCTGGGCCCAACTCAATGATCAACAAGGAGGAGAGCTATAGTGGCTGATAGTTGCAGATCCAGAGGCAAGATGGAAGCACCCACCTCGGAGAAGATCCAATTCATCTTGAGGGAGAAAAACTGGCTAGACGGATTAGCCAGGGCTATGCAAGAAGCTCTTTCCCGGTTGTGTGGGCAAAACATTAACCAGATCCAGCGAACTCGCTTTTCTCACTATGCAAGGCGTGATTCTATGGGAATGCCCTTGGAGATGCAAGGACACCAGGAGTTGAAGCACCAAGTGGATAACCTCAACTTCATGTTGTGTGATAGATAGTAGGAGTTGGACAACGCCCATGCCTACGCCAACCATAACCATGCCATTGCAGTCAAGAAGGACTAGACCCCCGCCATCCTTTCCAAGGAGCCCCAGTAAATTCACCGTCAGCATGATAAGAAGGATCACATCATCGATCATCTTCGCATGAAGGTGGCCACTCTCGAGAAGACCATCCGTGAGCAGGAGATCCATCTTAAAGCGAAGGAGGAGGAAGGTGAAGATATCCGTGGAGATCTCTACTCTTACCTTAGTGATGATGATGACTACCTGGAGGACGATGCCATGGAGTTCCACACTGATGATGATGATTCCGACTTCATTGATGATGATTAGATGCACTTGAGAACTACCATAGGAATGAGTTGTACCCGGTCCCACTATATTGTAGTTTCACAGAATGGTTCTTAAAACCATCTGTTTTCTATTTATGTTGTGGTGTGTGTTTGTATTGTGTGATATGAATGAATGAATGAGATGAAGTTGTTAGTTTGCAAAACCTGAGTCAAACTCAAAGTTTAAAGCTTTTGAAACAAAACCATGAACCTTAGAGATTTCCCTCTTATCTCATTATCTATCTCAATCTTCAGATGACTCGTGGAAATCCTAGAGGGAGCAGTTCATCTCAGGACCCAATGCTGCAGATTATGCAAATATTAGTTTCTGACCGTGAAGCTAGTAGAGCCGAACGCCAAGCCAACTTAGCCACTCTTCAACAGATAGCTCAGATGTCCCACAACAATCAAGGCTAGGGAAACTAGGATAACCATGGATCCAAGCTCAAGAACTTTCAGAATACCAACCCACCTATCTTTAGTAAGTCTGAAGAGCCCTTAGATGATGATGAGTGGCTGCAAACCATGGAGAACAACTTAGAGGTCGCAGGAGTTGAAGCCAATGAAAAAGTACTGTTTGCCACCCATTATCTGGTAGGTGATGCAAGAGCCTAGTGGAATAACACCCGTACTATGAACAGAGGTCAGATGATGACTTGGGATGAGTTCAAAATCAAGTTCAGCCGGACTCATGTGCCCTCGGGTCTGATTAAGAGAATGAGGGATAAGTTCAGAGAATTGAAGAAAGGGAGAATGATTGTGGTTGAGTACCGTGACAAATTCTTATCTTTAGCTAGATATGCCCCTGATGAGATTGACACAGAAGCAAAGAAGAAAGAGAGATTCCTGAACGGACTGCATGATGAGATGCAAACTGTGCTAGTCAACATTCCCTTTGATGACCTTGAACCTTTAGTGGACTCTGCCATTCAGTTGGAAGGCAAGATCAACCAAGCCAATGAAAACCGCAAATGTCGCATGATACACCAGCCTGGATCCCACCATACCCAGAAGTACCGCCCCAACCCGTCTGCAGGATATGCCCCAAGAAACAACAGACCCCCTATGTCCCGTCCAAGCTATCCCAATCATGGAGGAGGAAACCGAGGTCTAGAGGAAACCACAACAATAACCCCAACAACTCCAATAACTCCAACCGTGCACCGCCCAAGTCCAACAACAACAATACTGCCCCAAGGACAGGAAGCAATGTTGTGCCTATCGCAGGAAAAGACAAGTCCGAGATTACTTGCTTTGAATGCAGAGTCAAGGGTCACTACTCCAACGAGTGCCCCAAGAAGCTTGTAGCAGCCACCAATGTAAATGCACCCGCTCAGCAGCAACGCCATGTTCAGCCTGGAAGGTGATTTACCCCAGGGAACTCGCTCAACTGCAACGGCCGTCTGTTCCACATGAATGCTGAAGAAGCTCAGGAAGCACCAGATGTCGTGTTGGGTATGTTTTCTGTTAACTCAGTACTTGCAAGAGTGTTGTTGGATTCTGGAGCATCATACTCGTTTGTTACAGAAGAATTTGCATGCACTAGTAAGATTCAACCAACAAAATTGAAGCATGTTATGATAGTTCAAATACCTAGTTCAACCACCAAAGCTAGAAAAATTTGCAAGGAGGTACCTATCAGAATCCATGGAATAGATTTTTATGCTAATCTAATAGTACTTGGAACCAAAGGTTTGGAAGTAGTACTAGGAATGGATTGGATGTCGAAACATAAAGGATTAATAGACTATGCCAAGAAAGCCATAACCATGACCAGTAGCACTGGAGTATCTGTAGAGCATGTATCTAAGACACTACCCTGTCAATTCAAATGCAACAATAGTGTAGCCCAACCAACCCTAGACCAAGTCAGAGTAGTCTGTGAATACCCCGACATGTTCCCAGATGAATTGCCCGGTATGCCCCCAGATCGGAATATCGAGTTCATCATTGAACTAGTTCCTGGAAATGGACCCATAGCTCAAAGACCTTATAGTATGAACCCATCTGAATTAGTGGAGCTGAAGAAGAAACTTGATGCTATGCTGGAGAAAGGTTTGATTCAACCAAGTGCGTCATCATGGAGATCGCCTATTTTATTTGTGGATAAGAAAGATGGAGGTAACCGTTTGTGCATGGATTATAGGAAGTTGAATGATGTCACCATCAAGAACAAGTACCCACTGCCAAAGATAGAGGATCTGTTTGACCAGTTGACTGGTGCTAGAGTGTTTTCTAAGATTAATCTTAGAACTGGTTATCATCAACTCAAGATTCGTGCAACAGATATTCCAAAGACTGCCTTTACTACCAGATATGGATTGTATGAGTACACTGTCATGTCTTTTGGATTAACCAATGCCCCTGCTTATTTCATGAATCTCATGAATAAGATTTTTATGAACTTCCTGGATAAGTTTGTCGTTGTTTTTATCAACGATATTCTGATCCATTCCAAGTTAGAAGAAGACAATGAGCTACACCTGAGAACCATCCTTGAAACCCTTAGAGAACATCAATTGTATACCAAGTTTAGCAAATGTGAGTTCTGGTTGAAGGAAGTAGGATTCGTAGGACAAATTGTGTCGGCAGGAGGAGTCGCTGTTGATCCCACCAAGATCAAAGATGTGGAAGAATGGAAAGTCCCAACCACTCAAACCCAAGTCCGCGCATTTCTCGGATTAGCGGGATATTACCGCAAGTTCATACAAGGATTTTCGAGCATCACAAGACTGATGACCGAACTATTGAAGAAGAATAAGAAGTTTGAATGGAAGGACAAATGTGAAGCAAGTTTTCAAGAGCTCAAGAAGAGATTGATTTCAGCCCCTATTTTGATTATGCCAGACATCAAGAATCCTTTTGATGTGTATTGTGATGCATCCAAGATTTGACTAGGATGTGTGTTGATGCAAGAAGGCAAAGTCATATCATATCTGTCTAGACAGCTGAAGCAGCATGAGAAAAACTACCCTACCCATGACCTTGAAATAGCAGCCGTAGTTTTAGCTTTGAAGACATGGCGTCATTACCTTATGGGTAACCGCCGTGAGATTTATTTGGATCACAAGAGTCTGAAGTACATTTTCACCCAGAAGGAGCTGAATATGAGGCAAAGAATATGGATAGAGTTAATCAAGGATTACGACCTTGACATTCACTATCACCCCGGCAAAGCCAATGTGGTAGCGGATGCTCTTAGCAGATTGCCGTGTAGATTAAACACCATGATTAAAGAAGCACAACCAAGTTTGCATGAAGAGTTGGAGCAGTTTAGAATGGAGCTGGTTAGCAAAGGAGTTTTAGCTAGCATAGAACTTCAACCCACTTTGATCAGTCAGATCAAGGAAGCACAGAAAGGAAATGCAAGTATCGACGAATGTCGTCGGATTGATGACAAGTACGCCATGAGGGGGTCCTCGGGGTGTGTGGAAGAGAGGGGTGTGAGACGTACGGTGTTCCGGGACTGTGAGCACACAAGTTTACCCAGGTTCGAATCCGCCGTCTTTGGACGGATCCTACTCCTGCTAGCAATCCAGTAATATGGCAGAGCCGGAATATGGGTTACAAGGGTTTCTCCTGTGCGAGTTGAGATTGTAGACTATTGTGAGGGTGCCCTAAAGGCTCTCCCTAGGACGGCTTATATAGATATCCGGCCTAGGGTTTACAGGAGAGACCTATGCGGCTACGACTAAGAGTCGGTTAGAGCGTACATCTTGAACTACAAGTAACACTATGGGCCTATGTCGGTAAGTCATCTGGGCCTCCCCGTAGCCGGATTGGACTACGTATCTTTTCCCTGACTGGGCCGCCCGTGAAGCAAAGCTCTAACCTGAAGTGGGCCACCCTGGTCAGTGAGGCATAGTGAGGATACCCGGAAAGTATATCCCCAACAGCAGCCCCCGGAAGCCTCCACGATCCAAAGTCAGATTTCATCATCGTCTAGCTTGATCTTCAGCTTGTAGAATCGTGAAGGGTTCCTGAAACTTCAAAAAAGAAAGGATAGGATCCGAGTCTCAAATGAGCTGGACCTATGAATACGTTATTCGGGTTTCTAGCTCGAAACTCAAACTAAGCCGGAACTTGGTCTCTGACGTAACCTGACACTAGTCATGGTCAAGTCACGTCACTAATAGACATTTCCTGTCAGCATGACCGTTGGTGGGTCCGCCTTTCGCGGAACCGAGGCACCGTTTCAATGCGTGCATGGAGATTGAGGCGATGTAATCATCACGCAGGGGTTACCCAGTTCTTTCCATGATGCGTGGCATGTTTACTATACCGTTTACATGAATCTTGACTAGGCTGGAGGATATAAGTGGTGAGGATCTCTTTCCCCGTCTTCTTCACTAGCACTTGCGCCGTTTCCTTCTCCCCTACGGCTTCCCAAGAACCTAGAGCTCCTCTGCTCCCCAGAAAACCTCCAGCGCCGCCCATCCAAGGTCACCGGCACACATGAGAAATGGCTTCAGCATCATCCTCCGGCACGGCGGCGACGGCAGTTGTGGCGGAGAAGGAGAGCAACCGCGGGGTATGGATCCCGTGTGTCCTCGGCGACGCTAAGCTTCGCGTCGTGGAAGAAGAAGGGCTCCTCCGCACCGGGGACTGGAGGAGCGGCTTCGGCGAAACCGTCCCCAACCCCCGTGATGGCGAGCAGGTTCACTTCGGCACTCACCTCGATAGAGGTTTGAGATTTCCTCCCTCAGATTTCTTCTCTAAGGTTATAGATCACTACGGAGTTCAACTCCATCATATTCCCTCGAACTCTTTCTTAGAGATGAGCACGTACGCATCTTTGTGCGAGGGGTATCTCGGCATTAGGCCGAGCCTTATTCTTATCCGGTATTACTTTCATGTCCGGAGAAATTCCATTACTGCCGGTAATCCTTATATTACCGGTACTATTAGTTTTTCCGTTAGAAGAGAGCGCGTCTATCCTCGGATTATGGCCAGTGAGTCGGTCAAGCAATGGCCATCCACTTTTTTCTATCACAAGGATATTCCCGCTCCTGGCAAAGCTACAGCTTTGCCGACTTTCGTCGACGGTGCCGCCATGCCCCAAGAGTCATGGGACGCAGATGCGCCGGCTCTCAGTGACGATCTGCTTCTTGCCAAGAGGTGGATCGAGTATTTGATGAAGCAACAGGGCCTGAAAGGGTCCGACTTAGTTCACTGCTGGGTGGCACGCCAGATCTAGCATCATCAACATCATGGAGATCGACTGATGCACTCCATCACGTCATCCACGAAAGATTCCCTCCGCATCAGCCCCAAGGCCTACTCGGCAAAAGATTACGTATGTCAAATCAAATGGCTGATAAGGGAGCGGATTGAGAGGAAGATCCCGGAGCTATCCTTGGACAAGCATACGGCGGAAGATCCCGTGGTGCCGGTAAGCTTCCGACAGCAACTCGTATTTTGTGCTCATCTTTTATATTATTTTGCAATACTCAGATATCTCTTCTTTTCAGCTTGTTGACCTCCCCGGGTTGGAGCTTTCTCCTATCGAGGGATATCCTCCTGAGTTTTCTCAGGATGAGGGAGAGTTGGTTCCACTATCAGACATTGTTCCTCGGAAGCGTAAAGCTTCGACAGTGGCTATTGGCACAAAGGAGGTGCATGTTGTGAAGATGTAATCTTTCCTCACAAGGTCTTTGTACTATATGTCTTAATTCTTTCTGACATGTAATGCTTTTTATTCTATTACCTTCTCAGAGATAAATAGCTCACCAAAGGCAAAGGGAAGGGAGTTGCCTCGAAGCCCCTAGATCAGTCGAAGCTAAACTTGGCTTCTCCTGCCGTAGCTCCTCCGACTCCTGCCCCTCAGCCTTCTACGGCGCCGGAGATTACTCCATCTCCGACCATCATAGAAGATCCGGCTCAATCAGTAGGGCCAGTGATCCTCGGATCACAGATTGACGTCACCATGGGTGACTCAGGTTTTGATAAGGGTGAACCCTCTTTGGGTAATGATCCCTCGGCAGAGGTCTTCGCCGACAATCTCCTAAGCAATCCGGGACTTGCCAAACTTGGCCTTTCTTGGAAATCTCCGGAGGAAATCTAGCGGCTGGCCCGGCAATGCCTAGAGAGCTGGACTATCTTTGCCAAAGTAGAAGCACAAGAAGCAGAGGATGTCAAGTAGTTTGAACTTCTTGAACAAGTCCGGCTTCGCAACAAGAGGCTGAGAACCGGCAAGCTTTCGACTTCGCCAGTGATCCTGCTCACTCTCGCCGAGAAGGTTATCAAAGAAGTGAACATGAGTTTGAGAAAACTCACTCATGAACATCATGTAAGTCGGAATTCCAACTCATGTTTTACTTTATTTCATATCATATCCTCTAGCCCCCAAGCATGAAGTTGGATAGACAATCAGGATTTATGCTTTCTTAGGATGCCAAAGAATGAACTAGTGTAGCCCCCATGGCTCGTGCTGATATTAGGAAAAAATATTAGCCCGAGTCTTTATTAGACTTCTGACTCTAGGTATTCTGACTTACAAAAAGTTAATTCATATAACCAGGAAATATTGAAGAATATTTGTAAGAAGCGGAGAGAAATCAGAGCTCTCCGACTTGAAAATGCTCAATTGAAAGTATCCAAGGATGAGGCTGAAGGTAAACATTCCAGAACTCAAACCCTGTCTCTTATTTCATAGTCAAATTTTTTGTTCAACTATTTTTCTTTTGACTTCAGCACTGATAAAACAATCCTATTCTATGATTGAGGAAGCCGAGAATTTGAAAACCCTGGAGGTGGAAAACAAGGACCTCCGCCAAGAGCTGAATAAGCTTAAGGCAGATCATGAGAGGAGCATTGCTCAAGTTCTCGAATCCTCCTCCATGGCTACCGAGGAGCGTGATCGTAAGATTGCGCTCCAAGACAAGAAAATCTCGAATCTCAGCAATGATTTGTTCAGAGAGAAGGACATTGCCGAGGCACTCCGGGCTGAACTCTAGAGTCTTCGGGAGGAAAAGACCAAAGTCGATGATGTCATGTTCAGTACGTTACCCTCTTTCTAACTTTTCTGCATCTTCCAACTCTTTGGAGTCTGGATTTATTTTATTAACTCCTTTGCATTATATGCGCAGGTCCTCTAAACTTACTGGACTCAGCCTCCGCTGAATATCGCACCAGCCGGCTTACAGAAGTCAGTGATCTGCTTCATGACTTCCGCCAATCTATTGAAGATATTGGCGAGGTTCTCAAGGTTTTGTACATGCATAGCATGTTCGGCTTTGAAGTGCGAGACAAGGCCAAGGATATGCCCCAGCTCATCCAGGACTAGAACATGTCCTACGCGCAGACCGCAGCGTAGAATGCTCTCACCATGGTTATGAGCCACCATGGAAACATGGAAATCTAGCAAGTAACCAGAGGGTAGTGTAAAGTGGATGAAGACGGTCAGGAGCAAGACATCAAAGCTATTATGGACTCCAATGCCGGATATGGGTGCCACGTAGCTGACTTGACTAGCTACGATACCTCCTTCTTCACTCGCGTAGAGACGCCACCTCCGCCTGCCGAAGAAACTGGTGAAGCTTCCGACGACGAACAAACCATCTCGGATTTGAACATCTCGGAACGATATCAAGGAGAGGCTGATGTCTCCAGTGAGCCGGCAACTCCTTCTTATTCCCCTGCATCGTAGAGCATCAGAACAAAAAATGTATTATTCTAAAAACAATTTGGGTTGTAAATAAGTAGTATGATACTTTTTCTAGTGCTAAGTTTTATTTTATCTATTCAGCACTTTTGGCTTTTATGATTTTCGTGCCTGAAATGTTTACACAAGCACTTATGTTTTTTTGTCTGTACTTATCGTTTATCTGGCTTTCCGCCTTGTCCCTTTCGTGAGCTGGCCAACCTCTAGCACAGATACTTTGCCTAGCAACGGAGATCAATTGCTAAACCAGCTTAAACTCATAAACAAATCCGGCTTCCAGTACCAACAATTCACTACTCAGAAAATGCCCGCATCCGGCAATCAGATAAATAACCAAAGTATAGACTAGAAAATTTAGATTCATACCAGAAGGTAGCAATTTTAGAATCGGAAATCTAAACCAGAACAAACATGAGCATAAATTACTTTCAAGTATTCTGGGATTTTCGACTGTGACATGATCATTCGGAAAGAAGATGGTAAAAAACTTCTCAGAATTTTTTTGAGGCAACCAATAATTTATTTCCCGTTTGAAGATGTAGACATATATGATTACAAAGAAAGATAAACTAACAATAAAAGGGACATATCTAAGCAATATTCCATGGTCTATCTAATTCTTCTCGTTCTATACTGCCTCCAGCTCTCTTTCTTTTCTTAGTAGCAGGTCTTTCTTTGACTGTCCGCATATCAGTTAGGTAGTAAGAACCATTGTGTAATACTCGAATAACTAAAAAAGGCCCTTCCCATATTATGGAAAGTTTGTGCTTTCTTTTCTGCACAAGCCGGAGAACGGAATCGCCCTTATTGAAAGACCGGTTTCTGACTCTCTAGCTATGATACTTGCGTAACTTATGCTGATAGGCTGTTGATCTCGTCTCAGCAACGACACGAACTTCTTCAACTAAGTCGAGATCATTTTGCCAAGAATTTTCGGCATCCTCTTCAATATACGCGGCAACCCTAGGAGAAGTGTGAATTCAATCACTAGGACACGAACTGCTTCTGCGCCATAGACCAAGAAGAAAGGTGTATCCGGTTAATCTGTTCGGAGTTGTTCGTAAGCTCCATATTACAGAGGCTAATTCCTCTGCCCAAGCCCCCGCAACACGTCGTAGTGGTGCTTTGAGTCTTGGTTTTAGGCCTTGTAGGATTAAACCATTTGCTCTCTCGACTTCTCCATTAGCTTGTGGATGTGCAACTGACCCAATGACATGCCGGATATTTTGTTCGTTGCAGAATTCAACAAGCTCTCCCATAGAGAAATTACTCCCATTGTCCGTGATAATGCTATGTGGATAACCGTATCGGATTATGACATCCTCGACAAATCTTCTGGCTGTTGCTCCATCACAACTAGTGACGGGTTTAGCCTCAATCCATTTTGTGAATTTATCCACCATCACTAAGAGATGAGTAAATCCACTTGGAGCCCGTTTAAATGGTCCTACCATGTCAAGCCCCCAGACCGCGAAAGGCCATGTTATAGGTATTGTTCATAGCTGATCAGCCGGAACATGAGCTTGTTTGGCATAGTTTTGGCAGCCCTTGCACGTCTTGACCAGCCGTTCGGCATCTGCCTTGGCTGTAAGCCAGAAAAAACGTGTCAGAAAGCTTTTGCCACTAGAGATTTGGCTATAGCATGGTGAACACACTCGCCTTCATGGGTCTCTCGTAAGATTTCCACTCCTTCTTCCAGAGATACACAACACTAAAAGACCCTAGATGCACTCCGCTTATAGAGCTCACCACTAATTATAGTGTAGGCTTTTGCTCGTCGGACAATCTGTCGGCTCAGAACTTCGTCTTCAGGTAATTTTCCATCTACCAAGTAATAAAGGTAGGGTTGAGTCCAGCTAGGAATCACAGCCAGAACTGCTACTAAAGGTGAGTCGGATTGGGTCGGATATTCCTCGTCCACTCCCTTTATAGAGGGAACTTTGTGGTGCTCCAAAAAAGCGCCATCCAGGACCTTTTCCCGTGTAGAGCCTATTCAAGATAGTGCATCTGCTTCCTCATTTTCTTTTCGAGGGATGTGTTGAACCTCAAACCCTTCGAACGATTTAGATAGTTCATCCACGACAACCCTATATGCTGCCATGTGCTTGTTTGCATTACAGATATCCGACACTTGTTGGGCAACACGATCCGAATCTCTATAACACATTAAACGTCGGATGCCGATATACTTGGCAATCTGGATTCCATGCAGTAGTGCTTCATACTCGGCAATGTTATTCGTCACCGTGAAGTGGATCTGCAATACATAGAAAAGTTTTTCTCCTCGGGGTGATTTGAGTACCACGCTAGCCCCCGAGCCCCCGAGCGCCTTAGACCCGTCAAAATGTAAGGTCCAGCATTTCGACTCTGGTAGGTTCATATTCTCTGTTGTCTCTATCCAATCAGCGACAAAGTCAGCGAGGATTTGGGATTTGATTGTTGTACGAGGTTTGTACGCAATGTCAAAAGCTGAAAGCTCTATGCCCCATTTGGCGACGCGTCCTGTGCTATCACTGTTGTTGATTATGTCTCTCATGGGAGCTGTGGTCACCATGGTAACTGGATGTTCCTAAAAATAATGATGTAACTTACGAGATGCTAAGAACACACCATAAGCCAGCTTTTGATAGTGCGGATACCGCTGATTTGATTCAGTTAAGACCTCGCTGAGATAGTAAGTCGGACGCTGCACCAGGTGTTCCTGATTTTCCTCTGGTCTCTACACTACCATGACGATACTAACGACCCTGTTTGTCACGGCGAGATAGAGCAACATCGGTTCCTGTGGTTCCGGTGCTGCAAGGATGGGAGTAGATGAGTGTACTGCTTTCAGGTCTTGTAGTGCAGCTTCAGCTTCGTCGGTCCAAACAAATTTTTTTGTCTTTTTCAGGAGCTTGTATAGTGGTGCGGTCTTCCCCGAGCCGGATTACAAACTGAATGACTGCAGCAATGCAGCCAGTTAGTCTTTGAACGTCCTTCAGGCGAGTTGGCCTAGAGATATTGAGTATAGCCTTAATCTTGTCCCGGTTTATCTCTATCCCTCTTTGAGACACGATAAAACCTAACAATTTTTTGGCTGGTATTCCAAAGAAGCATTTCTTCGGATTAAGCATTATGTTGTATTTTCGTAGATTGGCGAATGTTTCCTCCAAGTCGGAAATCAGGGTTTCCTTCTTTTTGGACATCACCGCAATGTCGTCCACATATGCATGTACATTGCATCCGATTTGGTCGTGGAGGCAACGCTGCATAGTGTGCTGATACGTAGCTCCTGCGTTCTTGAGCCCAAAGGGCAACATAACGAAACAAAAGGTTCCGAAGGGGGTTATGAATGAAGTTTGACTTTGTCATATTCTTTCATCCGAATTTGGTGATAACCAGAATATGAGTCGAGAAAACATAGGAGTTCCGAGCCTGCCATAGAATCGATAACTTGATCAATCCTAGGCAGAGCGAACGGATCTTTGGGACAAGCCTTGTTCAAGGCAGTATAATCAACACACATCCTTAAATCAGTGGTGTCCTTTTTAGGGACCATTACAGGATTAGCCGACCACTCAGTGTGGATGACCTCTTCTATGAATCCGGCTAACTCGATCCGGGCTAGTTCCTTAGATATTGCCTTACGCTTTTCATCGCTGAAACGTCGTAGGGACTGTTTGACGGGTTTAGCATTCAGGTGTACATTTAGAGAGTGCTCGGCAAGTTCCCTAGGTACTCAGGTCATGTCAGATGGTTGCCATGCGAAGATATCTTGATTTGCTTGGAGTAACTTGACGAGCGTGCTTTCCTATACGCTATCTAGGCCTACGCCTATCTAGGTCACCTTGGAGGGGTCATCATCCTTCAATGGCGTCTTCTTTGTCTCTTCCGATGCCTTGAACTCCGGGTTCGGCTTTGTCACCTCCTTCTTCATTGTGGGCATCTCAGACGGATCCCTGGTCTTCTTGATCTCCTGGTACTCCTGGGCGTGCAGCATGGCTTCAGCAAAGGCGGCATTTCCGTCCTCGCACTCTCGCGCCTTGTTCGGGTCTCCCTAATAGTGATCACGCCGTTGGGACCTGGAATTTTCATCATATTGTAAATGTAACATGTACGAGCCATAAAAGCCCAGTAAGCCGGACGCCCGGATATAGCATGGTATGCCCTCTTGAATGGGACCACTTCGAAGGAAAGTGCTTCTGTCCAATAGTTCTTTGGACTTCCAAAGGTAACATCCAAAGTGATTTCTCCAAGGGAATTTGCTTGCCTTCCCGGGATAACTCCGTGAAAGATCACAGAGCTGTAATTCAGCTCGGTCTCCGAGATTCGCATCCGGCGTAGCGTTTCAACATACAGGATGTTAATATTGCTACCGCCGTCCATGAGAGTCTTGGAGAAACCATAGCCATCAATAAGTGGATTGACGACTAAGGCGTATTTTTCCCGCCTGTGCAACTTAGCTGATGGGGATATGCCGAATGGGGTATGCCTAGTAGGACGTTCAGATTGGGCCAAAGGGCTCGCGAGTGGGCCTACAGGACGGCGACCGGAATGCGACTAGAGAGAAGGCCCGGCGACTGGAGACTGGAGGCCCAGGAGGCGACTGGAGACTGGAGGCCCAGGAGCGTATTCGAAGCCCAGTTGGATTAGGTCAAAGCCTCCAAATCCATATCCTGTTCGGTTGTAAACTATAAACCCTAGTGAGGTGCCTCATATATAAACCTCCCTAGGGTATCCTGAGGACTTACGTTCCATCATACACCCCTTCAAGCGACTCGCTGCTTAGACGCCGAGCTCGCCACCCCTTTAAATCGCTCTCCGTTAATCCAATCTAGAAGGAGTAGGTCTTTACCCTTCGGGGGGTGAACCTGGGTAAACCCATGTGCATCCGCCCCCATCTCGCACTGCAGATGGCCGCCAGCTCTCTCCCCCAATTCAATCAATCGCTGCCTACTACAGCGACTGCCGTGGCCATTTCCACGACAGTGGCGCCCACCGTGGGGCCTAGCCAGACTGGCCTGAGTTCTGCGGCGAGACCCTATTCGCTGATCGATTGGCCACTCGCCACCGGCCGCATGATCGCCATCAGCGGGATCTTACAGATCCTGCCCAACAGCTACATCCTGGCGTCGCGCCCGATCACACGGCGCGGTGATGCCGGTCAGCTCCATCAACCTCTTCATTGGCTTCACCGGCGTGGTCGACCCAGCAGTGACGGTGATCATTGGCGGATCGCCACCGCACCACGATCTGCTCTCGGAGGAGCAGGTATCAGGAGCCTCGTCACCGAGTACGACTCGGCCCCTAGCAACGCGGCCGAGACCAATGCCGCCGCGAGCGACGAGGCCCTAAACGACGATGCCGACTCCACCAACCCTGAGGATTTCGAGGACTCCTCCATCCTAGGGATCTTTGATTCCGATTCTGGCTCGGAGTCGCCCGAGGACTTCCGCGCTAGATCCAATCGCTTCAACGCGATCTACATGGTGGGCAGCATGGCCGCCCTGCCAGATCCGTTCTCCACACCAATCTCACCGACCGCCACGGCCACAGAGGTGGAGGAAGCCCGCCTGCGACTCGCGGAGGCATAGCGCAATGAGCTCGCCGAGCGCGAGAGATACCGCCTCGAGCGGGAAACGGCGCGGGAGCTATCGCTCTATCACCAGCGCCACATCAGGACCCGCCTGAACTCCAATGTGCAGGGCCACATCCTCAACTTCAACGACAAAAGCGACCCCGCACGCGCGATCGAGCGCAAGTACTGCGAGAACGCACCACCAGGTGGAAGCAACCGACCACCACTCGGCGCACTGGCGACTGGAGCCCCTCCACCACCCATTGGCCATGCGCCCCCGCTGGACTAGCCGCGGATCATCATCTCGCCATAGGCTCGCGACGCCAACGGACTCCCACTCTACTCCACCCCGATGGACAACGTCGTCGCGGCCAACTCCACGGTCGCCAACCTCGACTTCCAGGGAGAAGGTGCGCTGCAGATCCAGTATGCCAAGGCCCTACTCGCTAGGGCTGTCGAGCAACAAGCCGTGGGAGTCGACCCGTGAGGTCGGATGTATTCCCGCTCCTCGGAAAGCAGGGCGGCCTCAAGCGGCCATCCCACCATCACCAATGTCGTGACCTGCCCACCACCGCAGCCCCTGGCGACGCAGCCATGGGTCGCTAACCCCGCGCTCTCCACCAGCGATTTGGCAAAGAAAATATGCAGAAAACAGGCAGAAATCGACGCCCGCACGCACATCGTCAAGAACCAGGCCTGGCGGGCACGCCAGCCCAACGACTTGAGGCACACCCTCAGCAACCGCGGCGACCCCGAACCCAGGGGCTCGCTCAGCCGAGTCGGCCCCCAATGCTTCGGGCCTATGATCAGAGGGGAAAAATACCCCGCCAACTTCAAGGCGCCTAAGGATATCGAAAAGTACGATCCAACGTACGATCCATCAGTGTGGTTGGACACATACCTCATGACAATGGGAATCGCCGGCCACACCGACCTGCTCACCGCTTGCTACCTCCCACTGATGATGGAGGGTGCAACCCGACAATGGATCAATACCCTCCCCGCCGACAACATTGACTCCTGGGAGGAAATGCGGGATGCCTTCGTCAGGCACTTCGCGGGCTCCTACACCCATGCCACCACCATCGAAGACCTAGAGCAGTGCATCCAGGGACAACGCGAGTCGACCCGCCACTGGATTCAAAGGTGGCAAGAACTATGGATCAATGCTTCCGGCATCCACCCGGACACGGCGATACATTGCTTCAAGAACGCGTGCCGGTACGAACCCCTGGTCGCCAAGATCAAGTGGGTCTACCGAACGCTCGACAACAACCCTGACCTCCTCGAAATCGCCAAGCGCTACGCGGAGGAGGAACCCAACCAAGACTCCGACGACGAGTCGGGAGGAAGACGCGGCACCAGCGGCCACGATAGCGGGCGACAGCGCGACACGCGCTACAGCAACACCCGCATCACCGGCAAGCGCCGCACGGACGGGAGAGTCGACTTCATCGCCAACACCGGCTATGGCCAATGCCACCCCAAGAGCTACCGTTGCGACGGAGGAAATTACCGCAATAGCGGAAACTACCATGCCAATAATGCGGCAAGGCCGAAATTCGACCCCGCTGCCCTGCTCAACCAGCCCTGCGTCTACCACAGCAGGGCGGGGAAACCTGCCACCCACACCACCGCGGACTGCCACTCTCTCAAAGAGATCGAAAACGCAAGGCGAGCAAGGGAGGACCCCAACAACAACCCACCTCGGGACAACAGAAACGCTGGCTGCTTCGGCAACACCGCCGGCTCGCTACACACCTTCACCGAGCTCGGCACGAAGAGCGAGAGGAAGGTGCTCGGCCGCACAGTCACTGTCAATGCGGTGACACAGGTCGATATCCCACGCTTCCTCAACTGGTCCGAGCAGAGCATCACCTGGAGTCGCCAGGACCATGCTCCAAAGATTTAGTACCCAGGGCAATTTGCCCAGGTGGTCAGGCCCAAAGTGGCCGACTATTGGCTGCCCAAGACACTTATGGACTGCGGGACCTCCATCAACATCATGTATCTGGACACGTTCAAAAGGCTCCAGCTCCCGGAATCGTTAATCCAGCTGACCCTGACGACCTTCCACGGCATCGTCCCTGGTCGGAAGGCGTACCCGATCGGAAAAGTGACATTACTGATCACCTTCAGCACACCAGAAAACTACCGGACTGAGCGAATCGAGTTCGAGCTGTTGAACTTCCGTAGCCCCTATCACTGCGTCTTGGGACGCCAAACGTTCGCAAAATTCATGGCGACCCCCCACTATGCATACAGCATGATGAAGGTCCCAGGGCCGAGCGGCATCATCACCGTCCACGGCAACCCCGATATGGCCGTGGAATGCAAGGACAAAGGCGCCGATCTCGCCGACACCATCATCGTCGCGGAGACTGATCACGCGGATGAGCTAGCGAAATACGCGGGCAACATCAACAAGGACGACCCCACCATCCTGAAGAAGCCAACCGCCGCGAACTCCACGTTCGAGGCAACCACGCATACTCGCACCATCGAGCTCGTCTCAGGCGACTCCAACCAGACGGTAAGCATTGGGGCGCACATGATCCCCGCATAGGAAAGCGCGCTCATCGAGTTCCTCCGTGAGAACCGCGACATCTTCGCATGGAAACCTTCTCACATGCCAGGTGTCCCGAGGGAACTCGCTGAGCACAAACTACACACAGACCCCAAAGTGCGACCGATAAAGCAGTCGCTACGGCCCTTCAATGAAGAGCGCTGCCGAGCAATTGCCGAAGAAGTGCAACGCCTGCTGGCCGCAGGCTTCATTCAGCCAATAAAATACTCCAAGTGGCTGGCAAACCCAGTCCTGGTTCTGAAAAAGAACAACACATGGAGAATGTGTGTCGACTACACCAACCTCAACAGCGCCTGCCCGAAGGAGGAGTTCGTCCTACCACGCATCAATCAGATCATCGACTCGACCGCGAGATCGAAGTCGCTATGCTTCCTCAACTCATACTCTGGTTACAACCAGATCAAAATGGCGGTGCAGGATGAAGAGAAGACGGCGTTCATCACGCCATTCGACGCCTTCTGCTACACGGCCATGACGTTCGGCCTCAAGAACGCCGACACCACATACCAAACGTGCATGCAGGAGTGCCTCACGAGCCAAATTGGCCGCAACATTCACGTCTACATCGACGACGTGGTGGTAAAATCCACCCGCCAGGACGACCTGCTCGCCGACCTGGCCAAAACCTTTAGAAATCTGCGGAGGTACAACATCAAGCTGAACCTAGGAAAGTGCACCTTCGGTGTCCCCACCGTACAGCTACCGGGATATGTAGTCTCCAAGCGAGGCATCAAAGCCAACCCCACAAAGATCGACACCATCGCGCGACTCGGCAAACTCGAGTGCCTGTGCGACGTCCAGAAGTTGGCCAGGTGAGTCGCGGCTCTCAGTCGCTTCATCCCCCGACTAGGCGAGAAGAGAATGCCTCTCTATCACCTGATGCGCAAGAACCCCACGTTCCAATGGGATGCATAGGCGGACTATGCACTCAAAGCACTCAAAGAAGTGCTACTCGCGGCTGCACTACTTGCCGCCCCAATCGACAAAGAGCCAATACTCGTCTACATGGTGGCCTCCACTCGAGTCGTCAGCGCCGTGATGCTCGTCAAACGGCCATAGGAGGGCAAGGAGCGCCCCATATAGCGCCTTGTCTACTACATCAGCGAAGTCCTGACGGACTCACGACATCACTACCCGCAGTACTAGAAACTGGTATACGTGGTATTCCGAGCTCAGCAGCGACTCCCCCATTATTTCCAGGAGCACCGAATCACGGTGGTCTCCTCCGCACCTCTGTAGGACATAATACGCAATCGTGCGGCGACTGGGCGAGTTGCCAAGTGGGCCGTCGAAATCGGCGTCCACACATCAAATACGAGACCCGCAAAGCGATCAAGTCACAAGCCCTAGCTAATTTGCTCGCAGATTGGGAAGAAGCGCAGCAGCCGGAGAAGCTACCATACCTCCACTACTGGTCGCTCCACTTTGACGGCTCCAAGAACACCGACGGCGCAGGGGCCAGGGTCATACTGACCTCCCCCAAAGGGGACAAGCTGCGATACGTTCTCCACCTCAACTTCAAGCCTTGCACCAACAACATGGCACAATACGAGGCTCTATTCCACGGCATGCGGGCCTCCAAGGAGATGAACATCAACCGCCTACGGTGCTATGGCAACTCCGACCTAGTCGCCGGCCAGGTCGCCGGAACATGCGACGCCATCTCTCCAACAATGATCGCGTACCGCCAAGCGGTAGACCAGCTGGGAGGAAACTTCGACGGCTATTCAGTCGAGTGGATCGACAGACGCAAGAATGAGGAGGCAGACGCCCTTTACCACATCGGGTCGGCCCGACAAACTCCACCCGCAGGCGTCTTCCTCGACATCATCCACAAACCTTCGGTCTGCCCACCGAAGGAGATCGACATCGGGATACCGCTACAACTAGAGCCGGCCCTAGTCACCATGATTATGGAGCCCAGCGACTGGACGGCACCATACGTCGCCTTCCTCGAGCACAAGATCCTCCCAAGCAACGAGACGGAGGCACGAATGATTGTGCGCCGCTGCAAATCCTTCGTCATCATCAACGGCGAGCTCCACAAATGCAGCGTGACTGGTGTGTTCCAGCGTTGCGTACAGCCAGAAGAAGGCCGCAAGATCCTCCAGGACATTCACGCCGGCGACTGCGGCCATCACGCCGGCACCAAGTCGTTGGTCGCCAAGGCCATGCGGCACGGCTTCTACTGGCTCACTGCGCACGTCGACGCCACCAACATCGTCCAATGATGCGTCGGGTGCCACAAGTACACCAACCAGATGCACCTCCCTGGTTCGGCACTCAAGATCATCCCCATCACATGGCCATTCACTGTATGGGGCATGGACATGGTAGGCCCATTCAAGAAGGCCCCATCCGGCTTCACCCACCTCCTGGTCGCGGTCGACAAGTTCACCAAATGGGTCGAGGCCAAGCCGATCAAAAAGTGCGACGACAAGATGGCCACCAAGTTCTTACGTGATCTCATCTACCGGTATGGCTACCCGCACAGCATCATAACAGACAACGGCACCAACTTCGCCAAAGGGGCCATGGCGGAATTCTACGAAGAGCACGACATACGACTCGACCTCGCCTTAGTCGCCCACCCGGAGTCGAACGGCCAAGCAGAACGCGCCAACCAGAGCATCCTCCACAGGCTCAAGCCGTGACTCTAGGTGCCCCTCAAGCGCACCCCAAGATGCTGGGTCGAAGAGCTCCCCTCCGTAATATGGGGGATTCGCACGTCCGTCAATTGCTCCACCGGGTTTACACCCTTCTTCATGGTGTATGGTGCCGAAGCCGTAATGCCAACAGACCTAGAGCACGACTCATCTCGAGTCGCCAATTACGTCGAGGCGACAAACGAGACCGCCCGCCAAGACAACATCGACCAAATCAACGAGGCACGTGACCTGGCTCGCTCCCGCACCGCCATCTACCAGCAGGGACTCCGCCGCTACCATAGTAGCCGAGTCCAGACTCGCACCTTCTAGGAGGGCGATCTGGTGCTACGACTGACTCAGGATAAGAAAGGCATGCACAAACTCTCCCCCCATGGGAGGGGCCATTCACCATAGGGCGAGTCCTCGGCAACGATGCGTACTACCTCATCGACAAACGAGGCGACAGCCAGCTCGAGGTCGGGAGGCCATGGAATGTAAACCTCCTCCGAAAGTTCTATACATAGAACTCAAACATGTACTCAGCTGACATATATAATTGAAATTCATTCGGTTCACAAAAGTGTGTCTACTCGCCATATCCTTGTGCCACTCGCACTTGTACAATTAGCAATATGCTACCCGCGGAAGTCAACCCTTGGTCGAGCGACTCACACGGCTAAGTAGTGCGGCCTAAGGGCACCAAAAATACTCGGGCCTTAGGACGTCCACGAACACACCAACCCGGAGGCACCATCGGAGTCGCCTAGCTCGACTGGCCCACCGGGCCAAGACGACCGGTATACGCTTATCACAGTGACCTGTCCTTCCCATCCTCGCGTAAAGCGACTCGAACGGTTAAGTACCACGCACGGGGACTCCTCAAAAGTAGAACCCTCACGCGGCTCGAGAACACACCAATTAAGAGAGCTGCCTTGGACTCACCCAACGACTGGTTCTCCGAGCCAAGGGAGGAGACGAGTTACAAACAACGCATTAGTAACTGGCAACAGGCATGCACCCAAAACTGCTAGGTACTACGCTCGGGGATCGCCTACAAACAATCCCACTCGCCCTCGGGGACTCGCCCCCTCAGAAGACGCAAGAGAGAAAACAATGCACAATCAAAAGAAAACACATATGTATACAATCGAGTTATACCCCATTAAAGGGTAGACGCGCTCGGGGACTCGCTCAAACAAAAAAAAACACCACACGATCACACTAGCATTACGAGTCGATTGACTCCTCTTACTCAAAATATTGTTCATATTACAAAAGTCGCCATTTGGCATATATTACAAACTGCCCTGAGATACTATCTATTTCGCAGGCCCTAAAGAAGAAGCATCCCCACCACCCTTGACACGGGAGAAAGGTTGCCACGGGTTCGTCAGGTAGGTCGTCAGTGACTTCAACAGCGCCGACCGAAATGGTTGCTCCGACTTCAAGTTATGATTCTCCGGCTGGGGGTCGCCAGGCGCCAATACCGTCTCCTGGTATGGCAGAAGGTCCCCCATCGCCAACACCCGATCAGCAAAGGGGGCGGCCTTGGCGATTAGCTTCAGCACCTCTGACATCTCCACTGTACCTGTAGCCGAAGGGTAGCCGCTGGTGATGTCGTCGAGGTCGAAATCGTCAGGGAAGTAGGCAAGACCCAGGCTCAATGCCGTGGTGGCCCCGCGCCTGAAAACTGGGCGTGCCATCCACTCCACGACGCCAGGGACCTCCTCCAGATAGCGCAACACTTCTGTAAGTCCCCCAGGAATAACCTCAGTGCGGGACATCCCCTGAAGGACTGCTTGGATGCACAATGCCGAGGCAGTAGCCGCGTTCACCACGGCAATCAGGCACTGCGAGGTGTTGAAGGTCTGCACCATGGGGTCGCTTTGTCCTATCACAGCTAAAATATCAGACGTTAGTGACACTATGGATTTCCCCACTCGGGGACTCGCCAAACATGTTAAGCAAAGCATAGAGACTCACCAAGAAGTTTGCAGTAGTGCTCGGTGACGTGCTTCTCCAGGGTGGCATGATCATCCTTCAGCCCCAGGATGATCGAGTCCGCGGCCTTGCGCTGTTCTTCAGCCGCAGCGACTGCAGCCTTCGCTTGATCCTCAGAAGAAATGGAGGCTGCTTTCGCCTCCTCCAACTCCTGGATTAGCGAGGCGATTCACCCATTTGCCATGTCCATCTCGGCAACTGGGACATACCCTTCATGGGCCTTGGCAATTGCAGCCGGAAGACCATCTGGAAAGAAAAGAAACAAATCATCAACACGCTAGAACACCAACAGTTCATAGCCGAAAAACAAATCAAGTACTTACCAACAGTCTCCTGGAGTCGCCGGTTGGCTTCCTGTGCCACCCGGAGATCTCGCTCCAGACGCTCCCTCACGTCCAAGCGATCTATCGACTCCCTTTGCAAGCCCTGCAAGAATAACAAAAGTTAGCACTTACCAAAATAGATATTCAGTTCCTAGCCAATGAAATTCAGCGACCAGGAACTCGGGAACTAGCGACTAGAAGAAATTCAGTTCCTAGCCGCTGAAATTCAGCGACTAGGAACTCGAGGACTGGAGAGTAGAAGCAACTCAGTGTCTAGCCGCTGAAATTCAGCAACTAGACACTCGGGGACTAGACGTACATGAATGGCGGCGCCAAGCATGTTGTGAAGCTCTCCGGCGTCCGTCGATGGGACCGTGAAGGAAGTGCACCCGCGTCGCGACCCAACATCTTCATCAACAATCTCCGGGCTCTGTGGAGACTGGTTGTCCGCCACGCCTAGAAACCCCTTCGCCATGAAGCATGGGAACGTTGCTGAAGCCCTAGCCGGGGCACTGGTCGCCGGAGCCGACGTTTCCATCGCTGGAGGGCCCTTAGCTGGCTCCGACCGCGTAGCCGCCACCTCTTCGATGACTGCAGCGAGATCGCTCTCCTTGGCACTATCCATCACCACAGAGTCGTTGGCACCGCCCTTCTGCCTCTTCACGCCCTCCACAGTTGCTGCGTCTTCAGCAGACTTCCTCTTCTTGGGGAGGTCGCCCTCTCCCATGGTGGCGACTGGCAGAATCTTCGCCACCGAAGGGCGACCGATCTTCTTGACCCCAGACCTGCCAAACCTCCAAAATCAACACAAAGATAGCACGAAAACGGAACACAACTTGGAATGGAGAATTCGAAGCTTACTTGGCGACTGGGAGAACGCGTAGTCCGGTGCTGACGTGGGTGGTCTTGTCTAATTCCGGCCCCAGTTTGCGTGTGAGACCTCTCTCAAAGACATCTGAAGCCCACGACACCGTGGGCTTCCTTGACGACGAAGCCGCGGTCGCCGGAATTTCCGGCTCTGAAGACGCGACCGCTCTTGAAGGTTGCGGCGACTTCGACGCCGCGGCCTTAGCCGCCTCCCAGCCTAGTGCCCTCGAAGGTGTTGGCGCAATCATCGCCATAGGAACTTCTACCGCCGCCTCGGTGTCCTCGTCCTCCAATCCCTTCATCGGAATTGCATCCTGCAGGATCTAGTGCAAAGTTTCGGGGGTGTCATCATCATCGGAGTCGTCATCTGACTCAAACACCACCACCGACCTGGGCGGTGATGCTAGCTTCTTTGCTGGCAACTTTGGTTTGTGCGCGGGCTTCGCCGGCATGGCCGTGCGCCAAGACATGTGCTCTTGCATGATCTCGTCACCCCCTTCGTTTTCATCAAGGCTGCGACTCGCCTCGAACTCGCGCTGCTTCTACATGCGAGTCTTGCGAGCCGTAGGCGCTGGGGGAGGAACCTCCTTCGCTTCCTCGTTGCTTTCGAAGGAATGTCCTTCGGAGGCCTCATCAAGCTCCCAGGGGACCTCTTCGTCAAGAGGAGGGAGCCAACCCTCCAACACCTGGAACAACTAAGAACAACCACAAAAAATATCAAACGATGCGACTGCGAATTACGTTGCAGAAATTGCGACTAGAAGGAAAACTTACTGTGGGAGCTTCATTCTTCACGGGAGTGTATGAGGCGAGCCCGGCCGATGTGGTTGTAAATTCCGCATCGGTGATCTTCTTTAGTGCGACCTTGTGGTCTTTGATTTCCCACGACTCTTTGTTGGTCTGGGAGGGATCGTGTTTCTTGCTGTACTCATACATCCAATGCGACTGAGCCGCTAGCGGAACCAGACGGCGCCCGAGATAGCAGTTGTAGAGGTTGATCAAGGACAGCCCCTGATCCTTCAACATCTGGATCTGGTCCATCATCTTCGCAAAGGCCATCCTCTGGTCTTCTGGGAGTTTCTTCGACGCCAGCCGGCGAGGCTCACTCCTTTCTGCGAGAAACTCAAGAAGCGCTACTACACTGGAGGGAGTGGATTCTTTCACGTAGAACCAGCTCTTCTTCTACTCGCTCGCGGCCTTCTTCGGCAGCAGAAGTTTGATAAAGGTGGCCTTCGGCTTCAATTGGAATGTGGCGCTGCCGGCCACCAACATCAAGTCGTCGGACGCATCGCGCCCGATGCGGCCGTGGAAGAGCTCCAGCCACAGCGAGAAGTACGGCCTGCAGCCAAGATAGCATTCGTAGAATGTGATGAAGATCGCCAGTTGCTCGATGATGTGCGGACCAAGATCCAACAGCTTGATTAGCATAGAAATGTCGGAAGAATAGTGAGGTGGGGAACCCCGAACCCCTCTCTAGGTGGCTAGGGAAGCAAATGAACTCGCCGGCCCGTGGCTTCGGCTCGATCTCGGAGGGAGCAGGGACCCGCTAGTTCCCCTTGAGGAGGACTCCAGCGTCATTAGGAAGGATGTGGGATCGCTCGGTGTGAAAGGGATAAAATCGAAGGAAGATAGGAGAAATGGATGCGGGAGAATGAAGAACGCATGGAAGGATTTGCAAGGCTGATTTGTTACTCCCCTTATAAGGAGGCGCTACCCACCAAATTCGGGGTAGCCGTTACCTGCGGTAATTACGCCGAAACTACCGTTGGAATACCCAACAGATAGTTTGACCAGGTTGATGGTCCAACTCCTGCATTCCACTGGCTGGAAGCTAACCCCGTCCACTCGCCGAAGCAATCACTTGGCAACTATCGCGTTCGTGGGAGCAGCGACTAGGAGCCTGGGAAAAACTTCCTTGGTTTCAGTGGAGTCCATCACCGATTCGACTGGGTGTCCAAATTGGACTCACCTACTCCGACTGCCAAATGACCACCTGCGCCTGAATCAACGATGGCCTCGGGGACTACTGATGGGGATATGCCGAATGGGACATGCCCAGCAGGACATTTCGATTGGGCCAAAGGGCTCGCGAGTGGGCCTGCAGAACGGCGACTAGAATGCGACTAGAGAGAAGGCCTAGCGACTGGAGACTGGAGGCCCGTGAGCATACTCGAAGCCCAGTTGGATTAGGTCAAAGCTTCTGAATCCATATCCTATTCAGTTGTAAACTGTAAACCCTAGCGAGGTGCCTCATATATAAACCTCTCTATGGTATCCTGAGGACTTATGTTCCATCATACACCCCTTCAAGTGACTCGCGGCTTAAACGCCGAGCACGCCACCCCTGTAAATCGCTCTCCGTTAATCCAATCTAGCAGGAGAAGGTCTTTACCCTCCGGGGGGCCGAACTTGGGTAAACCCATGTGCATCTGCCCCCATCTCGCATCGCAGATGGCCACGAGCTCTCGCCCCCGATTCAATCAATCGCTGCCTACTACAGCGACTGCCGTGGCCATTTCCACGACATTAGGCGGATGATCAGCACGGTCAAAGGTGATTGCCACTTCCGACCAATCCAGGAATTGGGGGATAGTCGGAACTGTTGCATTGAGCTAATGCAGAACTGCTTTCTTGACCTTAGCTGGTTGAGATCCGAGGAAGGTGACGTTAGTGTCTTTCTTTGTTGGGAAATTTTTCTTCCCCTCTGGCTTCGGATTTGAAGGATTAGCTTCCTCCATGTCGGAATCTTCCTTGGTCTCTTTATCTTTTTCGGGATTCTTCTTTCCCTTCTTAGCCCGTAGCTGTGTCGTCTTTTTTGATGTCGTCATTAAAACGACACTCGGCGTTTGTGTGAGACGAGCCCCCATTGGCATCTAAGTGATGCACACATGGGTTATTGGCAATGTCGACCCAAGAGTAGGTTTTTCTAGGTTGCTAGTCTCCTCTACCTTGGACTCTTGATGTCCCACGACCGCGTCCATGGCCACCGCGGCGCCCTCCTCATCCTCCAGACCCGAAAGTAGCAGTGACCACTGCCGTTTCCGCGTTGGGTTTCTCTTCCGAGGTATTCTTGCGCTTCTGAGCTTGTTGCTTTGGTTGTTTTGCTGACTGTGGCACAACTAAGGCGTTCAGTAATCCCTCTGCGTCATCGTCAGCATATGCATACTTGCTCGCTATTTCTATCATTTCTCCCAAATCTATGACATTGTCACACTTAAGTGATGACGCAGTAAACCAATTGGGAGTCCTGCAATGAAAGCTTCAATCGCAGTTTGATCGTTTACCCCTTCATAGGAGTTCTTAGTGTTGATCCATCATCCGAGATAACCACGGCAAGTTTATCTAGCTTTCTGGGTGCAACGCTGTAGGTCTCCTACCGTACAGGGCCTCTGATATGTGCCTTCGAAATTCCGAAAGAACGCGCTTTGCATGTCATACCAGTTGTGGATGGTGTTCTCTGGAAGTTCTTTGAGCCATGACCATGCCGTCTTCTGCAACATAAGTGGGAGATACCAGGTCGCGACCAGGCTGTTTCCGCCTTTGGCGATGCAGCAAGCTTGGAAGAAATCCTGGAGCCAAGTATCTGGCCGAGCTACACCGTCCTAGGGCTGGATATGTCTCGAGATAGCAAATCCTTTCGGGAATCTGGTCGCTCTTATACATGGTCTGAAGCACTTTGGGCCCACGTATATATCATCATTTTCGTAGCGCCGCGCCTCTATGTTGGAATTAATCTTGTGTCTTGCGTCACTTGGGGACAGAGATCGTCCTGACTGATGGCTATCACTGCGGTGCCTTGGAGTTGGACTTCGGCTTCTGCCACCACCTCCACCACGACGCCCTTCTTGGCCTCCTTGGGAGCTATTGTGATGGCTACTTGGTGGAGAGGGTGGGGCAGTTGGATTGTTTCCGACTGATCGCCGGTCTCTGTCCGGAGCGACATTATTCCAGTTCGAGGGAGGATCTTCATTATGGCAAGCCCCCTGTCGGCTTGACTCGGTACGATGTCCGTCGTTCCTTCATCCGTCATTCCCAGCACGGTGGGAATCAGCCAGACGACTTGTGTGTCTAGGAGGTGGCCTTTTTTGTCGGTCCTCCTCCTGACGTTTCTCTTTGTCTTCTTCCCTACGATCGTTCGACTCTCACTGGGGAGGATTTCTCGGATACAGTGCAACCATCGCCTCTTGCTCGGCGGCTCGAGCAACATTGCACCAGTCACGTGCAGCTCTATGGTGCTGTCCTGAAGATCCGGTTCTTGAGTGATTGTCTTCCCGACGGTCGGAATGGTGATGTTGTTCCGGAACCTGTTGGGGTCTTATGTCGTTCTAGGCTGGATCCGTGCGACATTGGTCGGTTTGGGAGACCAGTTTTCTGCTTCTGGATTTTGTGACCTTCTATTGCTCTAGACCCTTGGTGAGTAGCTTAATGCCCAATCAAACCTGTTCCAGGCCTGGGTTGTTCGCCAGGATATCTTGGGCTACAGTAGTGTTTTGCACTGGTGTTGGGTAAACCAGATCTCCATTGCTATGAAGACGAGGCATCCCTGGATCTCCCTCAAAGAGAACCTTGCGTACTTCCGGAAATTGATTGTCACGTGTGTGTCGTTTCCGGTTCTTCTAATGTTGCAGAGAGTTGAGCTTCTCTGCCTTGGCCATGCGTTTCTTATCTTCCTTGATGTTCTTAGCTTCATCTAGGAGTACATGGCGATGCGCTTCTAGGGCTTGGGCCCTTTCGTCCATTTCTGCAGCAGTAAGTTCTGCTGCAGTAGGGATAGGTGTGGTTAATGCAGCGTCGATGACCTTACGGGCACCTGCAGTGACCACGTGTCCATCCACCTGGGATAAGTGCTCCATCTGAGTCTTCCTCGTATTCCTCGGCAATCACCTCCTCTACTGGAAGCCCTTTTGCCGCGGTCTTGTTTTTCTTGTTCCTCTTCTTTGCCTTCTTGGCAACTTCGGTAGCAAAGACGGCTTTGGGTCTGTTTCCTGGAGTCAAGCTCTGGTTGGTACTTTCAGACATTTGGACCTCGGGATTATCTCCGATATCCATGTCATCCTGTGCTTTGGGAGAGTTTTCTCCGGATCCTTCGTCCATGGCTTCTCCTTCTTCTGCAGATTTGGAGTTGTACTCCTCTTCATATTCCGCGAAGAACTTTTGGAAATCCGCCGACATCATCGAGTCATCCGAGGATACGGGTAAGTCGGTGTTTGTTCCGATCGCCTCTAGCACTAAGTCAGTGTTGTCTCCAGCATCGGCAGAGCCGGATCTGGATCCAACATATCCGACAAAGTGCGATGTGTGGGTCCTGAGGTAGTTGCGGCTCTCCTCGTGGGCTTCCTCGAAGAACTTGATGGTGTCGAGAACCTCATCCACGTTTGCACCTTGCACCATCATGCGCCTCAACGTATGCCTTAGGAAAGGTTGGTCTGTTCCGATGTTGGCAGAACCAGAACCAAGGTTGTTGTTGTGCTCCTCCTGGATTTCGACCTTGGCGGGTGGATCGATCTAGGATTCGCCCTCGCTAGGGAGATCCACTCCAGATTTGACTTGAACCGCAAGATCCGCTTCAGGCTCAGATTTCTCCACTATCTCCGCAACAGGTGCGGGCTGGGTGGGATTAAGGTTTTGTGAGATCCGGAACTCTGCCGCCTCTGCAGACAAAGGCTACCCAGAAATTTCTTCTGCCTCTATCGTCACCGCTGGGATGGGTGGGGCAGGTTCAGCAAATCTGATGTACACATCGATCTCGCCAAAAGACATGATGGTGTAGGTGGTCACGGCTTCCCTAGCCGGAATCCAGGTCTCATCGAGAACGATGAGAGGAGCGTCACTGGCGTAGAGGATGCGACCGACGACGATAGTCTCGCCGATTTCGATTCTTACAGATTCTGCTCGGAATGTAGATCCGAAGGTCACCCGCCCCAGGGTGGGCGCCAACTATCATCGGATTAATGACAAGTACGCCATGAGGGGGTCCTCGAGGCGTGTGGAAGAGAGGGGTGTGAGACGTACGGTGTTCTGGGACGGTGATCACACAAGTTTACCCAGGTTCGAATCCGTCGGCTTTGGACGGATCCTACTCCAATCGAATTCAAAGAATACATAGCCGGAATATGGGTTACAAGGGTTTCGCCTGTGCGAGTTGAGATTGTAGACTATTGTGAGGGTGCCCTAAAGGCTCTCCCTAGGATGGCTTATATAGATATCTAGCCTAGGGTTTACAGGAGAGACCTATCTGACTACGACTAAGAGTTGGTTACATAGTACATCTTGAACTACAAGTAACACTATGGGCCTATGTCGGTAGGTCATCTGGGCCTCCCCGTAGACGGACTGGACTCCGTCTCTTCTCCCTGACTAGGCCGCCTGTGAAGCAAAGCTCTAACCCGAAGTGGGCCACCATGGTCAGTGAGGCACAGTGAGGATACCCGGAAAGTATATCCCCAACAACAGAATCAAGCGTCGTATTGGTATAAGGAAGGTACCCAGATTCATAGAAGATGAAGAAGGAGTTTTGTGGTACATAGGACGTATCTGTGTGCCAGTAGATTCAGAGTTGAAACAAGTCATTATGCGGGAAGCTCACCATACTATTTATTCTATCCATTCCGAAGGAACAAAGATGTATCAGGATTTGAAGGAGCAATTTTGGTGGCACAATATGAAGAGAGAAATTGGAAGCTGCATAGCCAAGTGTGATATCTGTCAGAGGGTCAAAGCGGAACATCAGAGACCTGCAGGACTTTTGCAACCATTGCAGATTCCGGAATGGAAATCGGATTCTGTCAGAATGGATTTCATCACATGTTTGCCTACTTCTAGTAGGGGAAATGACTCTATTTGGGTCATAGTCCATTTTATACCTGTCCAAGGTAGCCCATTTTATACCTGTCAAGACCACCTACTAGAGTTCGAAGCTAGCAGAGCTATACATTGCGAGAATCATCAGTTTGCATGGAACCCCTAAGACCATAGTATCGGATCGAGGAACCCAGTTTACCTCAAAATTTTGGCAGAAAGTCCAAGAAGGATTAGGAACCAAGCTGAATTTTAGCACAGCTTATCACCCGCAAACCGATGGACAAACTAAAAGAGTCAACCAAATTTTAGAAGATATGTTGAGAGCTTGTGTGCTAGAATATCGATCAAAATGGGAAGATTGTCTGCCTTTCGCAGAATTCTCATACAACAATAGTTATTAAGCCAGTTTGCAAATGGCCCAATTTGAGTTCTTATATGGAAGAAAGTGTCGTACCCCCCTGAATTGGTCGCAAGTAGGAGAGAGTCAGATTGTTGGACCCGACATCCTACGAGAAGCCGAAGAGAAGGTTCACAAAGTCTGTGAACACCTCAAGACCTGCCAATCCAGACCGAAGTGTTATGCTGACAAAAGACTTCGAGACCTGACCTTCAATGTCGGAGATTTTGTGTATCTCAAAGTATCACCCCTAAAAGGAATGCAACATTTTCAACTGAAAAGGAAGTTATCCCCCAAATATATTGGACCCTTCAAGATTTTAAATCACTGAGGAGAAGTATCATATCAACTTGAACTGCCGGAGGAGATGTCATCCATACATGATGTGTACTATATCTCGTTACTTCGCAAATGCCTAGAAGTTCCGGAGAAGACCGAAATGTTCAAGAACATCGATCACCGAGCCATAGATATCAACAAAGAACTAACCCATCGTGAAGTACCCATTCGTATTTTGGAAGAAGCCTTCAGAACCACCAGGACCAGGAGTATCAAGTTTCTCAAGATCCAGTGGAGCAACCATACTGAAGAAGTTACTTGGGAGCGAGAAGATTACATTAGGACTGAGTTTCCAAATCTCTTTAGTTCCTAGTTTTTTTTAAATCTCGGGACGAGATTTTGTTTAAGGAAGGAAGGTTTGTAAGACCCCAAAAATCTTAATCAAGATTATCAAGTTCTAATCACACAAGTTTAGGGTTAACACAAACTTTTATTATTAAATCTAATATGAGTGTATGTGTGAATTGCATTTGTGTATGAATGAGTGCAATTGCCATGTTTGATTGCTACAAATGATAAGAAATGGTTTAAATATGAATATTACATCATCCAGGCCAATTACAAACAAAATCCAAAGAAAAGAAATTCAAATATGAATCATATGATCAAATGGTCATTTTGAGCAAAGTTAACCACTAGACCACTTTGAGTGTTTCTAGTAAAAGATTTCTAATATAAACTTTCTCAATTCTTTTCACCCCTTGCTAGACCAAGTAAAAGTGAACCCAAGCCCACTTTACAAACTAACAGAAACAAATTCCAAATCTATTTAAAGGACAATTCAAAATTGAGTCAAGTTCATATGCAAGATCACCATTTTTCAAAAACCACCCAAATCAATTCACCTTGGCAAACCCAAGAAACCATAGACACTCAAGCATGTGACAAACACACTCACCAAAATTTACCAAAAATTCAAATCTTGACTTCATGCGGCCATTTGGTCGAGCACCTGGCAGACACAGAAAAACAATTGACTAACTTCTATTGTTCTGAGTAGTGATCACTTGCCACTAGCCCCTCATTTCACTCCCCTAGTCTCCCTTAGTGCCTAGCAGTGCATCAGACCAGCTCCCCCTTTGTCGTTTGCGCCAGTGCAACGCCGCCCAAAGCTCGCCGCACTGGTCGACCAAGAACCACTCGCCTCAGACAACACCGCCCTCTCCCACGATGCCCAGGAGACAAGCAACCGTCCACCGCCACCCTCTGTCCAACCCTCGACCGCAGGAAAGCCATCGACCATCCACAAGCGCCACGCCCGTTTCTCTGCCATCCATACCGAGAGCACGCCAGAGCACCGCAGCCGACACGCACATACACACCGCGCCTCGCCCTCACTACGCATGCCCGCACTCATCATGACCCTAGCTACCACCCAGACTTGCCCGTTCGTCGCCGTGTGGACCATAGCCACTGTGCGCCGTCTCGAACGCCGCTGTTTCCGCCCAGATCACCGACTGTTCCCGACCATTCCCAACCGCCCCTTGCTGTGCCATCACTCGCACGATGACCGCCATAAAGCACCACGTCGACCCCTACCCTCATCCATGCCGCTAGCCCTCTATATCGCCGTCACCGACGAGCCCAAGCCATCCCACTCTGTCCCTCTCGCCGGTGTATAAATAGAGGCCGCCCCAGATCTAATTCGCCACACCATTCCACTCCCCTCACTCCCAGACACCTCCCACACCTCTCCCCGGATCAAGGCGATCACCACACCACCGAAATTCACTAGAGCCCGCCGCTGCAGAGGAGAAGAGGAACCGGAGCTAGGAGCCGCCCCAGGAGCCGCCGAGATCATCATTCAAACTGCTGTCGTCTACAATGTTGTTCGCCCCATCACCGACCTTATCTGGAGCCTAGGTGAGCCCCCACGTACCCACCATCACGTTAGGGTTCGTTCCTCACCGGAGCTGTTCGCCGGAGACGACGAACCACGGCCGTAGATTCTAGTCTAATCGCACGGCCCAGATTGAAACTTACCGCTTTGCGTTAGATGAGTCACTGACGCGTGGGACCGTTCTGTCAGCTGCCCGCTGCGCCAGCGTTATGCAGTTGGGTCGGCCCAGTTAGTTTCCCCCATAGAGCCCATCTATTAAAATAAGCTTTTCCCATTTTAGTTAAATCTAGATTTTGTAAGTAGACTCAAAACTCAATTAAAAGGGATTCATTAAACCAAATTGCATGATTCCAATTTTCTTATAAAGGTACTCAAATTATCTATCCATGCCCGTTGGATTCAAATCATTTGAAATTATAGATAACCTACACCAAAAATAACAAGACAGAGACTTTTCCACATTCAAACATTTTTCAAAAATCAACCATAAATGCTTTTGAGTTGATTCCAACTCTCAAAAATCACACTTGACAAGATCTATTTGAATATGTAAAAATATTTAGGTTTAGATGCAGTGACCTTGGACTAGTACTAAAAGAATGCTATATAGGCATTTCTAGTCACTTTAATTTTATTAAATAGTAATTATAAACTTTATAAAATATGACCAACACTTTAAATCACATTCCCAAGTATTAGAATATGTGGTGATGACATGTGTCAACATGATCCCATATTTTAATTGGAGAATATTAAATCTTAAGTATTTTTCAATGAGTAGAAATTACTTTTCTAAAATAAGATAAATAAAATTAGGTCTTTATTTCATGTGATGATTGTGATGATGCTAGATCATCTAGTGTGAGCCTTAGTGTGCTAAATATAAGTAGTTAAGTATTGTTTGGTGACTGTGTACCTCGTATTCATTTATAGACGATAGTACCGACCCGGGATACGAGGAGGAGGAGTACTACGAAGAAGAATAAGAAGAAGAGAACTTCGACCACTGCACTACTCAAGGCAAGCTAACACTTTCAAGTTTCTTAACTATGCAAGCCATCACTAATTGCAAGCTAGAACTATGCAAGCTAACACTTGCAAACTTGATAACCTATGCAAGATGCATTAGGCATGCTTAGTTATACAACTTTGATTATACCAATCCCATGTTTTACTTGCAAGCTTTATTCTTTTACTTTTACTAAAGTTCTTTACCCTTAGTTAGTGATTTGTGAGTATTGGAAAAATAGTATAGATACCATAAAGAGTACAAAACTAGGCCTAAGTAGTTATACTTAGATGTCATCAAAAGGCATAAAACTAGAGTTGGATAGTTACACTTGATTAGCACCCCTCATTAGTGAATACCCTCAACTTTAGTGGCTAGTGCTAAGCATAAAAGTTGATCACTTTAGATGGGAATACTTGGTGAAAATGATTATGAAAACCTTGGAATGATGATTCATTCTATTGAAATGTTTGTACATGTGTTATGGACACAAAATGATTTGATCATGAAAATGTTGAGGCATGAGCCTTAACCCTTTATAAAAACAGATGGTTGGGTTCGGATGCGATAACATTCCAATTTTACCATTCAACCACAATACCAGAATTGGGTAGGGCTTAATTGGAAGTTTATATGCCTTATTATGGGTTCCCTCGTGGAAAGAGGTTGAGCTGAGGCTACCTCGTGAGTGTGAATGTCCACCTATGCAGTTCCCAGGATGGCAGATGGCCATGCCTGGGAGGCCAAGCTCACAGGGGAGGTGCCTATACTAGAGTGTGTACTTGAAAGGTTATGATTGATTATCCGCATACTAAGTATGATGATTTAGGGTTATCCCTGACGGATGTATCGAATTTTGTGGTGAAAGTGTACCACCTCTGTAGAGTGTCAAACTATTCGAATAGCCGCGTCCACAGTCATGGACAGTTGGAGTGGCCATATAGTTTCGTTGTCATATGTTTTCAAAATGACTTGAGAATTGAACTATGACTTTGATTGACCACAACAGAGTTGTGGACAAGAAAACTAGGTTCCCACTTAGGTGATGTAGAAAATTAAATTAGTTTTCTTTACTTCTAAACTCAGTATGAAATAAACCTGCCTTTTTGCAAATAAACCTAGAGCTTAAGATTCCTACTAGAACTACCTTACTTGTTAGTGATAGTTTGCGAGTACTTAAAGAGTACTCATGTCTTTGTCCCTGGCTATTCCCTTGGCCAGACTATGAGGAGGACTACTAGGAAGATGGACAGCAGGAGGTCTATGACGACTAGGAATCTCCCATCGTCAGCATTGCCAGTGACCCAGAAGATGGGGCCCCACTATGTTTACTTTCCGCTTCTTTGATTGTATTAAGACTGGATCATGAGATCCTTTATTTGTAGGACCATTATTAGGTTTGTAATGGATGATGTACTATGGTACCAATTCTGTTATGTCTCGCAAAAATGGTAATCCTGGGATTGCGATGTATGGCATAACAGGCATCTGGGATTAAAAATCCGGGTGTTGACAAGCAATGTGGTTTAGGACAAGAACACATGCAATGTGGTCATGTGGATCAATGGCTCTAGTGGATCAATGTGGTTTAGGAAAAGAACACATGCAATGACTCTAGGGACTCCATGTGTCAAACTATGGTCATAGAGACCAAAAGCACTTAGGAAAGCAGCTTCCACATTGCATGCTGCACCAGTGTAGTAGAAGTTGCATCACAGAATCCACTAGAGTGTGTGTGGTCATGTGGATCAATGTGGTTTAGGAAAAGAACACATGCAATGACTCTATTGTATCAATGTGGTTTAGGAAATAATGCATGCAATGACTCTAGAGACTCTATGTCAAACCATGGACATAGAGACCAAAAACACTTAGGAAAGCAGCTTCCAATTTGCATGTTGGACTAGTATAGCAAAAGTTGCATCACAGAATCCAGTGGAGTGTGTGTGGTCATGTGGATCAATGTGGTTTAGGAAAACAACACATGCAATGTGGTGATGTGGATCAATGACTCTAGTGGATCAATGTGGTTTAGATAAAGAACACATGCAAAAACTCTAGGGACTCCATTGGCCAAACCATGGTCACAGAGACCAAAAACACTTAGGAAAGAAGCTTCCAAATTGCATGTTGCACTAGTGTGGCAAAATTTGCATCACTGAATCCGCTAGGGCGTGTGTGGTCATGTGGATCAACGTGGCTTAGGAAAAGAACACATGCAATGTGGTCATGTGGATCAATGACTCTAGTGGATTAATGTGGTTTAAAAAAATAACACATGCAATGACTCTGGGGACTCCATGTGTCAAACCATGGTCACAAAGACCAAAAGCGGTTAGGAAAGTAGCTTCCACATTGCATGTTGCACCAGTTTGGCACAAGTTGCATCACAAAATCCACTTGAATGTGTGTGGTCATGTGGATCAATGTGGTTTAGGAAAAGAACACATGCAATGACTCTATTGTATCAATGTGGTTTAGGAAATAACACATGCAATGAATCTAGAGACTCTACGTGTAAAACCATGGACATAGAGACCAAAAAGACATAGGAAAGCAGCTTCCAATTTGCATGTTGGACTAGTATAGCAAAAGTTGCATCACAGAATCCACTGGAGTGTGTGTTGTCATGTGGATCAATGTGGTTTAGGAAAACAACACATGCAATGTGGTGATGTGGATCAATGACTCTAGTGGATCAATGTGGTTTAGATAAAGAACACATGCAAAAACTCTAGGGACTCCATTGGCCAAACCATGGTCACAGAGTCCAAAAACACTTAGGTAAGAAGCTTCCAAATTGCATGTTGCACTAGTGTGGCAAAAGTTGCATCACTGAATCCGCTAGAGTGTGTGTGGTCATGTGGATCAATGTTGCTTAGGAAAAGAACACATGCAATGTGGTCATGTGGATCAATGACTCTAGTGGATCAATATGGTTTAAAAAAATAATACATGCAATGACTCTAGGGATTCCATGTGTCAAACCATGGTAACAAAGACCAAAAATGGTTAGGAAAGTAGCTTCCACATTGCATGTTGCACCAGTTTGGCACAAGTTGCATCACAAAATCCACTGGAGCGTGTGCGGTCATGTGGATCGGTGTGGTTTAGGAAAAGAACACAAGCAATGTGGTCATGTGGATCAATGACTCTAGTAGATCAATGTGGTTTCGGAAAAGAACTCTTGCAATGACTTTAGGGACTCTGTGTGTCAAACCATGGTCACAGAGACCAGAAACACTTTGGAAAGCAGCTTCCACATTGCATGTTGCACCAGTGTAGCAGAAGTTGCATCACATAATCCAGTGGAGTGTGTGTGGTCATGTGGATCAATGTGGTTTAGGAAAACAACACATGCAATGACTCTAGAGACTCCATGTGTTAAACCATGGTCATAGAGACCAAAACCACTTAGGAAACACTACAAGAAAAGTTGGCTTTTACAACATACGATTTTCGTGGTTGAAGGCCCGTTTATCATGGCCAAAAAGTCTTCTGGGAGGGATGGCCTTTGAGTTAAAATCCCCATCCCAAGTGAATCAACCATGTTTTTTTCTGACCGTGGCGGATCGCACCCTTCAGCCACGAAAACTTGTTCCGTCATAGATCTGTTCGCCAGCCGCGTTGACTGCTGACGTCATGCAAACTTCCACGTGCAGCTGCCATTAGTGGCCGGTTACCGCCGTTTACAGTCACAGAAACCATGGTAGAAGCCAGGCCCAGTCAAGGCCTACTAAATACTAACTAGGCTGACCCATGAGGAGAGCCCAATAAGAATATGACTCGTTACTGTTTTGTCTTGCACTACTCTCAATGGGCCCAATAATGCATCCATCAGCGACCCACGACCTTTCAAGCCCAATATTGTTTTGGCCTACAGAAGGCCCATGTTAGTCTAACACTATGCGGCCCATTAGCATCCTGCGCCAAGTCGCTCCTGTACACTTAAGGCCTGTGGTCAGCCCATCACAATTATTGCAGGCCATCGTGGGCCGCCTACTAATGGCCCTTCTTTGATATGGTCCGTTACTGTTCTGACCTTTTACTATTCCAGCCATTTACAATTCATGCCCACAAGCGACATGTTACTGTTCTAGCCTGGTAAATTTGTCTGCCTATTACTGCCCATGTCTGGAAATTTCTCAATATTCTTGTCAGCCTCATCAACGTTACGGCCTTTAAGCGCTTCGACCCATTGTTGTTGCCTCTTTTGTGTTGAGGCCCGCTACTGTTTTGGCCCGTTAATTCTCTAGCCTATTATAGTTTTACCATTTTATAGTTTCTTGCATGTTACTGTAATGGCATGTTTACATTCTAGCTGCCATTGTTATGGCATATTCTTTATTACGACTATTCTTGTTATGGCTTTACGATTATGGCCAGTTACCACATGAGCGTCAACCCATTACATTTACGGACTTTTACAGTTTCGGCCTTTATGAAGCCCATGCTAATATCATGGAACGTGTATAATAATCCAACATCTTTTACTATTCATCGTCGGCCGAATACAAGACGTGCCAATAACAAAGCACGCTATTGTTCAATATCGACCTGCTTGGCATAGTTACAGTAACAACTACCACCATGTGTGGATGCTATCAACTAAATGCCTACATGGCCTATGCGAGTTATCTAGATATTACATCAGCTGCAAACTTCTTAAAATTATTACATATTATCAACTCAAGGGAAAGAAAAATCAGCATTTCAGTTGATAGCAAAGTCCTCAATTTTGTTTCTCAATCGATCACCTTGATCTTCCTTTCAGTGTGACAGCTACGTTGGAGGAGACATCATCGTGCAGCCACCTCTTTGGTGGCGATAGCAATAATTGTAGTCTAAAACTAAGTAATAACAAGTTAATACATCAAACAAGACAAACTACTCATTGACTGATATGACATGACCTATGAACTGGAGTTTACAATTGGTCAATGGTTCAATTATTGACCAACACGTCAAACAAACATGACAAGCAAGCACACATTAAGCAAGTGTGCCTACCATGAAACGAGCAATCAAAAAATGTGTGTGTGTCTTAGAATTTCAGCAAATGTAAACTAGCCACGTCATTTCAACAAATATATATGGAAGCATTTGTATACCCTAAAATGCAAGAGACGTTTGGTGACTCAGAATTTGCGCTGAGCCACAAAATGGCATGGAGTTACTGTTGGGGATATACTTTACGGGTATCCTCACAGTTCCTGGCTGACCAGGGTGGCCCACTTCGGGTTAGAGCTTTGCTTCATGGGCGGCCCAGTCAGGGAGAAGAGACAGAGTCCAATCCCACTACAGGAAGGCCGAGAAGACTTACCGACTTAGGCCCATAGTGTTACTTGTAGTTCAAGATGTACTCTGTAACCAACTCTCAGTCGTAGCCGGATAGATCTCTCCTGTAAACCCTAGGCCAGATATCTATATAAGGCGTCCTAGGGAGAGCCTTTATGGCACCCTCAATAGTCTACAATCTCAACTCGCACAGGCGAACCCTTGTAACCCATATTCCGGCTCTGCCGTATTACTGGATTGCTAGCAGGAGTAGGATCCGTCCAAAGCCGGCGGATTCAAACCTGGGTAAACTTGTGTGCTCATCGTCCCGGAACACCACACGTCTCACACCCCTCTCTTCCGCACGCCCCGAGGACCCTCTCATGGCATACTTGTCATCAATCTGACGATAGTTGGCGCCCACCATGGGGCAAGTGAGCTTCGGATCTGCGTTCCGAGCGAAATCTGCAAGAATCGGAATCGAAGAAACTATCACCGTCGGTCGCATCCTCTACGCCAGCGATGTCCCTCTCATCGTTCTTGACGAGACCTGGATTCCGGCTAGGGAGGCTTTCACTGCCTACACCATCATGTCTTTTGGTGAGATCGATGTTTACATCGGTTTTGCGGAACCCATCCCACCCAGTGGTGATGATAGATGCAGAGGAAATTTATGGGTCCCCTTTCTCCGCGGAGGCGACAGAGTTCGGGATCTCAGGAAACCCAAATCCCACCCAGCCTGCACCAGTTGTGGAGATAGTGGAGAAATCCGAGCCTGAGGCAGACCTGCCGGTCCAAGTTGAATCTGGAGTGGATCTCCCTAGAGAAGCCGAATCCCAGATCGACCCACCCGCTGAAGTCGAAATCCAGGAGGAGCATAGCAACAACACTGATTCTGGCTCTGATGACACCGGGACAGATACGCCTTTCCCGCGATACACGCTAAGACGCATGATGATGCAAAACTCTGGCGTAGATGAAATCCTCGAGACCATCAAAGGTTTTGATGAGGTCGATCGCGAGAGCCACAGGTACCTCAGGTTGCACGCGTCGCACTTTGTCGGATATGTGGGATCCGGATCCGGCTCTGCCGATGCTGGAGACAACACCGACTCTGTGCTGGAGGCGATTGGAACAAAGGCCGACGTACCCGCATCCTCGAATGAATCGATGACGTCAGCAGATTTCTAAAAGTTGTCCGCGGAATATGAAGAGGAGTATAACTCCAAAGCTGCAGAGGAAGGAGAAGCCATGGATGAAGGATCCGGGGAACACTCTCCCAAAGCGCAGGATGACATGGAAATCAGAGATAATCCTAGGATCCAGATGTCCGAAAGTACCGATCAGAGCTTGACTCCGGGAAACGGACCCAAAGCCATATTTGCTACCGGTGCTGCGAAGAAGGCAAAGAAGAAGAACAAGAAGAACAAGACCCCGGCAAAAGACTCTCCGACAGAGGAGGTGATTGCCGAGGAATATGAGGAAGACTCTGATGGAGCACTTATCCCAGACGAGCCCAAAAAAGAAGAATCGGTGGATGGACATGTGATCACTGAAGGTGCGTGTAAACTCATCGATGCTGCATTAACCACACCTATTCCTACAGCTGCAGAACTTACTGCTTAAGAGCTGGACGAGAGGGCACAGGCCCTAGAAGCGTGTTGTCAAGTACTCCTCGATGAAGCCAAAAACATTGAGGAGGAAAAGAAACACATGGCATCTGCGGAGAAGTACAACTCCAGGCAATACCAGAAGACCAGGAAGCGTCATACTAATGACAACCAATTCCCGCAGATTCATGCCGTCCTTTTTGGAGAGGAAATGGGGAAGCCTCGGAAAGATATCAAAGGGGATTGGGTGTATCCAACCCAATCTGAATTTACCGTTCGACGAGAAATTCTATCGGCTAATCCAGGCCCAGAGCAGATCCGGTTGGGCATCAAATTACTCAAAAAGGGACTCGAGCAGCAAAAGATCGCCATGTTCGGAAGTCAAAAGCTGGTCTCTGATTCCGACCAGTGTCGCACAGATCCGGCATGGGCTGACGTAAGACCCCAGCGCGATCCGGAGTAGCACCACCGTTCCGATCGCCGAGAGGACAATTACTCAAGAACCGGATCTTCGGGACAACACCACAAAGCTGCCCATGACTGGCGTAACGTTAACCTAGTTGCGGAGCAAGAGTCAATTTCTGCACTGAATTTGAGGAACCCGTCCCGACGAGAGTCGAAAGACCGCATGGACGATGATAAAGAGAAACGTCGGAAGGAGGATCGACAAAGAATGCCACCTCCTAGACATGCAAGCCGTCCGGATGACGGGCGAAGGAACGACGGACACCATGCCGAGACAAGCCGACAGGGGGCTTGTCACAATGAAGACCCTCCCCGGAACCAGAATAATGACGCTCCAGACGGAGGCCGGCGGTCATCCGGAAATAACCCAGCTGCTCCACCCTCTCCACCAAGTAGCCATCATAATGGCTCCCAAGGAGTCCAAGGAGGGCGTCGTGGTGGAGGAGGTGGTGGCAGAAGTCTGGCTCCAAGGCACCGCAGCCACAGCCGACACTCGGGACGTCTCTATCCCCGAACGACGCAAGGCACAGGATCAACTCCAATATAGAGGCACGACGCTACGAAATTGATGATATATACGTGGGCCCAAAGTTCTTCGGACCATGCATAAGAGCTGCAAGATTCCCGAAAGGATTTGCTATCTCACGACATATCCAAGTCTATGACGGCATTGCTCGGCCAGATACCTGGCTAAAGGATTTCTTCCAAGCTTGTTGCATTGCCAAAGGAAGAAACAGCCTGGTCGCAACCTGATATCTCCCACTCATGTTGCGGAACACGGCAAGATTATGGCTCAATGAACTTCCCAAAAACACCATCCATAACTGGTATGACATGCAAAGTGTGTTCTTTCGTAATTTCGAACGCACATACAGGAGGCCCTGTATGGTTGGAGACCTACAACGTTGCACCCAGAAAGTCGGAGAAACTTTCCAGGATTACCTCGGATGATGGATCGACACCAAGAACTCCTGTGAAGGAGTAAATGACCAAACTGCGATTGAAGCTTTCATTGCAGGTCTCCCAGTTGGTTTACTACATCATCGCTTGAAGTGTGACAAAGTCACTGACTTAGGAGAGATGATAGAAACAACGAGCAATTATGCAGATGCTGACGACGATACAGAGGGATTACTCAACGCCCTAGATGTGCCACAATCGGCAAAACAACCAAAGCAACAAGTTTAGAAGCGCAAGAATACCTCGGAAGAGAAACCCAACGCAGAAACGGTAGTGGTCACTACTACTTTCAGGTCTGGAGGATGAGGAGGATGCAGCGGAGGCCGCGGGCGCGGCCGTGGGACTTCGAGAGTTCAAGGTAGAGGAGACCAGCAACCAGGCAAAACCTACTCATGCACCGACATTGCCAATAACCCATGTGTGCATCACTTAGACGCCAATGGAGGCTCGTCCCACACAAACGCCGAGTGTCGTTTCAATGACGACATTAAAAGATTTGATACTGCTGGCTAGAAAGCCAATCCTGTAATGGTCCCTAAAAATGACACCACTGGTTTAAGGATGTGTGTTGATTATACTGCCTTGAACAAGGCTTGTCCAAAAGATCCATTCGGTCTGCCTAGGATTGATCAAGTTATCGATTCAACGGCAGGCTCGGAACTCCTCTGTTTTCTCGACGCATATTCCAGTTATCACCAAATCCGAATGAAGGAATCTGACAAAGTCAAAACTTCATTCATAACCCCCTTCGGAACCTTCTGTTTTGTTATGACGCCCTTTGGGCTAAAGAACGCAGGAGCTACGTACCAGCATATGATGCAGCGTTACCTCCACGACTAACTCGGACGCAATGTACATGCATATGTGGATGATATTGTGGTGATGTCCAGCAAGAAGGAAACACTGATTTCCGACTTGGAGGAAACATTCGCCAATCTACGAAAATACAACATCATGCTTAATCCGAAGGAATGCTTCTTTCTAATCCCAGCCAGAAAATTGTTAGGTTTCATCGTGTCCCAAAGAGGCATAGAGGTGAACCGTGACAAAATCAAGGCTATACTCAATATTTCTAGGCCAACTCGCCTGAAGGACGTACAAAGACTAACTGGTTGCATCGATGCAGTCAGTCGGTTTGTAAGCCGGCTCGGTGAAAGAGCCGCACCATTATACAAACTCATGAAAAAGACCAAGGATTTTGTATGGACCGACGAAGCTGAAGCTGCACTACAAGACCTGAAGAAAGTACTCTCATCTGCTCCTATCCTTGCTGCACCGGAACCACAGGAACCGATGTTGCTTTATCTTGATACGACAAATAAAGTCGTTAGTATCGTCATGGTAGTGGAGAGACCAGAGGAAAATCAGGAACACTTGGTGCAGCGTCCGACTTACTTTGTCAGCGAGGTCCTAACAGAATCAAAACAGCGGTATCAGCACTATCAAAAGCTGGCTTACGGTATTTTCTTAGCATCTCGTAAGCTACGACACTATTTTCAGGAGCATCCAATTACCATGGTGAGCACAGCTCCCATCAGAGATATAATCAACAACAGTGACGCTACAGGACACGTCACCAAATGGGGCATAGAGCTCTCGACTTTCGATATTGAGTACAAACCTCGGACAGCAATTAAATCTCAAATCCTTGCCGACTTTGTTGCTGATTGGACAGAGACGAAGGACAATATGACCCTCCCTAAGTCAGAATATTGGACCCTATATTTTGATGGGTCTAAGGCTCGAGGGGGCTCGGGGGCTGGCGTGGTGCTCAAATCACCCCAAGGAGATAAACTTCTATATGTGTTGCAGATCCACTTCACAACGACAAATAATATTGCCGAGTATGAAGCACTGCTGCATGGAATCCGGATTGCTAAGGATATCGGCATCCGATGTTTGATGTGTTATGGAGATTCGGATCTTGTTGCTCAGCAAGTCTCAGATATTTGTAATGCAAATAAACACATGGCAGCATATAAGGTTGTCGTGGATGATTTATCTAAATCGTTCGAAGGGTTTGAGGTTCAACACATCCCTGGAGCAAAAAATGAGGAAGCAGATGCACTATCTCGGATAGGCTCTGCACGGAAAAAGTCCCAGATGGCGCTTTTTTAGAGCACCTCAAAGTTCCCTCAATAAAGGGAGTGGATGAGGAATATCTGACCAAATCCGACTCACCTCTAATAGCAGTTCTGGCTGTAATTCCCAGCTGGACTCAACCCTACCTTGATTATCTGGTAGATGGCAAATTACCGGAAGACGAGGTTCTGAGCCGGCAGATTATCCGACGAGCGAAAGCCTATACTATAGTCAAAGGTGAGCTCTATAAGCGGAGTGTGTCTGGGGTCTTTTAGCGCTGCGTATCTCCGGAAGAAGGAGTGGAAATCTTAAGAGAAATCCACGAAGGCGAGTGTGGTCACCACGCTGCAGCCAAATCTTTAGTGGCAAAAGCTTTTAGACACGGTTTTTTCTAGCTTACAGCTCAGGCAGATACCGAACGGCTAGTCAAGATGTGCAAAGGCTGCCAAAAGTATGCCAAACAAGCTCACGTTCCAGCTGATCAGCTGCGAACAATACCTATAATATGGCCTTTTGCGGTCTGGGGGCTTGATATGGTAGGACCGTTTAAACGGGATCCAAGTGGATTTACTCACCTCTTAGTGATGGTGGATAAATTCACAAATTGGATTGAGGCTAAACCCGTCACTGTTGTGATGGAGCAACAACCAAAAGATTTGTCGAGGATGTTATAATCCGGTATGGTTATCCGCATAGTATTATCACAGACAACAGGAGTAATTTCTCTATGGGAGAATTGGCCGAATTTTACAATGAACAAAATATCTGGCTTGACATTGCTTCAGTCGCACATCCACAGGCTAACGGACAAGTCGAAATGGCAAATGGTTTAATCCTACAGGGCCTAAAATAGAGACTCGAAGCACCACTATGACGTGCTGTGGGGGCTTGGGCAGAGGAATTACCCTCTATAATATGGAGTTTACGAACAACTCCAAACATGTCAACCGGATACACACCTTTCTTCTTGGTCTATGGTGCAGAAGAAATTCTTCCTAGTGATTTGATTCACACTTCTCCTAGAGTGGCCGTGTATATCGAAGAAGATGCCGAGATTTCCCGACAAAATGATCTCGACTTAGTCGAAGAAGTTCGCGTCATTGCTGAAATGAGATCAACAGCCTATCAGCAGAAGATACACAAGTATCATAGCCAGAGAGTCCAAAACAGATCTTTCAATAAAAGCGATTTGGTTCTCCGTCTTGTCCAACAAAGAAAGCACAAACTTTCCCCAATATGGAAAGGGCCCTTTTCAGTTAGTCGAGTATTGTATAATGGTTCGTACTACTTAACTGACATGAGGCTAGTCAAAGAAAGACCTACTACTAAGAAGAGAAAGAGAGCTGGAGGCAGTACAAATCCGGATGAGTTAGACAGACCATGAAATATTGCTCTGCTACGTCCCTTTTATTCTTAGTTTATCCTTCTTTGAAATCATACATATGTACATGTTCTGTGAGAAATAAAAGTCTTGGTTGCCTCAAGTTTTTTCTGAGAAGTTTTTACCATCTTATTTCCGAATGATCATGTCATAGTCGGAAATCTCAGAATACTTGAAAGTACTTTATGCTCATGTTTGTGCTGGTTTAGATTTCCAATTCTAAAAATGCTACCTTTGGGTATAACTCTAAAGTTTCTAGTCTATACTTTGGTTATTTGTCTGATTGCCGGATGCGGGCATTTTCTGAGTAGTGAATTGTTGGTACTGGAAGTCGGCTTTGTTTTCGAGTTTAAACTGGTTTAGCAATTGAGCTCCGTTGCTCGGCAAATTGCCGTGCAGAAGGTTTAGCCGGCTCACAAAAGGGACGAGGCGGAAAACCAGATAAACGATAAGTATAGACGAAAAAGTAAGTGCTTATGTAAACATTTCAGGCACACAAAAATTTAAGCCAAAAATGTTGAATAGATTAAAAGCTTAGCACTAGCAAAATTATAGTACTGCATATTTACAGACCCATAATTTTTCTCGGAATAATACATTTGTTTCTAGTAATTTATGATGTAGGAGAGGAGGTAGGAGCTGCCGGCTCGCTGGATGCATCGGCCTCGATTTGATAACGCTCCGAGATGTTCAGATCCGATACAGTCTGTTCATCGTCAGAAACTTCAGCTGCTTCTTCCGGAGGCGGAGGCGGTGTGTCCACGCGAGTGAAGAAGGGAGTGTCGTAGCTGGTTAAGTCAGCTATGTGACACCCATATCCGGCGCAGGAGTCCATGATGGCCGTGATATCTTGCTCCTGGCCGTCTTCATCCACCTTGCAGTACCCTCTGGTCACTTGCCATATCTCCATGTTTCCATGGCGAGAGCGTTCTGCACCGTGAATCGCGCGTAGGACATGTTCCAGTCCCGGATGAGCTACGGCATCTCTTTCGCCTGGTCTTGCACCTGAAAGTCAGACATGCGATGCATGTCCGGAACCTTGAGAGCTTCGCCAATATCCTCAATGGATTGGCGGAAGTCATGAAGCAGATCACCGACTTGGGTAAGCCGGTGGGTGCGAGGCTCGGTAGAGGTGGATTCCATCAAGTTCAGAGGACCTATACACATTATGCAAAACGGTTAAGAAAATCCGACATCGAAAGAGTCAAATAATATAGAAAAGTTAGAAAGATGGAAGCATACCGAAGATGACATCGTCAACTTTGGTCTTCTCTTCTCGAAGACTCTGGAGTTCAGCCCAGAGCACCTCGGAAAGATCCTTCTCTCTGCAAAGTTCATTGTTGAGATCCTAGATTCTCTGATCTTGAACCGCAATCTTACGATCACGTTCATCAGTAGCCATGGAGGAGGATTCGAGAATTTGAGCGATGCTCTTCTCATGATCTGCCTTGAGCTTATCCAGCTCTTGTAGAAGTTCTTTATTCTCCACCACCAGGGTTTTGAGGTTCTCGGCCTCTTTGATCATAGCACAGGACTGTTTTACCAGTGCTGTAAGACAAAAGAACAACAGTTCAGCAAAAATATTCGACTATGAAAAACAAGACAAGGTTTGAGTTTCACAATGTTTACCTTCGGCCTCATCCTTGGAAACCTTCAGCTCAGCATTTTCAAGTCGGAGAGCTTTGATCTCTCTCCGCTTGTTACAGATATTCTTCAACAAATCCTGGTTATATGAATTAACTTTCTGTAAGTCAGAATACCCAGAGTCAGAAGTCTACTGAAGACTCGAGCTAATATTGTTACTAATATCAGCACGAGCCTTGGGGGCTACACTAGTTCATTCTTTGGAATCCTAAGGTAGCATAAACCCGGATTGCATATCCTACTTCATGCTTGGGGGCTAGAGGATATGATATAAAGTACAATAAAGAAAATCGTGAGTTGGAATTCCGACTTACATGATGTTCATGTGTGAGCTTGCTCAGGCACATTTTCACCTCAGTGGTAACCTTCTCGGTGAGGGTGAGTGGAATAACCGGAGGTGGTGGAAGCACACCAGCTCTAAGTCCTTCGTCGCGAAGGCGGACTTGTTCAAGAAGGTCGGACTACTTGATGTCCTCCGCTTCTTGTGCTTCTTCTTCAGCAGAGAGATTTCGGCTCTCCTGGCATTGCCAGGCTAGAAGCTAGATTTCTTCTACAGATTTCCGAGACAAGCCAAATTTCGCATGTCCTGGATTGTTTAGGAGGTTTTCGGCAAAGGTCTCTACTGAGGGATCATTACCCCAAGAGGGTTCACCCTTATCTAAACCTGAGCCACCCATGGTGGCGTCAGTCTATGATTCAAGGATCGCTGGCCCCGTTGAAGGAGCTGGATCTTCTGCGACAACTGGTGATGGAGTAATCACCAGCGTTGCGGAAGGTTGAGGAGCAGGAGTCGGAGGAGCCGCAGCAGGAGAAGCCATAGTCAGCTTCGTCTGCCGCAAGGGCTTCGAAGAAGTTCCCTTCCCCTTGCCCTTGATGAGTTGCTTAGCTCTGAGAGTGTAATAGAATGGAAAACATTACATCTCGGAAGAAAATTCGAGTAAGGTACAAAGGCGGAAGTTGTGTTGAAAGTTACCTCTTCACGACCGGCACCTCCTTTGTGCCGACGGCCACTGTCGGAGCTTTGCGCTTCCTAGGCACAACGTCCAGCAGTGGGACCAGTTCTGCCTCCTGAGAAAACTCTAGAAGATATCCCTCGAGAGGAGCCAGCTCTGACTCGGGGAGATCGGCGAGCTGAAAAGAAGAAAATATCTCAGTATTGCAAAATAGCTTAAAAGGTGAAACACATAAAAGGGTTTATTATTGAAGCTTACTGGAACTACAGGGTCTTACGATGTATGCATGTCCAGAGACAAGTACAGAATCTTTCTTTCAATCTGCTCCTTGATCAGCCATTTGATCTAGCTTATGTAATCTTGTGGCTTCAAAGCCATAGGACTGATGCGGAGGGAATCATTCTTCGACGCCGTGATGGAGTGCATCAGACGGTCGCCGTGGTGCTAGAGGGGCTGGATCCGACGTGCAACCCAAGACTAGACTATGTCGGATCCTTTCAAACCTTTGTGTTTTATCCGGTATTCGATCCGCCTCTTAGCGAGGATCAAATCTTCACTGAGAGCCGGAGGAGCCTCGTCCCAAGATGGAAGGGCCATGGCGGCTCCGTCGATGAAAGCCGGCAAGGCAGTAGCTTTGCTGGGAGCAGGAATATCCTTATGGTAAAAAAAAGTGGCCGACCATTGTTTGACCGACTCACTGGCAGAAATGTGAGGATAACTACACTCGCGTCTAACTGAAAGGCTAGTAGTGCCGGTAATATAAGGATTATCGGCAGTGATGGAGTTTCTACGGACGTGAAAGTAGAAACGGAACAAAGTGAGACTCGGCCTAATGCCGAGATACCCCTCGCACAAAGCTGCGTAAGAAATCATCTCTAAGATGGAGTTCGGGGGAAGATGGTGAAGCTGAATTCCATAATGATCAATCACCTCAGAAAAGAATTCCGAGGGAGGAAAAGACAAACCTCTGTCGAGGTGGGTGCCGAAGTGTACCCGCTCGTTGGTGTGCGGGATGGGAATGGTTTCGCCAAAACCGCTCCGCTAGTTGCCAACACGGAGGAGACCTTCATTCTCCACGTCGTGGAGTTTCTCATCGTCGAGGAGGCACGGGATCCAAATCCCCCGGTTGCTCTCCTTCTCTGCCGCTGCCATCGCCACCATCGCCACTGCCAAGCCGGAAGAAGAAGATGATGCCATTTCTCTGGTACGCCGGTGACCTTGGATGGGCGGCGCAAGGAATCTGGGAGACGGGAGAGCTCTGTGCGCGAGGGAGAAGTGGAGGAGAAGAAACGACAAGGGGAACAGGTGAAGATGGGAGAAAGAGAATCCTCACCCCTTATAACCACCTAACCGCGCCAAGATTCATGCAAACGACACTGTATAAACGCCACACATCATGGAAGGAACTTGGAAGGACCCACGCGATGATTACCTCGCCTCGATCTCCGTGTACGCATTGAAACGGCGCCTCGGTTCCGCGAACGGCGGACCCACCAACGGTCATGCTGATAGGATGTTTGTCAGATGACGTGACTTGACCTCCTGTGTCAGATGACGTCAGAGACCAAGTTCCAGCTTAGTTTGAAAATCAAGCTGGAAAATCCGAGTAAGATGTTGATAGGTCCGACTTATTTTTAAGACCGGGATCGTATTTTTTGGAGTTTTAGGAACCCTTCAAGATTCTGCAAGCCGAAGATCAAGCTAGATGACGATGAATCTGACTTTGGATCTTGGAGACTTTCGGGGGCTGCTGTTGGGGATATACTTTTCGGGTATCCTCACAGTTCCTCGCTGACCAGGGTGGCTCACTTCGGGTTAGAGCTTTGCTTCACGGGCGGCCCAGTCAGGGAGAAGAGACGGAGTCCAATCCGGCTACGGGAAGGCCCAGAAGACTTACCAACTTAGGCCCATAGTGTTACTTGTAGTTCAAGATGTACTCATGAATCGACTCTCGATCGTGGCGGATAGATCTCTCCTATAAACCCTAGGCCGGATATCTATATAATCCGTCCTAGGGAGAGCCTTTAGGGCACCCTCAATAGTCTACAATCTCAACTCGCATAGGTGAACCCTTGTAACCCATATTCCAGCTCTACCGTATTACTCGATCGCTAGCAGGAGTAGGATTCGTCCAAAGCCGACGGATTCGAACCTGGGTAAACTTGTGTGCTCACCATCCCAGAACACCGTACGTCTCACACCCCTCTCTTCCGCACACCCTGAGGACCCCCTCATGGCGTACTTGTCATCAATCCGACGACAGTTACTGTCATAGCGAAGAATGAACCAGAACTAGAACCAGATGCGAGATATAATGGCGTTGCTCGTGAACCTATATAACAGGACAACCAAGCATTAGACAAGCGTGCCGAGAATGAAATGAGAAATCAAACAAAGTCTTTATGAGAATTTTAGCAAATATAAACTAGCGAAGTCATTTTAGTAAATATATATGGAAGAAGTGGCATCTCCAGGAATACAAAGAGTCGTTGGGTGACTCTGAATTTGTGGTGAGCTACACAATGACATGTATTTACTTTCATAGCTAAGAGTCATCCATATAGAAATTATAGTGGCATCATAAGTGAACTTCTAGAGTAGGAATGGAAACCACGAGTGAACTACATAGTAGAGGACATTTATGCCATTGCTCAGGACGAACCAGCACCAGATAAGGAAGTAATGGCATCCCTTGTGAACCTGTAGAATAGGCTATGCAAACCAACATGTTCATTGTTCCATTTTGAGCTCTATGCAAGAAAAAGGAAATAGTTAGTGATGTAGCTTTTAAAGAACCAGATGGCAAAAACAAAATTATAATCGAATTAGTATGAAGAGTTTAAACGGCTACTACAGGATAACAGAACGATGCCAAGGAGGAAATAATAGCAGAACTGATCTCAGGACGAACCAGATAGATTCAGCAACTGTAGAGCAGGGAATCCACACTAATATTTTCCACTAACTTCAGATTTTGCAAGAATTACATGATCGCACACAATTACTGATGTATGGAGTAGCTAAGAACATGTGCATGACAAAATAACAGACATGTGCATGACTTGAAATTTTTAGAGCAGCAAATGCAAACTAACATGTCTAATGACCTTGTATGTACTAGCACGAAGAACATGCATGCCAGTGACTTGTATGTACTAGCATGATTACAAAAATGTAGTTCACTACGACAGGCTTGAACCTACTATACTGCTGACAAAACAAAAACGGGATGGCGATTTGGTTAACCTTGGTCGGAGAGGCGTCTATGCTTTGTCGATACCGTGCAAGTGACGTCCAGGTCACTAAGGGTGTTGCGGTTGTGGTGGCTCTTGGTGTTGGGGAAGCAGATCTTGGGCGGTCGATGCCAGCTTGAGCGTGGTGGACGAGAGCGTCACTGAGGCAGATCCGGTGCAATGAACAGCGACGATCGTGCCACTGGCCTGGAGCGGTGGACATGGAACTCTTTGAACTAGATCACGTTCGTGTTGTGTCCGTAGCATAGAAAACAAAAAAATTCCTACGGTGTGAACTACACGCCAAGATCTATCTACTAGGTACAAAGCAACGGGTGGACATACATCCAACGAGAACCTACCCTCGTAGACAACGAGCTTTGTTAACGAGTAGGAACTCGTGGTTGATGTAGTGGTACACTTGCCGATCTCAAGATCGTGAGGAAGTCCAGCAGATCCGGCTCCAGCACGTCCATCAGATCCGGCTCTAGCAGCACCAAGTCCAGCATCGCAAAGCAGCGGTGCATCCGTGATCGCACACACGTCCGGTACCCTGACAACCTCCATCCCTCGCTCTAGCAAAGCAGCGTAAGAAGCAACTACTTTCCAGATAAAGCCACCGGGAACATGTATCTCGCTAATTCGAGACCATGGGGGAATAATACTAGAGGGGGAGAGAGATCCTTCACAAGGAGGTGTGAGTGAGAAGTGAGGAGAGGGGGCCTTTTATAGGAGGAGGGGAGGGTACCCCTCCTTCATGGCCGGCGCATGGAGGAGGTGACCCTTCACCTCCTCGATTCATGTGGTGGTAACCCCTCCACATTAAAATGCCCCTTCACATTCTCTTTTAAAGTCTCCACTTTAAATGCATTAAATTTCTCCAAATTTAATGCTCTCTCATTTAATAAAACTCTTTTATTATTTTTATTCAGAATTTTGTTAATTACTTTAATTAACAAACATTCACATAAAACCCCCTGCAACATTTCAATATTACATGCAGAACCAATTTCAGCAATTTTACAAAGCTTGATTTGGTGTCCATTGAAATAATTCTAGCGCTTTCTTAAATATTTATCTGAAACATATTTGCTCCAAATGGTGTCGGTATCCCTTAAGTGTGTCACCCTACGGTTCGCGAATAATGCAGACATGATCGAGACCCCTCTCCGATCAATAATCAGCAGCGGGACCTGGAGATCCGTACTGACTCCTACACATTCAACGATGACTTCTGTGATCGTGAGAACCTTTAATGCTTGTAACTAAATCCCTTTGTCTCGCGATATATTACATGTCCGAGATTCGATCATCGGTATCTCCATACCTAGTTTGATCTCGTTTCCGACATGCACTCTTTTCTCGTTCCCGTGATATAACATTCTAGTGATCACATCACTTGCTTGCAAGCTATTTCAATGTGATATCACCGAGAGGGCCCAGAGTATATCTATCCGTCATCGGGATTGACAAATTCCACTCTTGATCCATGAGCCTCAACATAACACCTTCGTAGCACTGAACCCATCTTTATAGTCACCCTGTTACGGTGTGACGTTTGATGTTATCAAGATACTTTTCCGGTGTTAGCAATTAACATGATCTCATGGTCTAAGGATAAAGATTACTTCGTATGATGTTATTGCAATATAAACATAATGACTTTGATCGTAATGCTATACTTCGGATGAATGTTCGTCACATCATTCCACCAATGTTGTGAGCTCGTTATTAACAACATCCAATGTCCATGATCAGGAAACCTTGATCATCTTGTTAATCAACGAGCTAGTCTAGAAGAGATGCATAACTAGGAACCCTTTTTTGTTTATTAAACACACATGTATTGACCTTTCCGATCAATACAATTATAGCATGAAAAATAAACATTTATCATAAACATGGGATAAGATAATAACCACTTTATTATTGCCTCTCGGGCATATTCCCTTAAGTCTCCCACTTGCACTAGAGTCAATAATCTAGTTTGAAAAACTTTGCGTATTGAACACCTATGGCTTTCTGGTGTTGCATATATGCTATTGCTAGTGGTTAACATAATCTCTGGATCTGACAATTTCAGGTCCGTGTGTATTTGCTTGTCTTTGCGTCTCTACGCATCACTCATTCTCAAATGAGATGGCATTGTATAAATTTGGTCCTTTGGTGAGACCTTTAGTTCGTTCGGCTCAAAATATGTTTATATTATTGTCACACAATATATCTTCATAGTATTATCCCACTTTGAACCACACCTAGTTTGATAACAAACTACTTAACACAAATTCCCTCCTTTGCTGCTACTATAGCAGTTATATACTTAGCCTTTTGTTGTAGTATCTGTCACAATATCTCAACTTTGGAACTCATCCAAATCCATCATGGAACATCCTTTCCATTATATTGTGCCACCCATAGTCTAAATTGAGATAAATTTAATTTGTATCTTGTGACAAAACTAGTATCAATGTAACACTTTACAATGAATTACCTTTAACTATTTGTCACTTATACATGATATATTCTTAGTTCTTCCAAAGCTCATAAGAATATCTTTACTATTGTCCAATGATCATCTTATGAATCATTCTGGTATATGCTCATAACATTTAGAGCACAGGACATTCTGGATATATACATATCATGGTATAATCGATCAAAATCTTCATGTGATTTTACTCACCAAGTGTCAAAACACTTGAATCTTGATACAATTCTTTCCATGCAGCAAGAACCTTTATTGTTGTTTCGATATTGAACTCTTTCAATATCTCATATATGTATATACGCACAACCATATTTGCGCCTTAATCTATCCATATAGATATTGATGCCAAATATTCCTGGTTTGCCCAAGTCTTTCATCGAAATCTTATTTTAATGAAATTCTTAACTTGTGTCAATACAAGATACATCATCTCCAATCAACAATATGTCCTCTACATAATGTATTAGAAATATGTCTCAGTGCTCTCACTTAATTTCTTGCAAATGCAAGCATCTTCATCATCTCTGATGAATTTAAACTCTTTTAACCGTTTCATCATGGTGAAGATTCCAACTCCGCTATGCTTACTTCAACTATTGAAGTTTACATGCCCTTTTAGCACCCTTTGAATTAAGAAAACCCTTCGGACCATGTCATGTACATGTCCTAGGTTACCGTTCTATTAGAAGAACCTTGTTTTGTTTATTCAACTACCATATACCAAATTATATGTAGTGGTTGCTACATTAATCCGTCAAGGCTATATATCGCTATGAAAGATCAAATCTTGTCATAGTCAACTCCTTGAACATTGTCGTAAACTTCTTTCCGACATGTCGACTATTTCATAGATGTTAAACATCCATGTCTTATTTCTTTATAGATCCAAACACGACCGATAGGCTTCACGCCTTTCTGGAGGGTCTTCCAAGTTCAGAAACTTGATTTCTCGTGTATGGATACTATCACGGATTCTATGACTTCTAGTCATTTCATGGAGTCAGGGACCATCATCGCTTCTTTGCATGTAGTTGGTTCATCATTGTCAAAACAATAACGACTTGCTTATCAAATCTTACTATTTGATTCTTACCGACCCACACAGTTCTATAGGAACTCTAATCTCAGAGATCACACCTTTTGTAATCACGAGAGCCATGAGCATTGTGGCCGCCACCGGGACACTTTCCGGTGCTGCGCTACTTAGCACATATAGCTAAGGTTCAACAACCTTATCAAAGTTCTATTGTCCTCCCACTTAACTTTTCACGAAAAGTTCCTTCTCAAGAAACTTGATGTTCCAAGCGACAAACTCTTTTGTCCTCGGTGTTATGGACAAATTCCCAACAAATTATTTGGGATAACCTACAAAGACGTGCTTATCCGATGTTGGTTGTAAACATTTTACTTATGCATAGCATACCAAAATTTAAGAAAAGAAAATTCGGGTTTTATCCCAAACCATAACTCATATGGTGTCATTTCAACGGATCACAATGGTGCTCTTTTCAGTGTAAAAGCGGTAGTCTCTAAAGCTTCAATCTTTAAAACATAATGGCAGTTTTAGAAATGACACCTTTGATCTTACCATGTCAAACATGGTTTGATTTCATCTCTCGAATATGCCATACTCCTATGGTTTATCGGGAAACACAAATCATGGAACAATTCCTCAATTCTTAGGTGTTTTTGCTAAACATGTAACTCAAATATCTTCCTTTATGATCGAATCATAAACTCTTTATTTTCTTGTTACAATGATTTTCAACTTCATCTTCAAAGTCTTTGAACAACTTTCAAATGTTTCATACTTCCTCCTTATTAAGTAAATATACAGATATATTCACTCAAATTTTCGGAGAAAGCATATGAAGCAAAAAGATCCATCGCATATGGCTACACATAATGGACTATGCACATCAGCATGCACAATTTCCAATAAGCTAGTCATCCGTTCCTCTGTGGCCTATGGACGGAGTTTCAATTATCTCGAGGAAAGTCTCACATGCGTCAATTGATCAAAATCAAAGACTCCAAAAATCCATCAACATGGAGTTTCTTCATGTTTTCTTTCCAATATAATTTAAACAGCGATGTCACTTCATAAGTGTTCTTTCAATCATTTGTCTTGTGAAATTTTAGCAATAGTGTTTATGGATGTGATTTCTCCAACTAGACTTGTAAAAGTTCATCCATCCTTTATGGAATACGGTAATTATTTGAACAACCATTGTTCTCATAATACCGGAACAAAATAACAATTATTTAAAACAAATCTTGAAGGCTTGGTTTGATGCAACAAAAAACACAATAACACTTTATTTGTTTTTGATGAACATCATCACTCATTCTCTTGGTAGTTACTTAGGCCATTGTAGTTCATGAATTGTGTTGTCCTGTATGACACTTCATACCAACCAATTCGGTATCCAATACCGGTATCCAATACCTAAGAACCACATTGTTTAACAAGCAAAGAATATAGCCATAACATGTATATCTTCTATATACCTAAGTTGGACATCTCCAACCTTTTATTTTCTGCCAAATATTTTATAGATTCTCTTTCAGCAATTCCTTTTCTTTTAAAAGAATCTATCAACATCAATAGTGGTGTCATCAACATGACACATGGTACAAAGCGTATATAGTAAAATACTAATACCTTTGGACTTGCACTTTGAAGTAGATCACCATCATCAAATGTTTGGTGTTCTTTCAAAAATCCATTCTTTAGTAATCTATTAGTGTAGTAAACATTTTACTTACATCTTCTATTCATCCTTATCATAACAACTTTCATGATCAAGCTACTATAGCCTATAAGGAAGAATCACGAGTATAATATCAGTTCCCAAAACCTTTTTGGTAGATTCGGATGCCTAGCATCTCCATCCTTCACAAATTCTCATACAATATGAGAACATGTATTTTGCTAAATTATACTCTATCATAATGCAACCAAAAACATTGTTTAAGATATCACAATATCTTTCACACATGATGGTTTCTGAAACAATTTCCAGCTCCAATATAATCTTGATATTAAAACAACTTTTTGAATATCAATAACCATGGAGGCAAACATGATACTTTAGATACTAACATTGGAATTCTTACTCTTGATTTAATACTACTTATTAAACTTCATGGAGTAAATAGAGTTTGCTGAAAGTTTGCAATAGGACATATAAACTTTAAATTGCCATTCAAAACAATACGATACCAGTTCGTAAAGTAAATATCCAGAATTCTATAGTTCTATTATCTCAAATAAAAAACTAAGCATAAGGTAGAAAACGAATGCCAATGACTACAACAAACTATGCAAATTCACTTTGATTTAATTTATGACAAATTTGGTTCGACTAATCCAAATTAGAAATGAACTCCCACTAAAAAACGACATCCCTCGTGTCTTTTTGGTGATTACATGAACCAAATCCACTACTCCAAGTCCGATCATCACGTGAGTTGATGTAGCTTCAAAGGCGAGCATCTATATGGGCATCATATCAACTATATGACTCATGCTTAACCTTTCGGTCCGTGTTCCGAGGCCATGTCTGTACATGCTAGGCTCGCCAAGTAAGAACCTTAGTACTCGCATGCGTAAAACTGTCTTACACCCGTTTGTATGAAAGCGTAGAGTCGAGTACACCCGATCATCACGTTATGTCTCGAAATACGATCCACAAAACATGCATACTTAAGGAAGAACACATTTTTATCTTGATATCTAAAAGAGGGATCAGCTTACAATGCTACAGAAAGCGCCAAACTAGCAGTATAAGATGCTAACATCTAATGTGTAAAGTGAGATGATATGGTCCATGCATTTGATCTCTATCACTTGCATCGTGGTATGATCTCTATCATTCCTTTGTGTGTAAGGCCAAGGTCTATGGAACTTACACGTTGAGTGTGTTGTAAGAGTATCTATCATACATCTACTTACAACAATACCATATCAATACACTAGCCCAGCAACAATCTAATCTAGACGCCTCTAATTTATCAATTGCAAGTTTTACGTGGCTTAGGGCTTTCGGAGATAGAACCATTCTCACCTACAAACATGAACCACAACGAGGATAACTAAGTTATTAGCAACTCATTGTAAATCAGATATTGACTATAGTAGGAGAGACAGACACCCGCCAGCCACTTATGCAAAACAAGTTACATGTCAGTCGTGGAACCGGTCTCATGTACGATGACATGTAAGGTTGGTCCGGGCCGCTTCATCCCACTATGCCACCAATATCCAAAATACATAGAAGATGCAATAACATGATCATCATCGCCCACATACTCTTATGTGTTCTATCCGTGCAAAGCACCTACGCATAGATCAGGCTCTGATACCACTGTTGGGTCCGCAGCATAGAAAACAAAAATTTTCCTACGGTGTGAACTACACGCGAAGATCTATCTACTAGGTACAAAGCAACGGGTGGACATACATCCAACGAGAACTTACCCTCGTAGACAACGAGCTTTGTTAACGAGTAGGAACTCGTGGTTGATGTAGTCGTACACTTGCCGATCTCAAGATCATGAGGAAGTCCAGCAGGTCCGGCTCCAGCACGTCCATCAGATCCGGCTCTAGCAGCACCAAGTCCAGCACCGCAAAGCAGCGGTGCATCCGTGATCGCACACACGTCCGGTACCCTGACAACCTCCATCCCTCGCTCTAGCAAAGCAGCGTAAGCAGCAACTACTTTCCAGATAAAGCCACCGGGAACATGTATCTCGCTAATCCGAGACCATGGGGGAATAATACTAGAGGGGGAGAGAGATCCTTCACAAGGAGGTGTGAGTGAGAAGTGAGGAGAGGGGACCTTTTATAGGAGGAGGGGAGGGTACCCCTCCTTCATGGCCGGCGCATGGAGGAGGTGACCCTTCACCTCCTCGATTCATGTGGTGGTAACCCCTCCACATTAAAATGCCCCTTCACATTCTCTTTTAAAGTCTCCACTTTAAATGCATTAAATTTCTCCAAATTTAATGCTCTCTCATTTAATAAAACTCTTTTATTATTTTTATTCAGAATTTTTTTAATTACTTTAATTAACAAACATTCACATAAAACCCCCTGCAACATTTCAATATTACATGCAGAACCAATTTCAGCAATTTCACCCAAAACAGTTTCGGTGTCCATTAAAATAATTCTAGCGCTTTCTTAAATATTTATCTGAAACATATTTGCTCCAAATCGTGTCGGTATCCCTTAAGTGTGTCACCCTACGGTTCGCGAATAATGCAGACATGATCGAGACCCCTCTCCGATCAATAATCAGCAGCGGGACCTGGAGATCCATACTGACTCCTACACATTCAACGATGACTTCTGTGATCGTGAGAACATTTAACGCTTGTAACTAAATCCCTTTGTATCGCGATATATTACATGTCCGAGATTCGATCATCGGTATCTCCATACCTAGTTTGATCTCGTTTCCGACATGCACTCTTTTCTCGGTCCCGTGATATAACATTCTAGTGATCACATCACTTGCTTACAAGCTATTTCAGTGTGATATCACCGAGAGGGCCCAGAGTATATCTATCCGTCGTCGGGATTGACAAATTCCACTCTTGATCCATTAGCCTCAACATAACACCTTCGTAGCACTGAACCCATCTTTATAGTCACCCTGTTACGGTGTGATGTTTGATGTTATCAAGATACTTTTCCGGTGTGAGCAATTAACATGATCTCATGGTCTAAGGATAAAGATTACTTAGTATGATGTTATAGCAATATAAACATAATGACTTTGATTGTAATGCTATACTTCGGATGAATGTTCATCACATCATTCCACCAATGTTGTGACCTCGTTATTAACAACGTCCAATGTCCATGATCAGGAAACCTTGATCATCTTGTTAATCAACGAGCTAGTCTATAAGAGAGGCATAACTAGGAACCCTTTTTGTTTATTAAACACACATGTATTGACGTTTCCGATCAATACAATTATAGCATGCAAAATAAACATTTATCATAAACATGGAATAAGATAATAACCACTTTATTATTGCCTCTCGGGCATATTCCCTTCAGTTCGTTGGACACTGGTGAAGCGGATCCGGTATGGTTTGGGGGCTAGCTTTCGGTGGTGAGGAAGCATATCTGGGGCGGTCGATGATGCCATTGGCGTGGTGAACGACACTTCAGCTCCTAGATCCGGAGGGTGAGCATGGGTGAAGCGGCTCCGCGGCGGTGCACGAGACCGTAACTCAAGACGGTGCGCGTGGTGGTAGTGGAGGGGACAAAGGAGCTTGGGATTTTTGGGAGGTCCGGCAGGAAAACTGGGTGAATCGGGACCATAGAGGTGAGCAAAAAATAAAATTACGATCGTGCCCCTGAGCTACCGACTTTGGCATGCCCATTTGTTGTCTCGACAATGGGTAGATTTAGAATTTTAAATTATAATGTTTTTGCAACGGAAGGGCTCGAAATGCTTCAAGGTCGGTATGGTTTTGCCGCTCGATTGAGATTTTGAATTTGGCTAGAGTCCATCTAATAATAATAGACAAATGGTACTCCCCCGGTCGATAGGATATTTTGGCTCAAAGTTTTTGAAATGGTGGGGCGGATAATGCTTCAAGGTAGGTGGGTGATTTTGCCGCTCGATTGAGACTTTAAATTTGGCTAGCTTCCATCTACTAATATAAAAAGGTAGTAGACCATACGCTCTCTGTCCATGAATTCAAGGCTGAGAGTCACAACAACTGATCATCCATAACCATGTTTTTGCACAGAAACTTGGATACCTTTGATTCACACAGCGTAGGCGGTAAATTTTGCCACTTGACTCAGATTTTAAATTTGGCTAGCACCCATGTAATAATAAAAAAATGGTACTACCTCGGTGGAGGATTTTACCTCAAAAAATGTTTGAAACCGAGAGGGTGCGAAATGCTTCAGGGTCGATGGGTTATTTTGCCGCTTGATTATGATTCTGAATTTGGTTGTCGGCCAAGTTTTATTACTAGAAAAAAGGTTGTGTAGATCGAACGCCATCTGGTCAGGAATTTAAGGCGAGAGTCACATCAACTGATGCCTCCAATGCAATCGGGGTAGGCGGTAGGTTTTGGCGGTCGACTGTGATTTTGAATTCAGAGGTTGTCCAAAGAATAGTTAAAAAATAGGACGTTCTCCCTCTATTTTAGGGATCCAAGTCGGGGAGAGTGATTATCTACCACGCGTACAAAAATGCAGATCTCCGATACAAGATTGATTGTTTAACATAACAACAAACAAATGTCTGAAGTAGCTCTGATTCAAGCATGTGAAAATGGTGTGCAACCAAGGTCTACTAATTATTTAGGTGTCGGCACAGACTCTTCTACATGAAGCACTAACTAAATGGTAGTACTAATTCAGATCAAATAAAAAGTCTGCTGCGAAACAAATACTCTTACTACTGCATACTATCAAAACACAAACACCAACTAGAAGTATATGTAGAACACATAAAACAAGATTTCATCACGCATACACTACATAAAAAGGGAACACCATTTCATTATATAAAACAATTTTTTATAAGACACACATAGGCCCCCAAAATGAACAGATAGCTCTAATATTCCAGCCCTTGCCGCTGTGACTGCAACACAAACAAAGGTGCCACCACAGTTCCATTAGCTACCAAAACAAACAAACAGCAGATTGCAGCTCCAAATAACACAACCTGGGCAAACACATGCTTGCCCAAACAACCCTTGCTTGTTCATCCGAGTGTTATTTTCATCTCCTTGATGTTGCAGTCTGAATCAGCTATGTTGCTGACAGGACTTTGATTTGGCTCAGATCACTATAGAGCTTCGTTGGGGAACCCCACTAGGAAGGTATGATGAGCACAACAGTTATGAAACCAAGGTTATCGAACCAGTAGGAGCAAGGAAACACCTCTAAGGTGTTGTTGCCAACTTGGAATCCTGCACAACACAACCACATAACTTTTCTCCCAACTTACAGTGAGGTTGTAGATCTCACCAGCTTTGCTAAAAACAAAGGATTAAAGGTATTGTGTGGAAGAAACTAAAAGCTTGTAGAAATTAAACAGAAAACAGTAAACAGTTGTAGATTGATGGTAAAAGAAAGGACCGGGGTCCATAGTTCAGTAGTGGTGGTTCTCCTTAAGATAGATGACATGTTGGGTGAACAAATTACAGCGGGGCAATTGACAAACATCGAGAAATCATACATGCATATACTAACCATCTTGACTCCTATGAGATTTGATTGGGCATTACAACATTATACATAGACCGTAATCCAACTTCATCTATGACTAATAATCCACCTTCAGGTTATCAATCCGAACCCCCTCTAGTATTATGTTGCAAGCAACAGATAATTACATTACGCATTGCGTGTAAAGTAAACAATACCATTGTTCTATGAACAAAGGATTGCTGTTTTCTCCCTAGTAGCAACAGCACATCTAGTACCTTAGAGATTTTTGTCATTTCCCTAGATTACTAGAGTCATGAACCAACTATCGAGCATAAATACTCCCACTTGGAGTTGCTAGCATCTACTCGGCCAAGATATCTACTAAGTACAGAATGCAAGATCACAAATAACAAAGACATAATAGAATCAATAATCAATCTGAAATAGTATCTCAATATCCATCGGATCCCCGCAAACACAACATGTATGATTACAAATAGATGATCTTGATCATGAAAGGAGCTCACATTATCTAGACATGGTAGCACAAAGGAGAAGAAGCAACCATCTAGCTACTACATGGACCCATAGTCCAGGGATGCACTACTCACGCATCACACCGAAGGCTTGCATGGTGATGAAGAAGGCCTCTAGGGTGAATTCTCCCCTTCGACAGGATGCCGGGAAGAGCTTCAGATCCCTCCCGATCTAGGGATGGAGATAACGACGGCTATAGACTCTTTCGTGGAATTTTGATCGGGTCCTTATGGTTTCTGTATCGGAGTCATCTTATAGGCGAAAGGGGAGGCCGAGGGGGTGCACTAGGTGGCCTCACCACCCCCTGGCACGGGCCAGGCCTGGCCTTGACCAGGTGGTGGGCGCCCCCCCCCCTCTCGCCTCCTCAGTCCTGCTCCATGTCCCCTGCCCCCCACCCCCTCTCCCCTCTCGTCTCATACGGCTCCAGTCCCCTTAGTGAAATACTGACTTTGGCTTTTGTCCCGTCCAATTCTGAGAATATTCATTTTCTGACTTTCCTGGAAACAAAACCAGCAGAAAACAGGCAGCTGGCACTATGGCATCTTGTTAATAGGTTAGTCCAAGAAAGTGTATAAAAAGTACTCCAAAGTGTGGACAAAACATAAGAAAGTAGATATAAACCAAGCATGGAACATCAAAAATTATAGATACGTTTGCAACGTATCAACATCCCAAAGTTAACTCCTGCTCGTCCTCGAGTAGGTAAGTGATAAAAAGAAAGAATAATTTTTGAGGTGACATGCACCATCATAGACTTGATCAGAGTATTTCTAATACATTGATAGCTGGGATCTTAGTACTTCAACATAGCATGAAAGATAAAATTCTAACAATAAGACATAGCAACTATGTTGTAACATGAAATGGCACAAACAAAAGAATCATGAATAACAATGCTTTGCAAGACGTTTGTTCGTTTCACATAAACAAAGCATAATGAGAATGGTATTCAGCTTGTCCCTCATAGAGTAGCAAACATAAATGCATAGGACACCTTCAAAGTTCATAAGGGTGACTAGATACAAGTAGTTTAAGAACAAGCAATATCAAAGTTATGCATCAATCAACAAGTCTTGGGACAATGCACATAGAAATAAGAATGGCCACTATGCTCTCTCAATAGCTGCATCAAGATTGAAGGTGGAGACTCAATGTAAAAGTAAAAGAAAGGCCTTCATAGAAGGAAGCAGGGATTCAAGTCTCATAAAGAGCTTACAAAAATTATTGTACTTATTAGCTTTCAGCTCTCATTGACCCTATCATAAGCATCTTGAAGTGATTAAGGTCAAAGTGAAGAAATTATGGAGTATATGCTTGACAAAGTATAAGTTGGCAATCTCATGTCCCTTGAATACAAGGGCCGCTCCTCATGCTACTCAAGTTTAGTTACCGGTAAGTTCTTGTCATAGTAAGTACATGTGTATCATAGAGAACCGCCAACAGTGTACCCCTTGCCCGATGATACGGAAGAATCCCCATATCAAAATGATAAGGCAAGCAGACAATAAGAATCTCAGCTATCTTCTTATTTACCATGGGAAAATGGTGATTTTTCTCTCTTTCCTCTTTTCTCATCTCTTTTTTCTTTTCTTTTTTTCTCAATCTCTATCTCGTTTTTTATAAGAAGAATGCTTCATAGATTGCTCATTATGGTTACGCTGCAGGTTTCCACAATGATTAGGCATGGATTAAACCAGCGGCCCAGGCGTTTCTCTAACACACATACATAACTCCATGGACTTACAAGCTCCCCTTTCATTTCACACCAACGACATCCATAAACAAAAGAGCATGATATCAACTGGGTACAATGTACAAGTGCAATGTTGAAAGCGTTCCCCATCACAACATGGTTCCGCTAATTCCCAATGTATAAGTGCAAGCATATACAACATAGATGACACAATGGTTCAAGTTTATTAAGGGCAAGAAAAGTAAAGTGTGCCATCAAGTTCGTGAGAGCTTTAATCACTAATTTTCTCATAACAAGTTTAATTCGGAAGGTAGATAAAAACATGAATATACTTGGAATAGCAAATTCTATTAGGTATGTATGGTGGACTCTTTTGAATAACTTGGTTTTATTTGGAGTTGGATGCATGAGTAGAACTCATAATTGGTTATGGAGGCTAGCAAAAGACTGGGAGCGACCAACTAAGAGAGCAATAATGGCCATAATCATGCAAAGAGACAAAACATCATTAATTAAAGCATAAAGTGATATTACAAATCGAAAAATAAATGATCATAGAGGCTATGGTGACTTGGGATAGTCTTACATGGTATGAGCATGCGCCAAGTCAACCCAAATAAAGCATCAAAGGAGAATACCACAATACTATGCTTTAATATACTAAAACAACGCATGATTATTTCAAGGCACATTAAGCAATCTCAATTGTTTATAACATGTCATGCTACAGCAAAAATCACTAAGCATAAAGAAAACAATATCAAGCATGACATGACAAAGCATAGGCCACAGCCAAAAACAAGCTCCTTTTTACCACTTAAGCATGAACTTTCCTACTCTTTTCCAATCCAAACCAATCTTATTTGGAAGCTAATGTATGAATGAGGGGGTCCAACCAATTTATTCAAGGAAACTTAAGCAAACCAAGAAAACAAAAACTAAAAACGAAAATGAAGACGCTCCAAGAACAAGATAACTATGCGTGAAACAATAAAAATGAAGTGTTTGGAAGAACCTGAGATTTTTATTGATGAAGAAGGGGATGCCTTGGGCATCCCCAAGCTTTGACGCTTGTACTTCTTGGATATTTCTTGGGGTTACACAAGGTGGCATCCTCAAGCTTGAGCTTTAGTCCATTCTTCATCTCATTACATCATTCTTTCCCTACACCTGAAATTTCTCCTTCATACAAAACTTCACACAATCTTTATTAGCAACATTAGTGCACTCAAGATAATAAGTCTTTTGGTTCAGCTTCAACACCAATAAAACATCCAATTAAACACAAGCTACTGTAGCACTTCCCTTGAAAAGATCAATTCCCCAAAGAGAACCCAAAAAGGAACCAACAAGAAGCAAATGCAAATAATGGCAGAAATCTGTCAAAACAGACCAGCAAGTAAAAACCAATTTTTTCGAAGACCTTCTGTTGCTCAAATCGAAAAGTGTTGAACTAACAAAATTTTGATAACAACCTGGGGCATAAGCACAAAAATTAACTCCTCAAAACAACATACAGAGATTTTAAACTAATTTTTACAGTGAAGCACAAAAATCTGTTTGGGGCAGCAACTTTTCCAAGCATTACTTCCCTCTCATTAGAGGTTACTCTTGGCACAAAAACCACACAAAAATGGTAAGGAGCGGATATTACATAGGTAATAACTTCCAAGACTCAACTAAAACTTTTGGTTTATCTCCCAATAAGTACTTTTCTTTAACACCTTTGAGCTAGGCATAGAAATTCCGATGATGCTCACATAAGAAATATGAATTGAAGTAAAAGAGAGCATCAAGAAGCAAATTCAAAACACATTTAAGTCTAACCCACTTCCTATGCATAGGAATATTATATGCAAATAAATACACAAAGAACAAAGTGACAGGCATAGGAAGATAAAACGAGAGTAACTTCAAAACTTTCAGCAAATAGAGAGGTGTTTCAGTACCATGAAAACTTTTACAACCATATTTTCCTCTCTCATAATAATTTTCAGTACCCTCATGAATAAAATCAACAATATAGCTATCACATAAAGCATGCTTTCCATGATCTACAAACACATAATTTTTTATCAAGCTCAAAATAGTTGGATTAAAACCTTCAAACCCATTTTTAACAATTTTATAACAAGATGAATGATAAATCTCATTTTCAATAGTAGTACAATTAATATTATCAATCAATATAGGACCATCAACTAGAGCTTTATTATAAACATTTTCAAAAGAATCCACAGGAATATAACATTCATCCTCCTTTGGTAAGCATGGGTGACAATCAAATAATGTAAGGGGTAAAGAGTTACTCTCATTAAAAGGTAGGAATGGGTAGATCCATTCTTCCTCCTCCTGATCATCACTCTCCTCCTCTTTTTCATCCAATGAGCTTCCAGTTTCAGCAATTTATTCTTCCATAGGCTCCTACAAGGCATTAGTCTCTTCCGTTGGTGGAGAGCATCTATTAAGATATTCAAGAATATAGCCATTTTCTTCCTTGTAATTATCAAAGCAAAATTTTAGTATATCATAAACCTCATATTTATAAGGTGCATCATTAGTATTTTCAAGCAAGTTCGAATGCACCCTTCCAAGCAATAAATTCTTCAATTTGTTCCACATCATAAAATCCATAATTTCCCTTAACATAAGAAGATATGGTAACATCATCATTATACTCACACTGAAAAGGGAGGTGTTTATACCTCCTACAACAACAAGATTTATCAAAGCAATAAGTAATATTATAAGTAGAGTACACCTTTCTAGCAATGGTATATAATTTATCAATTTGTTCCCATAAGCGTTTCCCTTTTTGTGACAAGCTGTGTTCCTCATAATAATATTTTTGTTCTTCCGTGAACCCACCTTGCCAATAAGATCTAGTTTCAAAGAAACCAACCATTGATAGAAAGCATGATAAAGCAAGACAATAATAGACAAACAAAAATAACAACTATAGTAGGAACTGAATTTTTTGTGTTTTTGATAAAAGAAACAAGCAAACAAAGCAAAAATAAACTAAGCAAAAAAACAAAGTAAAGAGATTGGTTGTGAAAAACTCCCCTTGTGAAGATGTCCTTGACACCCCGGCAATGGTGACAGAAAAAGGCTTGATGCGGCTCAGATCACTGTAGAGCTTCGTTGGGGAACCCCAAGAGGAAGGTATGATGAGCACAGCAGCAAGTTTTCCCTCAGTTATGAAACCAAGGTTATCGAACCAGTAGGAGCAAGGAAACACCTCCAAGGTGTTGTTGCCAACTCGGAATCCTGCACAACACAACCACAAAACTTTGCCCCAACATATAGTGAGGTTGTCAATCTCACCGGTTTTGCTGAAAACAAAGGATTAAACGTATTGTGTGGAAGAAAGTAAAAGATTGCAAAAAGTAAACAGAAAACAGTAAACAATTTTAGATTGATGGTAAAAGAAAGGACCAGGGTCCATAGTTCACTAATGGTGGTTCTCCTTAAGATAGATGACATGTTGGGTGAACAAATTACAGCAGGGCAATTGACAAACATCGAGAAAGCATACATGCATATACTAATCATCTTGACTCCTATGACATTTGATTGGGCATTACAACATTATACATAGACCGTAATCCAACTTCATCTATGAATAATAATCCACCTTATGGTTATCTATCCGAACCCCCTCTAGTATTAAGTTGTAAGCAACAGATAATTGCATTACGCATTGTGTGTAAAGTAAACAATACGATTGTTCTATGAACAAAGGATTGTTGTTTTCTCCCTAGTAGCAACAACACATCTAGTACCTTAGAGATTTCTGTCACTTCCCCAGATTACTAGAGGCATGAACCCACTATCGAGCATAAATACTCCCTCTTTGAGTTGCTAGCATCTACTCGGCCAAGATATCTACTAACAATGGAGAGCATGCTAGATCACAAATAACAAAGACATGATAGAATCAATAATCAATATGAAATAGCATCTCAATATCCATCGGATCCCCGCAAACACAACATGTATGATTACAAATAGATGATCTTGATCATGAACGGAGCTCACAAGATCTAGACATGGTAGCACAAAGGAGAACAACCAACCATCTAGCTAATACATGGACCCATAGTCCAGGGATGCACTACTCACGCATCACACTGGAGGCTTGCTTGGTGATGAAGAAGGCCTCTAGGGTGAATTCTCCCCTTCGGCAGGGTGCCGGGAAGAGCTTCAGATCCCTCCTGATCTAGGGATGGAGATGACGGCGGCTATAGACTCTTTTGTGGAATTTTGACCGGATCCTTAGGATTTCTGTATCGGAGGTATCTTATAGGTGAAAGGGGTGGCCAAGGGGGTGCCCTAGGTGGCCGCACCACCCCCTGGCGCGGGCCAGGCCTGGCCGCACGGCTAGGTGGTGTGGGCGGCCCCTGGCCCCTCTCCGTCTCGTATTCTGGCTCCGTGTCCCTCTCGGTGAAATACTGACTTTGGCTTTTGTACCGTCCAATTCCGAGAATATTCATTTTCTGACTTTCCTGGAACCAAAAACAGCAGAAAACAGGCAGCTGGCACTATGGCATCTTGTTAATAGGTTAGCCCAAGAAAGTTTATAAAAAGTACTCCAAAGTGTGGACAAAACATAAGAAAGTAGATATAAACCAAGCATGGAACATCAAAAATTATAGATACGTTTGCAATGTATCAGACTTCCTTTTCGATTCTTTAATTTAGCACTCCGAATCACATCAGTTGCTGAAGGAAATGAACAAAATGATCAGCAAAATCATAGGTGTACAAAAATGCAAGGGTTGCACATGAATGATAGCACTAACCAGGTGTCATTATGGAGGGATGTAATGTACACCAACGTTTACGAGATCTGAACTTCTTAGACTTCATGCTGCTGAGATCTAATTCGAATACTCCCTCCTTCCCCCATATAACCACCATGTCTCTATCCCCAAATGCACAGAGTAACCTTACTGTATCTTTCCCACCATATGCCCATGATTTCTCAAGGCCAAGAAGAGTATCCAACTCAACCTTTATATGTGGCACCCAAGTTTCCCATTTGCATGTTGATGATCTTGCATTGTACCACGTGGTTAGAGTGAAGTCTCTTATAACCGCAAGGGAAACATCTCCATTTTGCCCCTTAGCAATGACAAAATTGCATCTAGAAATATCATGTGTCTCATGGGGGCACTCATTATAACACAGTTTTGTTGTCACGTTGTCGAAGACAATTATATATCTGGAGTTCATTGTTGTCCATTACAAAATGTTCGCTATGAGAGTTGATGGCATGCGATCAATCTTAGTCAGCGTCTTAGCAGGGTCAATCCAGTCCTCCCGTATTCCTAACTCTAATGAGTACCTCTGAACTAGCGCTTGGTTACCATTGGTTAGTATCCAAACAACCCAGAAATTGCTGCAACAGTGTGAAGACAATTGCCCATGGTTTCTCGAACAAAGAATTGTGTCGCTATCATACTCATGTTTCCGCCAAATTGGTGGTTCTGGTATCACTGTTTCACTTCCACTGATTGGATCCCAGGTCTTTATCATGTTAGCCCCTTGCAGATAATGAAGTAGCACCCTACCATTGCGACATCCGAGTACATATGGTTTGTAGGCTTTATGTACTTCCACCATCCTATTCAACTTCTAGAAGATGGATTGATCAAGATTATGATCTGTTAAGAATCGAGCGTCCTCGGAGTTGTTGGTGAAAATCCAAGTAACGACATTCCTCTATTCTATGACAGGGTTAGCCTTTTGAAATCGTTGCTTCCCATGAGTCCATCCAACATTTTTGGGCGACGGATGCCCTCAGTATGTAGGATGGGTGCGGAGGAAGCTTGACAAGAATCAGACCAAATACATCGCCTGGCAAGTCGTTGATTGTTGCATATGTTCTTCCACCGAAGCTGGTACGATGACGCAAATAGCACAAGTGCATCATCAGAATTAAGTAAACAACACAGTGCACAATGCACAACACTAAAAAAAGAATTATGTAGAAACCACAATGCATCATTCAATTTGATAGGAAAATTTATGATAAAAATTTCCTAAACTGTCGGCATCTGAAAAACTACCTAAAAAGCAAAGTTTGTCAACAAAATAATTTAAACAACACAAGGAATCAACTATATTAGGACGAAAGCACCGCAAAATGCGACAGCATGTCGGAACTGGGAAAAGGGAATGAAGAACTTTTTTTTAGGACACCAGGGAGGATAGAAAGGCCCCCACCTGAATTTTCTGGTTTTATCATTAAGAAGGGGAGAAAAACGGTCGTAGCGTCAGTGACTTGGTGACCCAAGTCTCACGGTGACTTGCCCCAAGATCCACCTTCCAACTCAGATCCAACGTATGATAGTAGGTCAGATTTTGAACTAAAAATTAAAACTATTCCAAACAATTGACAAAAAATCAGTAAATCATAGGTGCCTAGGTTTGAATCCTGTGAAAGTTTCATCCCATTCGGATCACTAGTTTGTGATTAAATAGCATTTATGTTCCCAGTACTACTAGTTTAAACTAATATCCACTATGCCCAGAAAAAACTCCGGAGCAGAATGCACAAAAGAGGGAGGGAGTCAGGGAGACAAAATCCAACGCAGAACTTACAATGGGGTCAATGAGTTCTGAGAAGATGGAGTAGGCATCGTTGATGAATGACGACCCACAGTTGTTTACGCTAAAGAAGCACAACCACGAGCTGACCCATTCCTAGAATCCAACGTAGCCGTCGCTTTTGTATCAGTAGCGAACATAACCGAATTTGTTCCAACAGCAGCCGACGAGGCTTTCAACTATGCCTCCACCACTTTCTAAGAATAACAGAACACTTCCCAAGACTCCGATGCGGTACGAGCATCAGCCTCCGCATCCGCTTCACATGTATCCGCTAGTGCTGCTTCAACATCCACCTCTGATTTACAAGCATCCGCCAATGTAGCAAAAGCATCTGCGGATGCCGATTCCATTTCCTGGAAATGCCACCAGTTTATTTAGTTTGCAATGCCCAAAATCAATGCATGTCCTTCAGAAAGCCCGCAATGGCTAGAGGTTCGGGACGTACATACCAGTGAACGGCGGTGTAGTGGTGTTCAACGGTGGAGCGGCGGGGTTGGTCCGGTCGAGGGAGGGCAGCCAGGCGAAGAAGATGACGATGCGGTAATAGTAGCACACAACTGAGCTTCCTCGAACTCGAAACTAACTTTCGCCCCACTATGTTTTTTTTGTGAACCCCGCTTTTTTGGGGAAAACCCCCGCTATATTAATAGTAGCAACCACACGACTGATACAAATTTATATACTTGCTTTGCTCAGTTTTCCGCCTATAGACATCAAGTTTGTGCACTTATTTATTTGATACAATGAGTTGCTCGGTATAAAATATTCCTAGTGGTAGAAGCCTGCCCGTTCTATGACATCAAGATCTAGAGTTTAAACATCGACCTAAAATTCCCCAATCTACAACTACAAGTTTTGGTTTACTACCAGAAACATGCTAACAAATCACTCGCAACTAGTATTAACATCATTATTAATAGATCTCAGAAGGAAAATTGAAAGATAAAAAACCTCCACAAGTTCGAATAAGATGACTGTTCTTGCCAACTATAGTCACGTAAAGCCAGGTCCAATATATATGTCATAATAGTAGATCAAATATATAGATTTGTGGACACCACACACCAGCAGAGCAAAAAATAGTTATAGTAGCTGACTTAACAAACAGTCATCCTCACAAGAGACCCAAACCCTTCAAAAATTGAATGTAGGGCGGTCAATACGGTTTACAGATTTCCTCATCTTTTGCAGGATCGGGACTATATGGGCGTGGAGAATCTTGAATTTCTGACAGGGTCTCATCTGCTTCTAGAGCCAAATTGAAAAGATTGTCATCTTGCATTCCCACATGTTCCATGATCTGGTTGTACGCCTGGCCATCAGCTCGTTGCCATCCACATTAGGCAACTCGGGAACTAAGTTGTCAGCCATAAACTTTTGAAAATAAATAGCAACATCATGAGCAACTAAAATTGATGTATTCCATCCTACAGTCAAATCAGCTATCCGCTCAATGGATGCGGCCACTTCTTCCTTCAGGCACCTAATCTATTCGTCCTAGTGTTTCTCTTTCTCTTGATGGCACGAAATCATGTGTCTATGAGCTTTGTATTTCTCTTGGAGACGTGCAATTGTCAAATCCTTGTAGTGACCAGCACCATTCTGCCATGAGCAATATGAATAAGGTGGAAACTAAAGATAACAAATCCAAAATTAAACCAGATTATCGTTTCAAAAAATTAAACCAAATTCTCATTTCAAAAAAATAATCCAAATTCAGCTGCACACATCGGGCAATCTCCACAGTGGTACCGCAAATAGCAAAGAACCATAGAGGCATATTATCCAAACATGGAAAATATAACCAAAATGAAAAGGGTCGTACTTCAAAGTTTGCCTTCTTAGCTGCCACATGAGCAGTCCTGGCCTTCGTTTTTCTTCAAAGCATGATGCAAAAAAAATGATCAGTATATTTTAGGGGACATTTTAAGTAATAAAGCGCTCTTTATTGAAAAAATGTTTTTGGGGACAAAGCATAGGTTACTGAAATTCTAGCAAAGCAGCTGGATAATAAAAACACTTATCACTCAATAATGCCTCCTCCATGGGTGGGACATGCACATGATGCTAAATGAAATGCAACAAAACCAGTAAATTTTAGGAAAGAACACATCAACTCGCAATGCAAAGAAGGATACATGCATTAATCTGATGCCAAGGATTGGGCGTGTTCTCCTTTACTGAAAAATATAATTTAAGGACTCAGCAATACAGGACACCAGCAAACAAAAATTTGTTTACGAACGGTATGGAACAAATTACATCTGCATTGTTCAGTAGAGGATTGTTCTGTGAAATAAAGCTAGGGGCAAGCTTCCCATCCTCATAAGACTCTTCTTGGCAGCATATACTTACCTATTTTCAGTGGACCTTATAACTAATTCCATGGCTACATCCATGGTGATCCCAGCTTCCTAATGTGGCATATAGATCTACTATTTCAAATAGCAATCACCTAAAAAACTATCTGGATGGTTGCGGACTCACCAGAGAATGTGTTGATGCGATGGAAAGGTGGATGCTGCTGGGTAAAGCAGGTGCATGACAGGGGAGGTGCACAAAATGTGCAAAAAATGCACCGATACTCGTATATAGATAGAGATAGTAGTAACACACAAACCAGATCAATTAGTATTAACCACAAACTCTAGACATGCTATAAGCAGACTATCAACTACTCCCATATTAATTAACCTAGTGTAATTTAACGTGGCAGTACTATGAGATGGTGAGTTATAGTAAACAAAAGGGGATTACTTAATTATTAGTGGAATCTATAGCCAGCCACCAAAAGCATCATGAGCATGCTAAATATCTAGATTGCAGACCATACTTGGTTAAGAACCTAATGTCTAGCTCTAATTACCAAAATCTAAGAGCATCTATCCTATTTACGACTGAGTGCAGTGAGTTGGAGACATCCACTAACTCTATAGCCATCTCCTTGGCATGCATCTGATGGTGCTCTTGCTCCTCCTCTTTGAGGTCATCACGGATCTCGAGCTATAACCACAGTGACATCATTATGTGTTGTAGGAAAAGTGAGTGCGGTAGATCTACCTAATGGACGAACATGAAGTGCTCACATTTGTAGTTGCAACCCAAGAACCTGCGGCTGAAGTTCGTTCCCTCGAAAGCGACGCGGCAATGGGGCGCCAGGGCGCAGTCACACCAAGCCTGCGATCCACATCGGTAATGATGCCATACCACTCCACGTCTACGATCCGTGCCGGCATCTGAACCCAGGAAACACTGTCTATCTAGATGGTCAGAATAGATAAAAACCCTAGAAGGAGAGAACCCATCAGCTAAATTCAAGAAAATAAACTAAGACCATGAACTCTGGCATACTACCCTTACCCGGCCACCTTGACCATCAAGATCCCCCGTCATTCGCTGGATCGACCTGATTGAATCCGCCAACATTGCTCGGAAAACGAGCATGCCTTGAAAGCCTAGCACAGACGCTTCATGGAGAAGGAAGAGGTAGGGGAGCCGATGCTCACATTCGCTTGCTACTAATGGATTTAACTCGACCACTGATAACTGGGGCCCGTGCTAGAGAGCCTGTGGGCCCCAAATATCACTGACCTAGTTTGACTTGCATTACATGGACTTTTGGAAAACATATGAAAACTCAATAAATAAATAAACCAAAGGCCCCCCTCTCTTCTTGTGAAAACCCACTACAAAACGGAGACTCTCACAAATGCGTACACACACTCACCCCTATGAATGCAGGTACGCACACCCTACACCTATGAGCACTTCAGAAATACTAGAGCTTGAGACTGATCCGGCAGGGCTTGGACTTGACGAACTCACAATAGGCACCTCACTATATATTGACGGGAACGTCGCCTCTCACTACCCTCATAACCATCCTTCAAAGCTGAGCGCTGAGGCTTCATGGTGAAGGAAGTGCTAGGGTGTAGGATCTCACATTCGCTGGCTGCTATGGGATGAAACTAAACCACTAATAATGTGCCCCCGGTAGTGATCCCATAGACCCTAGACACCAGTGACCATTACAATTACTTTGGGAAAACCGAGCAAAAGATAATATAAATGGAAGTCCCATCTCTCTCTTTTTTCCGAAAACCCACTACAAAATGCATACACTCACAAATTCATACACACACTCACCCCTATGAATGCATTAACGCCATCCTACCCATATGAGAACCTCTGAAAGATTGTGTCTTTAGACTGTCTGGTGGGGGCTTGAGCTTGACGAAGTCACCATAGGCACCTCGCTATCGACGGTAACGTCGCCTCCTACTACCCTCATAACCATCCTTCAAAGCCGAGCATCAAGGCTTCATCGAGAAGGAAGATCTAGAGGAGTCAGAGCTAACATTCGTTAGCTTCTATAGAATATAACTGGACCACTAATAACAACGGAGCCCCACGATAGTGAGCCCATAGGCCCCAGACATCAGAGCAAGCATAGTGTCTAGTCTTAAACATATGTCTAAATGGTGGAGTGGGTGGTTCTAACAAAAAGATTCTTCGAGGTGGGTCTAGTGCTAGACTTATGTCTAAGAGAATCAATTGGCAGGAGGGCCCACTAGGTAGTGGATAACAGTCTGTTTTTCTTTTTCTTTTTAGTATGGCTGTGTGGACCCACTTTAGTTCTAAACGCTGGAGCAAAAGTAGTTTGCATAGGTACTTCTAAACACTGCACACGCCCTTACTAGGCGTAGCTTATAAATTTACTATCCTCGTGTCTAAGAAAATAAAATTCTGCTCCACCGTTTAGACCAGATAGGGGACCCACTCATATGACTAGAAAGAAACAATAAAGAAAACCTTCTAGAAACTAACGAGTGGGTCCGACTTCCATTTTATTCCCTTATACATTTGTCTTTTATAGACCTAGGGTCCAAAAAACTTAGCTAGACTCACCCTCTCTGTTGTTTAGACCTAGGTCTAGCAATCTTACCACTATATAGTGTACAAATAACTTTGAATACTGACCATTCGATTGAGACTCGCGAATCCGAACATTTTTAGCCGTTGGATCTTATTTTCCATTCTAGCATCTAGAAGATTCTATTGATATTCTTCAACATAATTAACTATGCACAAACCTCGAAACACACTCATCCATCATACTAGAACCTTCTCACTCATTTATCTAGACCATGTTACTAAAAATTTCATGTGTTAGGTAGCTAATAATCTTTGACTTCTACACATGATGATGCAAAGTAGAAGAACCAAATATACACCCATACTTTATAGATGTTGATCAAATTTATATTTTTCTGCTTTACCTATTATAATTTTATATAGTGACGATATGTCAGACGTTTATTATCTGAGCCTCTAGTGTAGGGCACATGCAACTTACTAGTTAAGAAAAGGATTCTCTTAGAGTACACCCCAGTATTCCAATGATGCACCATGCTCTTAGAGACCTAGTTTGACTTGCATCATAGGTACTTTTGGATAACTGAGCAGAACTCAGGTCTCACACATTTTCTGTGAAAACCCAATACAAAACACAGACACTCACAAATGCATACAAACTCACCCCTATGAACGCACACACACCCTACCTCTATATGACCACCTACGATAGATTGTGTCTTGAGACTAATCCGTGGTGGGGCTCTTGATCTTGACGAAGTCACCATGCACACCAAGCTATAGACAGGGACATCGCTTCCCACTTAAGAATAATATCCCGCCTTTTATGAGACACCAAAGTGTTAAACTCGATGGGGTTTGAACTCTGGTGGACTAGGCGGTACCACTTCACTCAGAACCATCCAACCATGGATTATTAGCTCTATCTCTCTCTCTCTCATATATATATAGTACATGGTACACAATTAAATAACTGGCATATAAGAAATTAGGTGAACGCACTTTCTAAGGTCTTTATTGTGACCAACCTCTTAAAGAGTAGCTCAGGAAACTCTTTAACTATATTGTTAGTACGTTAACATTAACGAGGAAAAATGTTGCTCACATAAGTTCATTAAGAAAGCAAACCAAACTCAAACGAGTCGACTAGATGAGCTAGGGCTCATTAAACTTGCCACACGAGAGCTTGTCACCGCCCATTTTTAGACAAATGAGTAGACATGTGTTTAGGGTTTAGGGTTTGGGGTTTTAGCGTTTTAAGGTTTAGGGTTTATGGTCCTTGTGCTAAAGACATGGATTTGGATGCAATTTTCATTTATTATTAGGTCCTTCATGTATCTTGTACTTCTATCGACCGTGTTTACTCAAGAACCTCGCTCCTACGGGTCTAACCATAGTTAAAAGAAAATGCAACCGCCCCAATTATATATCACACAAAGTGGACCACTGTTTCTTATACATAATACCCAAGTTTTTATTACTAGCTAGGAATTTTCAAGATTCCTAGCTAATTTTGCACACTTCAGAGAATTCTTGTCGATTTAACGAATTGAGGTCAAACTTGAGCTACAAGTAAGCACGATAGATTGCTATTGAATTAAATGTCTTTTCAGAGGTAGATGGGTGCATCTAATTGTAGTAAACAATTTCGTTAGTGTGAGTTTCCAACTATCAGGGCAGAACATTCTCAATTTCTCGAGTGATGTCATGAGGCAAAAATTTAATAAAATTAAATATCTTTTCGAAGTTATATTAGGTCGAATTTGAACTACGAGTAAATTGTAGGTTGATTTGACAGTTTTATGAAAAATATTTTTGAGGTACCCATCGGGGGGTCAATTAATATATCACAAACCGCCGAGAGTTTTGACAATAGGTCAAACTTCTTGCTAAGATTTTGCATCTTGACAATTTAACGAAATTAGGTCAAACTTGAGCTACAAGGAAGCGTGATAGATTTCTCTTGAATTAACTATATTTTTGGAGGTAGACAGCTGCATCTTGTTGTAGTAAACAATTCCATCAGTATGAGTTTCCAACTATCTCAGGAAAGAACATTCTCAATTTTCCAAGTCATGACGAGATTGTTCTTTCCTGTAAGGCAATTCCGAAGAATATGAATCTGTATAACACACGAGGCATGTTTTCAGACATACATAGTGGAGCAACATGTTGTACTTACAATTTCCATGTTTTATGAGTTCTCAAAATTCCTAGCTAACTTCGCCCACTTGATATACTTTATTACTGATTTATAGAAATTATTAGGTAAAAATTGAACTGCCACAAGTAAATTGTAGGTTGCTTTCAAGGTTTGACAAAATAACTCTCTTGGAGGTACCCATCGGGGGGAGGGAGTCAATTAATATATCAGAAACTACCGGGAGTTTTGACGATAGGTATGGTTCAACTTCTTGCTCATATTTTGCATCAATTTAATGAAATTAAGTTAGACTTGAGCTACAAGTAAGCACAATAGACTGCTCTTGAATTAAATGTCTTTTTGGAGGTAGATGGGTGCATGTTCTTGTAGTAAACAATGTCGTAAGTGTGAGTTTCCAACTATCAGGAAAGGACATTCTCAATTTTCCGAGTGATGTCGTGATTATTCTCTCCCATAAAGGAAGTTCGAAGAATATTGATCTAAATGCCACAAGCCAAAGTTTTCACACACACATATATATATAGTGGACTAGCATATTGTACTTATGATTTCTCGTGTTTTATGAGTTCTCAAACTCCCTACCTAACTCCGCCCACTTGAATGACTTTATATCGATTTATCAAAAATAGTTAAAATTTGAACTACTACAAGTAAATTGTAGGTTACTGTGAAAGTTTTACGAAAAAGCTTTTTGAGGTACCCATCGGGGGGTCACAATTAATATATGATAAACCATCCAATGAGAGTTTTGACGACAAGTTGGATCAAGACTGTCAAATCCAAACATTTTGCTAACTATTGGATCTTCTTTTCCATTCTTAGCATCTAGAAAGATTCTACTGATAGTCTTGATGAGCATGATGAACGCTAGTATGCACAAACCTCAAAACACATACTTCATTGCTTAGTTTTATGGTCCTTGTGCTAAATGCATGTACTTGGATGCAATTTTCATTTTTTATGAGGTCCTTGATGTAACTTGTACTTCCACCCACTGTGTTAACTCTCAAGCACCTCTCTCCTACGAGACCTACCAAGGTTAAAAGAAAATGCAACCACCCCAATTATCACACAACCTGGACCACTTTTTCTTATACGTAATTCCCAAGTTTATAGTACTAGGATTTTTCAAGCTTCCTAGCTAACTTCGTGCACTTCGGTGTATTCTTGTCAACTTAAGAAAATTAAGTCAAACTATAGCTACAAGTAAGTGCGATAGATTGCTCTTGAATTAAAGTTCTTTTTGGAGGTAGATGGGTGCATCTTCTTATAGTAAACAATGTCATCGGTCTGACTTTCCAACTATCAGGAAAGTAAATTCTCTATTTTTTGAGTGATGACGAGATGATTCTTTTTTGTAAAGAAGGTCTGAAGAATATGGATCTTGATGCCATAAGCGAAGCTTCTAAACATATTATCTAGGTGGACAAATGTGTTTTACTTACGATTCCCATGTTTTATGAGTTTTCAAGGTTCCTAGCTAATCCTGCCCACTTTGTGAATGCATTTATGTCGATGTATCGAAATAAGGTCAAATTTGAACTACAAGTAATAAATTCTAGGTTGCATTGAAATTTTTATGAAAAAAGCATTTGGAGGTACCCATCGAGCGGTTAATTAATATATCAAAAACCACTGAGAATTTTGACGACTAGTTCGACTTCTAGCTACTAAGATTTTGCATCTTGAAAATTTTGAACCCCTTTTGAAAACAAACAAATGAAATAAAGAGAGAGGGGAAATGATATTTCTATTCTCTATGGGCAACCCACAAGCTTGAGGTGCACCTAAGGCTTAAAGATAACTTTTATTTCCATTATGTATAAGGTGAACCTTAGCGGATGCCACATAGTTGGCCTTATTAAGGTGTGCTTTTTTACACAATGCGGGAGTAGTATATTTCTTTGCTTAGACATATATTACCCTCTGTCCATGTGTTGTACATGATGAGAGAATAAAACGTTGGCAGGGAAAGAGGGGAGAAGCGAAGAGGAGTTGAATGCGGTTCTATGTCAGAGCAATGTTATGATGGGTTCTTGACACGAGGTACTCCTGTGGCCTTACAGTGTACACTCTACTAGTAGTAAATTTCAGGACCTATACAGGCAAAACAAATCATGTGTTTTCTCTCTCCTTCACTATCCTCCATCTCTCCTCTCCTTTCCCCTCACACACTGGCCCGGCTGATCTCTCCCTCGTCCACAGCGTGGCACTGCACATGTTTGCCTTAGTACAATGGCTCTGTGTCTCTGGCTTGTTGAGAGAATAAAACATTGGCAGGGGAAGAGGGCGGCAATGAAGAAGAGTTGAAAGCGGTTCCATGTCAGAGAAAAGTTATGATGGGTTCCTGACACAAGATACTCTTGTGGCCCTACAGTGTACACTCTACTAGTAGTAAATTTTAGGACCTATGCACGCAAAAAAAATCATGTGTTTTTTGTCTCCTTTGCTATCCTCCATCTCCCCTCCCCTTTTCCCTCACGCACCGGCCCGGCTGGTCTCTCCCTCGTCCACATCATGGTGTTGCACACATGTGCCTTGGTACGGCGGCTCTGTGTCTCTAGCATGTTCGACATCCGCGCATTGGTGTGGAGTAGGGACGAGGAGTACATAGGAAGGAAACCACTTTGGTCCTTGGTGGCACAAAAATTCAAATTTTTTTAGTTTTCAACATTTTCACTTGCTTCCCAAACATCGGGAGGGAAGGTTATTCAAAAGATCGTCCATTCGTAGTACTATACTTCTTATCTTATCTTCTCTTATCACTTACAATACCATATCACTACATATAATGTATGGATTAACTTTGAACATTGACCATTGCATCAAGACTAGCAAATCCAAACATTGCTAACCGTTTGATTTTCTTTTTCGTTCTTAGCATCTAGAAAGATTTTACTGATAGCCTTGAGCATGATGAACGCTAGTATCAGCAAACCTCAAAATACACACTTAATTCATTGCTCAGTTTTAGGTTCCTTGTACTAAATGCACGGACTTGGATAAAATTGTCATTTTTATGAGGTCCTTGATGTAACTTGTAGTTCCACCAATAGTGTTAACTCTCAAGCACCTCGCTCCTACGATACCTACCATTAGATCAGCCATTTGCAGTACTTCTTACTTATATTTATCTTGAATCTTATCTCTTACAATACCATACGGCTACATAGTGTTGGGATTAAGTTTGAACATTTACCGTTGGATCAAGACTGGCAAATCCAAACATTGCTTACCATTGAATCTTATTTTCCATTCTTAGCATCTAGAAAGATTCTACATATAGTCTTTAGCATGATGAATGGTAGTATGTGCAAACCTCAAAGCACAGTACTTCATTGCTCAGTTTCAGGGTCCTTGTGCTAAATGCATGGACTTGGATGCAATTTTCATTTTTTATGAGGTCCTTGATGTAACTTGTACTTCCACCGACCATGTTAACTCTCAAGCACCTCACTCCTATGAGACCTACCATTTCTTGGACCATTCACACTACTTATTATCTTATCTTTATCTTGTCTTATATCTTATAATACCATACCACTATATAGTGTATGGAACATTGACCGTTTGATCAAGACTGGCAAATCCAAAAATTGCTAACTGTTGGATCTACTTTTACATTCTTAGCATCTAGAAATATTCTACTGATAGTCTTTAGCACGATGAACGCTATTATGCGCAAACCTCAAGACACACACTTCATTGCTCAGTTTCAGGGTCCTTGTGCTAAATGCTTGGACTTGGATGCAACTTTCATTTTTATGTGGTCCTTGATGTAACTTGTACTTCCACCCACCATGTTAACTCTCAAGCACCTCGCTCCTACGATACCTACCATTTGATCGGCCATTCGTAGTACTTCTTATCTTATCTTCATCTTGTCTTATCTCTTACAATACCATACCAATGCATATACTGTATAGATTAACTTTGAACATTGACTGTTGGATCAAGACTGGCAAATCCAAACATTGCTAACCATTGATCTTTTTTCCATTCTTAGCATCGAGAAAGATTCTACTGATAGTCTTTAGCACGATGGATGCTAGTATGCGCAAACCTCAAAACACACACTTCATTGCTCAGTTTCAGGGTCCTTGTGCTAAATGCATGGACTTGGATGCAATTTTCATTATTTCTGATGTCCTTGATATAACTTCTACTTCCACCATCTGTGTTAACTCTCAAGCACCTCGCTCCTACGAGACCTACCATTTGATCGGCCAGTCGCAATACTTCTTATCTTATTTTATATTGTCTCTTATCTCTTACATTACAACATACAACTACATATTGTAGGGATTATCTTTGAACATTGACCGTTGGATCAAGACTAGAAAATCCAAACATTGCTAACCGTTGGATCTTCTTTTCTATTCTTAGCATCTAGAAAGATTCTACTAATAGTCTTTAGCACTATGGATGCTAGTATGCTCAAACCTTAAAACACACAGTAGTTCGTTGCTCAGTTTCATGGTCCTTTTGCTAAATGCATGGACTTGGATGCAATTTTCATTTTTATGAGGTCCTTGATGTAACTTGTTCTTCCACCTACGGGGCTAACTCTCAAGCACCTCTCTCCTACGAGACCCCATTAGATCTGTGATTCATAGTACTTCTTATCTTATCTTTATCTTGTCTTATCTTTTACAATACCACACCACTACATATAGTGTACGGATTAACTTTGAAAATTGACCGTTGGATCAAGACTGGCAAATCCAAACATTGCTAACCGTGGGATCTTCTTTTATATTCTTAGCACCTAGAAAGCTTCTACTGATAGTCTTGAGCACGATGAATGCTAGTATGGGAAAATCTCAAAACACATACATAATTTATTGCTCAGTTTTAGGGTCCTTGTTCTAAATGCAAGGACTTGGATGCAATTTTCAATTTTTTATGAGGTCCTTGATGTAACTTGTACTTCCAGCGACCGTGTTAACTCTCAAGCACCTCGCTCCTACGAGACCTACCATTAGATTGGCCAATCACAATACTTCTTATCTTGTCTCTTATCTCTTACAATACCATACCACTACATAGTGCAGGGATTAACTTTGAACATTGACAGTTGGATCAAGACTAGCAAATCAAAACATTGCTAACCGTTGGATCTTCTTTTCCATTCTTAGCATCTAGAAAGATTCTACTGATAGTCTTTAGCACGATGAACGCTAGTATGCGCAAACCTCAAAACACATAGTACTTCATTGCTCAGTTTCAGAGTCCTTGTGCTAAATGCATGGACTTGGACGCAGTTTTAATTTTTTATGTGGTCCTTGATGTAACTTGTAGTTCCAACGACCTCGTTATCTCTCGAGCACCTCTCTCCTACAAGACCTACCAAGGTTAAAGGAAAATGCAACTGCCCCAATTATCACACAACCTAGACCATAGTGTCTTCTAAGTAATTCCCAAGTTTTTAGAACTAGAATTTTTCAAGCTTCCTAGCTAACTTCGCGGACTTTGGTGACTTCTTGTCAATTTAAAAAAATTAAGTCAAACTTTAGATAGAAGTAAGTGTGATAGATTTCTCTTGAATTAGATGACTTTTCGGAGGTAGATGGGTCATCTTCTTGTAGTAAACAATGTTGTCGGTGTGAAGTTCCAACTATTAGGAAAGAAAATTCAAAGTTTTCTAAGTGATGATGAGATGATTATTTTCCATAAATAAAGGGCGATGAATATGGATCTCAATTCCATAAGCCAATCTTCTAGACATATTAGCTAGGTGGACCAATATGTTTTACTTACGATTCCCATGTTTTTTGAGCTTTGAAGGTTCCTAGCTGACCCCGCCCACTTATTGAATAACTTTATGTCAATGTATCAAAGTAATGTCAAATGTGAACTACAAGTAATAATTTTAGGTTTCTTTGAAATTTTTATGAAAAAAGGTTTTGGAGGTACCCATCGAGTAGTTAATTAATACATCGGAAACCACAGAGAGTTTTGACAACTGGTTCGACTATAGCTACTAAGGTTTTGCATCTTGAAATTTTTGAACCCCTTTTGAAAATGATCACATGAAATAAGGAGAGAGGGGAAATGATTTTTCTATTCTCTATGGGCAACCCACAAGCTTGAGGTGCACCTTAGGCTTAAAGATAATTTTATTTTTTTCACTATGTATAAGGTGAACCTTAGCGGATGCCACAAAGTAGGCCTTATTAAGGTGTGCTTTTTTACACAATGCGGGAGTATTATATTTCTTTGCTTAGAGAGATGATAACCTCTGTGCACGGGCTGTACATGATGAGAGAATAAAACGTTAGCAGGGGAAGAGGGCGGCAGCAAAGAGGAGTTGGAGGCGGTTTCATGTCAGAGAAAAGTTATGATGGGTTCCTTACACGACGTACTCTTGCGACCTTCCAGTGTACACTCTACTAATAGTAAATTTTAGGACCTATGCACGCAAAACAAATCGTGTGTTATCTCTCCTTCGCTATCCTCCACCTCTCCTCCCCTTTCACCCAGGCGCATTGGCCTGACTAATCTCTCTCTCGTCCACAGCATGGCGCTGCTCACGGCGGCTCTATGTCTCTGGCTTGTTCGACAGCTACGCATTAGTGTGGAGTAGGGACGAGGAGTACATAGGAAGGAAACCACTTTGGTCCTTGGTGGCACAAAAATTCAAACTTTTCCGGTTATCGATATTTTCACTTGCTTCCCAAACATCGGGAGGGAAGGTTATTCAAAATATCGGCCATTCACAGTACTATACTTCTTATCTTATCTTTATCTTATCTTATCTCTTACAATACCATACCACTACATATAGCGTACGAATTAGCTTTGAACATTGATCGGTGGATCAAGACTAGCAAATCCAAACATACCTAACCATTGTATCTTATTTTCCATTCTTAGCATCGATAAAGATTCTACTGATAGTCTTGAGCATGATGAATGCTAGTATGTGCAAACCTCAAAACAAACACTTAAGTCGTTGCTCAATTTCAGGGTGCTTGTTCTAAATGCATGGACTTGGATGCAATTTTCATTTTTTATGATGTCCTTTATGTAACATGTACTTCCACCAACCGTGTTAACTCTCAATCACCTCGCTCCTACGAGACCTACCATTTCATTGGCCATTCAAACTACGTCTTATCTTATCTTTATCTTGTCTTATCTCTTACAATACAATACCACTGAATAGTGTATAGAACATTGACCGTTTGATCAAGACTGGCAAATCCAAACATTGCTAACCGTTGGATCTTCTTTTCCATTCTTAGCATCTAGAAAGATTCTATTGATATTCTTTAGCATGATGGACGCTAGTATGCGCAAACCTCAAAACACACACTTCCTTGCTTAGTTTCCGGGTCCTTGTGCTAAATACATGGACTTGGATACAATTTTCATTTTTATGAGTTACTTTATATAACTTGTACTTCCACCCACCGTGTTAACGTCAAGAACCTCGCTCCTACGAGACCTACCATTAGATCGGCCATTTGTAGTACTTCTTATCTTATCTTTATCTTTTATTATTTCTTACAATACCATACCACTGCATATAGTGTATAGATTAACTTTGAACATCGACAGTTGGATCAAGACTGGCAAATCCAAACATTGCTAACCATTGGATCTTCTGTTCCATTCTTAGCATCTAAAAAGATTCTATTGATAGTCTTTAGCACGATGGACGCTAGTATGCGCAAACCTCAAAACACACACTTCATTGTTCAGTTTCAGGGTCCTTGTGCTAAATGCATGGACTTGGATGCAATTTTCATTCTTTATGAGGTCCTTGATGTAACTTGTACTTCCACCGACTCTGTAGCACTCCTACGAGACCTACCATTAGATTATCCATTCACAGTACTTCTTATATTACCTTTATCGTGTCTTATCTCTTACAATACCATACCACTTCATAGTGTACAGATGAACTTTGAACATTGACTGTTTGATAAATAATGGCAAATCCAAACATTTCTAATCGTTGGATATTATTTTCCATTCTTAGCATCTAGAAAGATTCTACTAATAGTCTTTAGCATGATGAACGCTACTATGCGCAAACCTCAAAACACATAGTACTTCATTGCTCAGTTTCAGGGTCGTTGTGCTAAATGCATGGACTTGGATGCAATTTTCATTTTTTATGAGGTCCTTGATGTAACTTGTACTTCCATTGACTGTGTTAACTCTGGAGCACCTCTCTCCTATGAGACCTACCAAGGTTAAAAGAAAATGCAACCGTCCCAATTACCACACAACGTGGACGGCTGTTTTTTATACATAATTCCCAAGTTTTTAGTACTAGGATTTTTCAAGCTTCCTAGCTAACTTCACGCACTTTGGTGACTTCTTGTCAATTTAAGGAAATTAAGTCAAACTTTAGCTACAAGTAAGTGCGATAGATTGCTCTTGAATTAAATGTCTTTTTGGAGGTAGGTGGATGCATCTTCTTGTAGTAAACAATGTCATTGCTGTGAGTATCCAACTCTCAGGAAAGAAAATTCTCAGTTTTCTGAGTGATGACGAGATGATTCTTTTCCATAAAGAAAGTCCAAAGAATAGGGATCTCAATGCCATAATCCAAGCTTCTAGACAAATTAGCTAGGTGGACCAGTGTGTTTTACTTATGATTCCCATGTTTCATGAGTTTTCAAGGTTCCTAGCTGACCCTACCCACTTGTTGAATGACTTTATGTCGATGTATCGAAATAAGGTCAAATTTGAACTTCAAGTAATAAACTGTAGGTTGCTTTGAAAGTTTTATGAAAAAAGCTTCTGGAGGTACCCATCGAGCGGTCAATTAATATATCAGAAACCATAGATAGTCACTACAAGAAAAGTTTCCTTTCACAACGACTTGGCCCGACAGTCATCGTAGAAGCGTGTCTTCCACGACGAAATTCTCAGCTCAGCCGTGGCCGATGGAAAACGTTGTTTCCGGTTTCGCGGCCCTCTACTACGACGGATCTGCTACATACATGGAGGAAGCTCAGCTGGCGCGTGGCAGAAGCAAGATTTTCGTTTCCTCGTGTGATGTTGACTCGCCGAAGTCTTTTGAGGCGTGTGGGTCTCGGACATCAGTGTCTCTAGCGGACCATACTTTTCGGTCGTGCCTCCCTGATTTGAACTTGATAACGTTGCTCGAGGCGTCTGCCGTTTAGTTAGGCTGCTAGGTCCCACATGTCAGCCTCTCATTAGAAGGATCGTGTGTACGACGGATTTTTTCCTTCGCTCGTGCTACCCTGTTCCGAAGTTGATAGCGCTGCTCGATGCATCTACCGTCTAATCAACCTCCTAGGATCCACATGTCATCCTCTCATTAGAAGAAATGTGTGTATGATGGAATTTTTTCCTTTGCTGGCGCTACCCCGTTCCAAGTTGATAACGCTGCTCGACGCATCTATCGTTTAACCAACCTCCTGAGCCCCACATGTCATCCTCTCATTAGAAGAAACATGTGTATGATGGATTTTTTTCCTTCGCTCGCGCTACCCTGTTCTGAACTTGATAGCGTTGTTCGATGCATCTACCGTTTAATCACGATGCTGGGCCCCACATGTCATCCTCTCATTAGAAGAAACGTGTGTATGATGGATTTTTTACACTCTGTTGCACCTTCGTGTTCCAAACTTGATAGCGTTGCTCGCTGCATCAGCCGTTTAATTAAACTCCTGGACCCCACATGCCATCCACTCATTAGAAGAAACGTGTGTATGATAAAAAAAATTCCCTCGATCGTGCCTCCATGTTCCGAACTTGATAGCGTTGCTCGCTACATCTACCGTTTAATCATGATGCAGGGCCCCAACCCCACATGTCATACACTCATTAGAAGAAACGTGTGTATGATGGAATTTTTGCTCTCGGTCACGCCTCCATGTTTCAAACTTGATAGCGTTGCTCAATGCATTAGCCGTTTTTCCAGGCTGCTGAGTCCCCCATGTGAGCCTCTCATTAGAAGAAAGGTGTGCATGCTGGACTTTTTTCTCGCTCGCGCCTCCCTGTTTTCGAACTTGGCAATGTCGCTCGAGGCAGAATCTATATAAGGCCGCGCTACTGGGTCCCACATGTCGGTCTCTCGGTATACCAAACCTACGTATGATGGACTTTTTTTGGCCGCGTCCGCTGTTTTGACCTTGGCAATGTTGCTGGATGTGGCAGCCGTGTATGGTCTTGTTGCTGAGGCTCCCATGTCACCCTCTCTGGTATGTTCTGGCTGGTGGGTCCCTGATGCTAGTCTCTCTGTACAGGTATTTAACTTTTTTTCAAACCCAACCATTAAACTCGAGGGATGCTGCAGGCTGGTGGGTCCGTGATGTCAGCCTCTCCGTAATGCGATATTAAAAAGTAAACCCTTTCTCAAAAAAAAGTAAACCCAAGATATATATATATAAATATGTACACAAAGTGGATTCGAACTAAAGACCTTCAAATCAAATCAAATAGACATAAACTGAGTGTTTTGCCACAATACCAAAGATACTAATAGAAATTGAATCATTAAACATGTATTAGTACTACAACTTATGTATCAGTCTTCCATAAAATATTGTTGTGTTTCCATGTTATCTCTCTTAAAATAAAAGAGCAGTGCTACTGGAACCTCGATTTATAAAAAGCCACATAATGGATTAGTTTCTTAAAAACATGGGTAGGCAGTTTTTTTAGAGGTGGGGGGCACTACCAAAAAGGCCATTAAAAAGTTTTTGGGCTATGGTCAATGGACTCCTATCTCAAATTTCACTAGGCTGTGTCTTGCCAGATTAAAACACAGACCTCTTTGAGGGAGAAAAAAGGGATAATTCTTTTGACAGATATTCATGTAAAAGTATCTAATGAACACACACCACATGCGCCAAAACAGGGCTGGTATCCAATGACTTCACTCGGTGAAATCACGATGTATATCTTTACCCTCTCATCTCTGTCTAAAATGCATCCAATGGTTCCGATGACACAAAGGCAAAAGCTCTAGAGCAAGCAGCCAGCAGCAACAACATAACTTTTGACAAATTCAATACCATTTGAAAGATTAAGGAGTATATAATAATAAGACATAGAAAACTCGACAGATTCCTAGTTCATATTCAGCAGCACTTGACCAATTCAGAAGCATTTCAAAGTGACTAATTCAGCAATATAAACACTGAAATTCAATATCACTACAAAGAGAGACAGTTCTTGTTTCAGCTCTAAAAACCATGACACGCGATCAGTTTGCCCTTTTCTCCAAACACCCTCGATCACTAGAACACAGTCATTGTCATAATATTTTCTCATATAGGGAACCATAATATAGATACAAATATACCATACCAGTACGTACTAGTCATATCTCCAATTCAGCAAAAGGTTATCACAGTTTTACCACCCATATATGATCAGTGGAGATAATACAACCACATAATTAATTACAATACAATGCGGCCAAAGAGCTAGACAACTAGGAAGCTCATGAACAACATGCCGCATTCAGGGCAGTGATATACATCGACCTTGACCGTTCTTCCAATAGTAAGTTTGGCTGCTTTCCGGAACTTGATCCACCTAGAAGTAGCTGTCAAGCGCCCATTAGTCGAGTTAATGGCGTAGCGTCCCTCGATAAGCAATCCTTCGCTCAACATCGTGAAGACTATTATGCCCTTTCGTCTGGCCTGGAGTTGCTTTGTGGCAGTCTTAGGAAATTTCCGAGTCAAAGCAAGAGAGAGACACATAATTACTAAGAGCGGTGCACTGAATCATGTGAAACTTGAGAAGACATTCAGAATAGTTTATTTGCCGCCATATACTGACAAACTTAATCTGGTGCGACCTTGTGATGACACATGTGTAGGATATGGTCTGACAAGGACTGCCCGGGGTGATGAAGGAGCTTGTGCTGGTGCCTGTGCTGGGGCTGGTGCTGGTGCATGAGATGGTGCCACTAATTATAGAGGGGCTGGTGCAAGAGCCAGAAGGCCTAGAACCGGTGCCAGCGCCAGCAGCTTGATGCTAGATTCCTTCTGAGGGGTAGCTAAGCTAACTACAGGAATGGTAGAGGCTGATGAGAAGTGTACAAGCAAAATGGTCTCTTATACAACAGTTACTCACAAGACAGTGATCAGAGGATATGATGAGTATACAAGAAAATTAAGTTACTAACTCCATTCTTTCTACTTAGGTCAACAGGTGCCGGAGAAGGAACTAGGGCCAGTGCCGTTGGGGGTGCCAGCAGCTTGGTGTTGGTTACCTTTTGAGGGGTAGGTAAGGGGACTACACGAGTGGTCAAAGAGGCATATGAGATGTGGACAAGCAAAATGGTTTCTTATACAACAATAACTCCTAGACAGAGATGAGAGTATACACGCGAATTAAGTTAATACCTCTATTCTTTATCCTACTGAGGTCAACAGGTGCCGTTTTAGGAACTGGGCCGGTGTTGGTGCCCATGCCAGCAGCTTGATGCTGGAACCCTTCTGGGTGGTACATAAGGGGAAGCGGACTGCAGAAGTGGTCAGGATCATATGATGAGTAAACACAATGGTGGAGAATAGTTAGTCGCAAGAAAATCATTAGAGGCTATGATGAGTACATAATCAAATTAATTAGTACTACCTCTGTTCTTGGTCCTTCGGTCAACAGGTGTACGATGGCGTGCAAGTATCTACCCAGGCTTGCTAAAATTGAATGTTACGTCGTCCCCCTGCTTTAGACCATTCTCACGGACATACTTGGACCAACCTTGGCCACCCAAATAGGTGGTGGCCATCGTCTAGGAGACATCCACATCATATAGTTGCCGCATGCCTTTAGGGCCCTCGCTATACAGAGTTAGAAACTTGTCGTTTCCGAACATCTTGTTTATAATGGGGTGAGCGACACAAGGGACAGCCTTCATGAGAAAATTGATAGAGAAGTAAGGTGACAGCAAAAAAAGTGAGATACAAGATCTTACATCAAGTCGGTCTAAACCACTTGGAATCCATACCTGATACCATGGGTACCCTTTGCGAAGGGTGGCCATGCACCATTTTTCATCCCTCTGCCATTGGAATGGCATACAAGGCCCCCCTTTTAATCCACAAGCTTGACAAGAGGAGGGTAGCAGAAAGGGCTGAGCAGTTGGTGCGTGGTACTAATTGAAATTAAATGGAAAGGTTAAATTATGTAAAGAGCAAGTAAATCTAATAATATAAGACAAAACCATTGGCTGTAAAGCAAATAGATTTTATTTTTGTGAACTTCTAATCAGCGTAAACATATGGTACTAGCTGATGAAAATAACATGGAAAATCATAACATGTGAAATTGTGGATATCCAAATTATACCCACTTCTTAGAGAGGTCACTGCCCACCTGGGTACTGTGTTGGCGCTTCCTCGTTGTGTATAGGATGTCCTCTTTGGTGCGGGCATCAGAAATCTACTAGCCTCTATAGTAGCCTCACCCTTCACAGCAGCACCTTCAATCTTCATAAATAGCAATAGAGCTCAACAGTTCAATACTATGTAAAGTTTGGTCAAACTTTCTGTCGCTTGACTTTTCAAAAAATACAGTATATGCCTAAGCCTTGGGATGGAGGGAGTACAGTATATAGTAGTCATATATACTAACTGTATGAGATAGTCTGACAGATCCAGATCTAGATTCACATAAACACAGTGCCAGAATTAATAAATATATTTCTCTTTAGCAGAACAAATACCTTTCTCTTTAAGCTGGGCCCTCCCAGCTGGTCGGTGGCCTTGCGCTTGTTTATTGGTGAGTAGTGGTACTCGCCGGATCCTGCGGCATGTGGGGGTACCATCCTGTTTGCCGCAGCTGGAGCACCGCACGTTCGCAGGTATGTACCACCATGCTACAGTAAATGAAGAAGAGATGGTATCACAGAGGCTTCCACAAAAACAGGATGCAGACAGAGACAACGTTTAGCACATGGATACATCCAGGTTGCAGCCAACCACTTTCAGCATTGGAAAGAATGGAAGAACGCAACGAATCTACTGCTACATTACCTTTTTAGGCAAGTTTTAAGGGAAACGATGGGACCATCCCTGTCTGTAGTGGTCGTGCGCGCCACTGACCCATAGTTCACCATACAGAATCTGACGCGAAATGCATTTCACATTGCGAGTAGCAACTAAAGGTTATAGAACTAAAGAACACCAAAATCAAACTCGACCAAATGCCCCAATCAGAACAGCGGTGACCATGCCCTGATCCGGAATCCATACGAAATTAGTACCACCTCCCCCCACCCCTACCCCCACCCCCCATCCCCACCACCACCCCCACCCCACCCAAATGACCCAATCGATTAGAGAAGAGGAAGAAGAGGAAAAATATCCTGATTAGGTGATTCCGAGGTGAGCAATAAGCAAGAACTCCACAATCAAAGCATACGGAATACTAGTACTCCTAGTACTAATAGTACTCCCAATGGCCCAATCGGAAGCAAATTAAGCAAAGCCGGATTTTGAGGTGAGCAAATACACCCACCTATTTCAACAAAAACTCCCCAATCGGAGGTTGCACCAGTTCCAACAGTTGCTTGCTGGATGTGAGATAGCTAGTTATGGTTTCTTGTCTTGTCGTCGGTAGAAAAGCATGGGCAGGGGAGTAGTAGTACTAGTAGTAGTAGGAATGGGCAGTACACTTTTTTCTACATTAAGTATTTTTAAGTGGCAGTGGCAGGAACATTTTGCTGGGAGAGAATCCCGATTTTTTGATCCCAGCTATCACGTGGTGGCCTACAACTGTTTCAAGTGGGAACCAAGTCAGGGTGAGTTAAAGAAGGTCCCACATCAAGTGGGTGAGATAATTGACCGAGCCAACCTCCTCCTTCCCTTGGTACCAGTACTAGTTCTCCCGGGTTCCTCTCCAAGGACAGAGAAATTCGCCCCTCTTCAAATCAAATTGGTCCCAGCTTATTATCCTTCTGCTGATTCATCTCACGAAGCAGTGGACAAGACGGTGGTAGTTGCAGCATAGGGCACCAGCGCTGGGGCCTCAAAAAAAGTTTAGGAACCTATAAATGATAAGCTCGGATTTCAGACCAGAAACACACACAAACAAAGATATACTTCGTATATACTAATATACGGAATAGTTTCCAATTACAGTTCTGCTAACAAAGGCCTAGAAATCATAATAAGGTAGCTCCATATTACAGAACTACGACAGTAGCAAACCAATCATGGGATAGCTCTACATCCCAAGAGTTTTGCAACTGGGCTAGTGGTCATGAACGACACCAAAAGTACGCCCGTGATGATCAGCAGCCCTGCATCAAATCCATCCAGACGTAGTGTACCCAATCCATAGCCTCAGGTACAGGCTCATTAATGAACAGGTCATCATCATTACCATCAAAGTCCTCTTTAGTCATCTGCTTCTGTGATTAGTAGATTAACAAATACATTTATAGACAAACATCAAAGACACACAACCTGAACATTTGTCGTTCTACAGATATACCTTGTGATCTAGCATAGCGGTAGTACTAGAAATGAAACCTGTTTCATGCAGCTTGCGCTTTTTATCTCCTCCTCCTTCTCCAAGTTGATCTAGATGCTCAGGAGCTGCCTCTGTCAGTTGATCTAGTTGATCAACATCTGCTTCCCCTACTTGATCTTGATGATAAAGATGCACTTCCCCCGGTTCCTATGGAGGATCATATGGTTCACCATGAAATACCCATCTAACATATGTGCTAAGCATCCCAAATGTAAAATATGGTCTTCCACTATACTTTGAGGCAGCACCCTACGATTCGCACACAACCGGCAGGGGAAATGTACTTTTGAGTTGTCACAATGAGCTCTAACAAATCCCATAAATCGTAGAACATCAAGGATACGTTTAGTGCTACCTAATGGAGCAATCTCTATCCAAAATATGCCCATCTCTTTAATTATGACATATAAGGTTGGTTACTATTAAAAGAAAAGCAAGAAAAATCTAGATGAAGTACAAAAACTATATATGCCTATGTGTTTCAGCAAACATATTGATAGCAAAAATCACCGAAGGTATTTAGGAACACAGATCCAGCGCAGAATAAACTATGACCATGCAGATTGAGGACAGATTAAACTACGTAGGAGTATTTGAAAGGGCAATAAAAATGTCAACCAGATCAATCTAGAGATAGAAGGACTACCGTGTAACATCCCAAAACTCTAATCCAAGATTATTAAGATCCAAATCATCAAAATTAGGTTTAACAAAAACTTTTCCATTTCAAAATATGAAAGCATTCATGTGTATGTGCATTTAAATTAGGAGTTGATTTGAATTGCCATGGTTCTGTGATTCATTGCTTGTAAAATGATTCTTAGGTGAAATAAACATCATCTAAATCATTCCCAAACTTTTCCCAAAGAAAAACAACTCAAAATGAATAAATGAAGTGAATGGTCATTTTTGCCAAATTAACTATCATGCCTACTTTGGCTATTCCTAGTACTCAAAACTTAACAGAAACATTTGTGGATATTTGCACCCCTTGCTAGTAAACATAATGAGGTATCAAGGCCCACTTTGTGATCTGCCAAAAACTTTCAAACACTATATTTAATTGCTATTTGAAAATTGAATCTATTTCATATGGGAAGATCCCACTATTTCAAAAACCACTCAAACCAGCTCATTTTTCAAAACCCAAGCACCCACAGAGTCTCAAGCTTGGTACTAGCACACCCAGCAAAAATCTTTTCAAAAAAAGTAAAGTTCATGCGGCCATTTCATCAAACACCTTGTGGACAGATTTCAAACAAAACCAAATTCACTATTTTAAATAGTGTTCTGGCCAAACTTGTCTCCCATTTAACCCCCATTTGCTCCCATTGTCCCCTCTTGTTCAAACCAAGACCTAACTAACCCATCCCCTACCCCCTAGCAACATGGCCATGCCAAGCCGAGCCCCAACTCGTCGGCCGACCATGCCATCGCCCCAGCAGACCACCTCCCCCTCTCTCTCTCTATGTCTAGCAGCTAGCCAGCACCTCACCGCCGCCCACTGTCCCCTCCCTGAGCCAGGCCAAGTGGGGGACCACCGCCAAACCCCCGCGCCCAGTGCGACTGAGCCATGCCGAGCACGCGCCAGAGCGCCACGCCCGACACGTGTGCCCAAGCCGCCGCTCGACCGCAGCCCGTGCCCACCGCGTCGCCAGGATGCAGGGAGGATGCCGGACATGCCCGTTCGCCGCCCAACGCCTCACAGCCACCGCTCGCCGTGGACACCGGCGCCTCTGCCGCTCAGAGCGCCCGCTCCGCCCGACCGCATACCACCGCCCCTAAGCCGGCATTAAAGTCCTAGAGCACCGCTAGGAGACCGCGCGTCAATCGCCACCCGTAGCCATGCCGCTAGCAGCCCGTAGCCATGTCGCCACCGTCGCATGGCCATGCCGTGCTGTCCTGCCGTCGAGCCTATAAAAGGAGGGCAGCCCCAGCCATTTGCAGCACACCACTCAACTCCCCTCACCTCACTGATCGTCCCACACCTCTATCCGGAGCACGGGGAGCAGCTGTTCACCGGAATTGCACCAGAGCAGGCCGCCTCTAGAGGAGAAGGGCCCCGCTGATTGCGACCACCCCCGGAGCTGCCTCGACCGTCCCTGAGCTCGCCTTTGACCACCAGTCCGTTTGCCCGCCTCGCCTTCATCACTAGAGCCCTAGTACGCCGCCTATGCACCCCCACTGAGCCGCTAGGGTTAGAGCTCACCGGCGACAGGTCCGTCGTCGACTATGATCCCCAGCCGTTGATCCCTGTTCTAATCCAACGACTCACATCGCCCCGTATCGCTTCGCGCGTTATGAGCCACTGACCGGTGGACCCCTCCTGTCAGCTGAGCCCCGCGCTGCGGAGTGACACTGGGACGGCTCGTTAGCGTTTCCCGCGCGACCCAGATAATTCAAATTAGGATTTTTCGTTTTAGTTTCAAACCTACTTCTATCCCTTAGTTTAAAATTCAATTCAGAGAGATCTACAAATCCAAATGGAGTGATTCCAATTTTGTTAGAAAGCCACTGAAAAGATCTACCCAAGCCCGTTGGATTTAATTCAATTAGAGTTAGAGATCTCTCCTAGTAAAAATAACAAGACAGAAGCTTTTGCCCATTCAAACATTTTTATAAAATCAACCAAGTTAGCTTTTGAGTTGATTCCAACTCTCAAAAATCATAGTTTACCATACCTATCTGAATATGTAATAATATTAGGGTTTAAATGCAGTGACTTTAGACTAGTACCAAAATCATGCTATATAGGCATTTCTAGTCACTTTAAATCATTAAATAATGAACTTAAACCAAAGTAATTATGATCCAACCCTTAAATTACATTCCCACATGTTAGAATACGTGGTGATGACATGTGTCCACATGATCCCAAATTTTAAGTGGTGAATATTAAATCTTAGTTAATTTTTCAATGAGTAGAAATTACTTTTCTAAATTAAAAAGAATGAAACTATTGAATAAAACTTGTGATGCTTGTGATGATAATAGATCATCAATTGTGTGCCTTAGAGTACTAATTAGACTAGTTAAGTATTGTTTGGTGATTGTGTACTCCGTATGTATTTATAGAAGATAATACCGACCAAGCTTACAAGGAGGAGGAGTTCTACCAAGAGGAGGAAGACAACTTCAACCACTGTACCAACCAAGGCAAGCTATTATTAGCAAGCTAGCACTATGCAAGCTAACCCTTGCAAGTATTATATTTAGCAAGCTACTATTAGCAAGCTAGGATTAACTAGATGGTTTAGCAAAGATGCCTTAGGCATGCTTTGGTTAAACTACTTTGACTATTTCTTTACCCCTAGTACTAATTTCAAGCTTTACTTCCTTTACTTTACCCAAAGTTCTTTACTTGTTTTGAAGGTAGCATAAAGAGTATAAAACTTGACCTATTTAGAAACCTTTAGATGTCATTCTATGGCATGAGATTGAACCTATCATTTTCCACCTTAGTGAACACTCTTAACTCAGTAGTTTAGAGTAGATAAAAACTTGACTCACTTTAGATGGGAACACTTGGTGAAAATGAATTATGAAAACCTTGGAATGACGAGTCATTCTATTGAGATGTTTTCAGATGTGTTGAGAAACACAAATGGTTTATGATGATGAAAAAGTTGAGGCATCAGCCTTAGCCCTTTTATAAAACCGATGGTTGGATTCGGATGCGATACCATTCCAAATTTACCGTACAACCACATTACCTGAATTGGGTAAGGCTTAGCCAGAAGTTTATATGCATTAGTATTAGTTCCCTCGCAGGAGAGGTTTGAGCTGAGGCTACCTCTCAATGTTATCCACCTATGCAGTGCCCAAGATGACAGATGGTCATGGTTGGGAGGCCATGCTCATAGGAGAGGTGCTTCTACTAGGGTGTGTAAAGGAAAGGTTATGTTTGATTATCTACATACTAAGTATGATGATTCAGGGTTATCCCTGACAGATGTATCGAATCTTGTGGTGAAAGTGTACCACCTCTGCAGAGTGTCAAACTATTCGAATATCCGCGTCCGCGGTTATGGACAGTTGAAATGGCCATACTGTTTCGTTGTCAGATGTTTTCCAAAATGACTTATGAAAGAAATGATGAATCTTGAGTTGACCACAACAGAGTTGTGTTTATGACAATAGCTTCCCAACTTAAGTGATTCTAGAGTTTTACCTTATATTTCTTTGCTTCAGAACTCAGCTTAGGTTTCAAACTTAACTTTATAGTTAAACTTAGATTTAGCACTTTAACATAGAACTATAGTACCTGTTAATAGTAGTTTGCGAGTACTTAAAGAGTACTCATGGCTTTTGTCCCTGGCTATTCTCATGGCCAGACTATGAAGGAGACTATCAAGAGGATAGTCATCAGGACGGCTATGATAACTAGGACTATCTGCCTTCATCAGCATTGTCTGTGCCCTTGAAGATGGAACCCACCGCTACGCTTATCTTTCATTTCCGCTGCTTGTTGTATTAAAGACTGGATCATGAGATCCTTATTTGTGTAAGACCTTATGTATGGTTTGTAATGGATGATGTACTATGATATCCAATCCGTTATGTCTCGCAAAAATGGTAATCCTGGGATTGCGAGGTATGGCATAACGGGCATCTGGGATTAAAAAACCGCGTGTTGACAGCTGCTGCCACTGCCAATGTCAATGCCCCAGCTCAACAACAGCGTCGTGTTCAACCAGGAAGAAGATTTGCCCCAGGGAACCCTCACAGCCGCAACGGTCGTCTCTTCCACATGAGCGCAGAAGAATCCCAAGAAGCGCCAGATGTAGTGCTGGGTATGTTTTCTGTCAACTCAGTTTTAGCAAGAGTATTGTTTGATTCGGGAGCATCGCATTCATTTGTCACCGAAGAATTTGCATGCACTAGTAAGATTCACCCAACCAACTTGAAGCATGTCATGATAGTTCAAATCCCCGGATCAAACACAAAAGCTAGAAAAATTGCAAAGCTGTGCCTATCAGAATACATGGGATAGATTTTTACGCCAACCTAATAGTACTTGGAACCAAAGGATTGGAAGTAGTACTAGGTATGGACTGGATGTCAAGGCATAAAGGACTGATAGACTATGCTCAGAAAGCTATCACCATGACCAGTAGCTCTAGAGTCACAGTAGAGCATATATTTGAAACCTTACCTCGCCAATTCAAGTGCAACAAGAGTATAGCCCTACCCACCATAGACCAAGTCAGAGTAGTCTGTGAATACCCTGACGTATTCCCAGATGAATTGCTAGGTATGACCCCAGATAGGGATATTGAGTTCAGTATCGAACTAATCCCCGGAACCAGACCCATAGCCTAGAGACCCTATAGCATGAACCCCTCAGAGTTAGTTGAGTTGAAGAAGCAGTTAGATGCCATGTTAGCAACAGGCTTGATTCAGCCAAGCGCTTCGCCATGGAGATCACGAGTGTTATTTGTTGACAAGAAAGATGGAGGCAACCGTCTGTGTACAGATTACCGAAAGTTGAATGATGTCACCATTAAGAACAAGTACCCTTTGCCAAAGATAGAGGATCTATTTGAGCAGTTGACTGGAGCCCATGTATTCTCACAGATTGATCTTAGGACTGGTTATCGCCAACTTAAGATTCGTGCAACGGATATTCCAAAGACCGCCTTTACTACTCGCTATGGTTTATACGAGTATACGATTATGTCTTTTGGATTAACCAAAGCCCCTGCTTATTTCATGAATCTCATGAATAAGATCTTTATGAATTTCCTAGATAAGTTTGTAGTTGTGTTTATCGACGACATTCTTATCTACTCCAAGTCAGAAGAAGAGCATGAGCAACATCTGAGAATCATACTAGAAACCCTGAGAGAGCATCAGTTATATGCCAAGTTCAGCAAGTGTGAGTTTTGGCTGAAACAAGTAGGATTCCTAGGACATATTGTGTCTGCCGGAGGAGCCTCTGTTGATCCCGCCAAAATCAAAGATGTCGAAGAATGGGAAGCCCACCAACCACTCAAACCCAAGTCATCGCTTATCTCTCTCGATAACTGAAGTAGCATGAGCAGAACTATCCGACCCATGATCTTGAATTAGCAGCTGTAGTGCTGGCATTGAAGACATGGCGTCATTATCTAATGGGTAATCGCTATGAGATTTACTCAGATCGCAAGAGCTTAAAGTATATTTTCACTCAGAAGGAGCTGAATATGAGGCAAAGGAGATGGATAGAGTTAATCAAGGATTACGACCTTGACATTCACTATCACCCCGGCAAAGCCAATGTGGTAGCGGATGCTCTTAGCAGATTGCCGTGTAGGCTTAACACCATGATCAAGGAGAAGAAACCAAGTTTGTATGAGGAGTTGGAGCAATTCAGGACTGAATTGGTTAGCAAAAGATTCTTAGCTAGCATTGAACTTCAACCCACTTTGATTAGCCAAATCAAGGAAGCCTAGAAGGGAAATGAAAGTATCGATGGAACAAACGTCGTATTGGTACAGGAAAGGTACCTGGATTCACTGAAGACGAAGAAGGAGTACTGTGGTACAAAGGATGTATCTGTGTGCCTGCGGATTCGGAGCTGAAGAAAGTTATCATGAAGGAAGCTCATGATACTCTTTATTCTATCCACCCCGGAGGAACAAAGATGTATCAAGATTTGAAAGAGCAATTTTGGTGGCACAAGATGAAGAGAGAAATCGGAAGCTACATCACCAAGTGTGACATCTATCAAAGAGTCAAAGCAGAGCATCAGAGACCTGCAGGACTGTTGCAACCATTGCAGATCCGGAATGGAAATGGGATTCTGTCGGAATGGACTTTATCACCGGTTTGCCTACTTCCAATAGGGGAAATGACACGATCTGGGTCATAGTTGATAGACTGTCCAAGGTAGCCCACTTTATACGTGTCAAGACTACCAACCAGAGTGCGAAGCTAGCAGAGTTGTACATTGCTAGGATTATTAGTCTGCATGGAACCCCCAAGACCATAGTATCAGATCGAGGAACCCAGTTTACCTCAAGATTTTGGCAGAAAGTTCAGAAAGGATTGGGAACCAAGTTGAATTTTAGCACCGCTTATCACCCGCAAACTGATGGACAAACTAAGAGAGTCAACCAGATCTTAGAGGATATGCTTAGAGCTTGTGTGCTGGAATATGGCTCAAAATGGGAAGACTGCTTGCCTTTCACAGAATTCTCATATAACAACAGTTATCAAGCTAGTTTGCAGATGGCACCATTTGAATTCCTATACGGAAAGTGTTGTACCCCTTTGAATTGGTCACAAGTAGGAGAGAGTCAGATCTTTGGACCCGACATTCTCCGAGAAGCTGAAGAGAAGGTTCACAAAGTCTGTGAGCACCTCAAGACCGCCCAATCCAGACAGAAGAGTTACGTTGACAAGAGAAGGAGAGACCTGACTTTCAATGTCGGAGATTTTGTATATCTCAAGGTTTTGCCGTTGAAAGGAACCCAACGCTTTAGTCTAAAAGGAAAGTTAGCCCCCAGATATATCGGGCCCTTCAAGATTCTGAACCGCCGAGGAGAAGTATCGTATCAATTGGAACTACCAGCCATCCACAATGTGTTCCATATCTCGTTCCTTCGCAAATGCTTGGAAGTGCCAGAAAAGACTGAAGTTTTCAAGAACATCGACCACAGAGCTGTGGAGATCAACAATGACCTGACCTATTGTGAAGTGCCCATCCGTATCTTAGAAGAAGCTTACAGAACCACCAGGACCAGGAGCATCAAATTTCTCAAGATTCAATGGAGCAACCATACAGAGGAGGAAGCCACTTGGGAGCGCGAATATTACATTAGGACAAAGTTCCCAGATCTCTTTAGTTCCTAGTTCTCTTTGTAAATCTCGGGACAAGATTTTGTTTAAGGGGAGAAGGTTTGTAACATCCCAAAACTCTAATCCAAGATTATTAAGATCCAAATCATCAAAATTAGGGTTAACCAAAACTTTTCCATTTCAAAATATGAAAGCATTCATGTGTATGTGCATTTAAATTAGGAGTTGATTTGAATTGCCATGGTTCTGTGATTCATTGCTTGTAAAATGATTCTTACGTGAAATAAACATCATCTAAATCATTCCCAAACTTTTCCCAAAGAAAAACAACTCAAAATGAATAAATGAAGTGAATGGTCATTTTGCCAAATTAACTATCATACCTACTTTGGCTATTCCTAATACTCAAAACTTAACAGAAACATTTGTGGATATTTGCACCCCTTGCTAGTACACATAATGAGGTACCAAGTCCCACTTTGTGATCTGCCAAAAACTTTCAAACACAATATTTAATTGGCATTTGAAAATTGAATCTATTTCATATGGGAAGATCCCACTATTTCAAAAACCACTCAAACCAGCTCAATTTTCAAAACCCAAGCACCCACAGAGTCTCAAGCTTAGTACTAGCACACCCACCAAAAATCTTTTAAAAATTCAAAAGTAAAGTTCATGCAACCATTTCATCAAACACCTTGTGGACAGATTTCAAACAAAACCAAATTCACTATTTTAAATAGTGTTCTGGCCAAACTTGTCTCCCATTTGACCCCCATTTGCTCCCATTGTCCCCTCTTGATCGAACCAGGACCTAACTAACCCATACCCTACCCCCTAGCAACATGGCCATGCCAAGCCGAGCCCCAACTCGCTGGTCGACCATGCCATCGCCCCAGCAGACGACCTCCCCGTATCTCTCTATGTCTAGCAGCTAGCCAGCACCTCACCACCGCCCACTGTCCCCTCCCCGAGCCAGGCCAAGCGGTGGACCACCGCCAAACCCCCGTGCCTAGTGCGACTGAGCCATGCCGAGCACGCGCCAGAGCGCCGTGCCCGACACGCGTGCCCAAGCCGCCGCTCGACCGCAACCCGTTCCCACCGTGTCGCCACGACCCAGGGAGCACGCCGGACATGCCCGTTCGCCGCCCAACGCCTCACAGCCACCGTTCGCCATGGACACTGCTGCCTCTGCCGCTCAGAGCGCCAGCTCCGCCCGACCGCATACCATCTCCCCTAAGCCTGCATTAATGTCCTAGAGCACCGCCAGGAGACCGCGTGTCGATCGCCACCCGTAGCCATGCCGATAGCAGCCCGTAGCCATGTCGCCACCGTCGCCTGGCCATGCCGTGCTGTCCCGCCGTCGAGCCTATAAAAGGAGGGCACCCCCAGCAATTTGCAGCACACCATTCAACTCCCCTCACCTCACTGATCGTCCCACACCTCTAGCCGGAGCACGGGGAGCAACCGTTCGCTGGAATTGCACCGGAGAAGGCCGCCTCTGGAGGAGAAGGGCGCCGCTGATTGCGACCACCCCTGGAGCTGCCTCGACCATCCCTGAGCTCACCGTCGCCGTCGTTGCTGGAGCCCTGGTATGCCCCCTATGCACCCCCACTAAGCCGCTAGGGTTAGAGCTCGCCGGCGACAGGTCTGTCGTCGACGACGATCCCCAGTCGTTGATCCCTATTCTAATCCAACAACCCACATCGCCCCGTACCGCTTCGCGCGTTATGAGCCACTGACCGGTGGACCCCTCCTGTCAGCTGAGCCCCGCGCTGCGGAGTGACACTGGGCCGGCCCGTTAGCGTTTCCCGCGCGACCCAGATAATTAAAATTAGGATTTTCTTTTTAGTTTCAAACCTAGTTCTATCCCTTAGTTTAAAATTCAATTTAGAGATATTTACAAATCCAAATGGAGTGATTCCAATTTTGTTACAAAGCTACTGAAAAGATCTACCCAAGCCCGTTGGATTTAATTCAATTAGAATTAGAGATCTCTCCTAGAAAAAATAACAAGATAGAAGCTTTTGCCCATTCAAACATTTTTATAAAATCAACCAAGTTAGCTTTTGAGTTGATTCCTACTCACAAAAATCACATTTTACCATACCTATCTGAATATATAATAATATTAGGGTTTACATGCAGTGACTTTGGACTAGTACCAAAATAATGCTATATAGGCATTTCTAGTCACTTTAAATCATTAAATAATGAACTTAAACCAAAGTAATTATGATCCAACCCTTAAATTACATTCCCACATGTTAGAATGTGTTGTGATGACATGTGTCCACATGATCCCATATTTTAAGTGGTGAATATTAAATCTTAGTTAATTTTTCAATGAGTAGAAATTACTTTTCTAAATTAAAAAAAATGAAACTATTGAATAAAACTTGTGATGCTTGTGATGATAATAGATCATCAATTGTGTGCCTTACAGTACTAATTAGACTAGTTAAGTATTGTTTGGTGATTGTGTACTCCATATGTATTTATAGAAGATAGTACTGACATGAGATTGAACCTATCATTTTCCACCTTAGTGAACACTCTTAACTTAGTAGTTTAGAGTAGATAAAAACTTGAGTCACTTTAGATCGGAACACCTGGTGAAAATGAATTATGAAAACCTTGGAATGATGAGTCATTCTATTGAGATGTTTTGACATGTGTTGAGAAACACAAATGGTTTATGATGATGAAAAAGTTGAGGCATGAGCCTTAGCCCTTTTATAAAACTGATGGTTGGATTCGGATGCGATACCATTCCAAATTACCGTACAACCACATTACCTGAATTGGGTAAGGCTTAGCCGGAAGTTTATATGCATTAGTATTAGTTCCCTTGCGGGAGAGGTTTGAGCTGAGGTTACCTCTCAATGTTGTCCACCTATGCAGTGCCCAAGATGACAGAGGGTCATGGTTGGGAGGCCATGCTCATAGGAGAGGTGCTTATACTAGGGTGTGTAAAGGAAAGGTTATGTTTGATTACCTGCATACTAAGTATGATGATTCAGGATTATCCCTGATAGATGTATTGAATCTTGTGGTGAAAGTGTACCACCTCTACAGAGTGTCAAACTATTCGAACAGCCGCGTCCGTAGTTATGGACAGTTGGAATGGCCATACTGTTTCGTTGTCAGATGTTTTCCAAAATGACTTATGAAAGAAATGATGAATCTTGACTTGACCACAACAGAGTTTTGTTTATGACAATAGCTTCCCAACTTAAGTGATTCTAGAACTTTATTTTATCTTTCTTTGCTTCAGAACTCAGCTTAGGTTTCAAACTTAACTTTATAGTTAAACATAGAGTTAGCACTTTAACTTAGAACTATACTACTTGTTAGTGGTAGTTTGCGAGTACTTAAAGAGTACTCATGGCTTTTGTCCCTTGCTGTTCTCATGGCCAGACTATGAAGGAGACTATCAAGATGATGGCCAGCAGGACGGCTATGATAACTAGGACTATCTGCCTTCGTCAGCATTGCCTGTGCCCCTGAAGATGGACCCCACCGCTACGCTTATCTTTTATTTCCGTTGCTTGTTGTATTAAGACCTGATCATGAGATCCTTAATTGTGTAAGACCTTATGTATGGTTTGTAATGGATGATGTACTGTGATATCCAATCCGTTATGTCTCGCAAAAATGGTAATCCTGGGATTGCGAGGTATGGCATAACGGGCATCTGGGATTAAAAATCCGGGTGTTGACATACCGTGGGATCGACGTGCCCACCGGTGCGTATCAAGAAGACTGACGGGTAGGGAAAGCTTCTTCGCGCACGTTGGTGATGAAGAGCGCCCGTAAGCGTGTCTATTTTGTGGGGAAGGGGGTGAGGCCTAGGCGGCGGAGGGAGGATGTTAATACACAGCATGAATGGGTGCGGAGGGATAACTTTGGAAATTCTGACCTACCTTGCTTTGGGCACCACCATATACGTGGTACACCTGCCAGTCACCATAGATCAAAATTGATCCTAAGCTAGTCAATATACAAGTTTATGTTTTACAATGGAAACTAATGCACATAGCATTACACTTTGTCAACGAATGGCTTTATGTCAAAAAGTTATTTAATTTCAGCATCTTCAGCTAGGAAGCTTGGAAACTCATGAAAGTAGGGCATTATCCATCAAATCTGGAATCTCCTTTGTAAACAATTGCATGAAATGCGAAGATGGACCGATCTACCAAATATGGTAAGGTTTGTAAACTTGGTTGGCGAAGATACTTCAATGTACGGAGTAGTACAAAAGATGAAAAAGGTATAGAAACTATGGGTGTGACCTTGCTACTCTTGTTTGAAAGCCTTGAATTATTGTTCATTAATTTCGGCAGATGTCTATAAACTCATTAAATGCTGGAAAGCATACATGCCTGTGGGTCTATCTGACGGGGACACCATTCCAAGTGGGAGTAGCGTACCATAGAAGCTTAAACTTGAAAATTTTGGCAGAGTGCCGAAATATCCCGCCCACCCATTCAAACACCCCGCCCATCCATTCAAACATCTAGCCCAAAAAAAAATCCAGCCCCAAAAATTATTCTATTGCACAAATTTAGCCTAGAAGCTCGAAAGGGCGTTTTACATTGTGTGAAAAAAGGGGGCGGTGGCATTTTGAGCCATCATCTTTGTAGTTGCTTCACAACAAAACACATTGTTGTTACTTGAAAATTCGAAAACAAACTTCAAATTTGGAAGCAGACATATTGGTTGATTTGCAAAGATGCACTGATCTACCAAATACGGACACGTCATCATAAACTATTTCCATGACCTTGGTCACATTTTTTTTGGACGATGGTCATCTTCTTGAAAGACTTAAATTGTTCGAAAATTTTAGAAAATGCCTAGAAACTCGTTTAAATGCTGGGAAGCAACTCTCGCTGGCGTGTGGGCCTAGATGGTGACAGCGCCTCTGAGAGGCCCCACGCCAGAGTAGCGTATGCTAGAAGCTTCGACCTCAAATTTTGGTATGGCGCCCAAACATCGCACCCATCCATTAAAATATCTCGCGCATCCATTCAAACATGCTTCACCTCTTTCTAGAATGCAAAATTTCTCTTCTATCCCTGCTCCAGAAACAAGAATCCGATGGAGCACTACAATAATAGAGGGATATAGGTGGTAAAATTGTATCTCCCAAGTGCATCACCCCATCCACGTATCCCAGCCCTTCGTCAATATTTACCTGCCCGCCCACTCTAACCTACACCGACTTTTTGGACACACTATGCAAGTGACCCACACGTCAGTGAGCTAGAATTACGGGAAGTAGAGATTCCCATCGCTTGTTGTTCAAAATTCGAACATTTTTCGCTAAACCAAGATAAAATCGTTAAAATCATCCAAACTAGCTTATACTATCATTCCACTATGCCAGAGTAAAAGCTAAAAAACAAAGCCAAAAACACGTTCGTAGCTTTATAAGCCAAAATTCAAAAGCCAGAATTCGAGCCCAACCAAACAGTGCCTAAATTTCAAGGAACTCTTCCTGTTTCTCCCTTGTTTTAGTACCCGGGTTCCTTCAATTTTATTTAACAAAAAATATGACCAAGCAGGAAATCATCGACTTGTAGATCAATTTTTGAGATAGTTTCATTAAATTGCGGTAACACCATTCTGGTCCACGAATATATATAACCATAAAGTTTGAAAATATTATTGAGAATTCACGGAATCCTACACCATAAAATCTAAACCCTTAAACCCTGACCAAGCAGGTATCGCACAACAATAGATCAAAAATTGAGATACTTTCGTTAAATCAGGTAACGCCATTCTATTAGATGAATATAAGCATAAATCCTGAGCATTACCAAAAATTCTCTGAACCAAAAACCGGAAACAAGCCATAAAACTAAACTGTAAAACCCTAAACCCTCAGCCCATAAACCCTAATCAAGCAGGTATCATGCACTTATATATCAAAATTTGACATATTTTCAATAAATTGCGATAACACCATTCTGTTCCATGAATATAAGCATAAAGCTGGAACATTATTGAAAATTCCCGAAACCCTAAAATCTAAACACTAAACCCAAAATCCTTACCAAACATGTAGCACGCACTTTTCAATCAAAAGTTGATATATTTTCATTAAACTGGTAAGTCCATTCTGTTCGATGAATATAAGCATAAATCTTGACCATTATCGAAAAGACCCTAAACCCTAAATAACCCCTAATAAAACCTAAACCTAAAACCCCAAACCCTCAACCCATAAACCCTAACAGATCAGGTATCATGCACTTATAGATCAAATTTGGAGATACTTTCAATGAGTTAGGTAATGCCATATATATTCTATTCGATGAATATAAGCATAAAGCTTGAGTATTATTAAAAATTCGATAAACCCCCTAAACCCTATTCAGTCCAAAAAACCTAAACGGTAAAACCCTGAAACCCTCGACCCATATAAACCCTAACTAAGCAGGTATCATGGACTTATAGATCAAAATCTGAGATTCAATCTTTCATTAAATTGCGGTAACGCCATTCTATTCCACGAATATAACAATAAAGTTTGAACATTATTGGAAATGCCCTAAACCCTAAAACCCTAAACCCTCAACACCGCACGTAGCATGCACTTATCGATCAAAAATTGATATATCTTCATTAAACTGGTAAATCCATTCTATTCGATGAATATAAGCATAAATCTTGAGCATTATCGAAAATACCCTAAACAACCCCTAATAAAACCTAAACCTAAAACCCCAAACCCTCAACCCATAAATCCTAACCAATCAGGTATCATGCACTCATAGATCAGATTTTGAGATACTTTCATTGAGTTAGGTAACACCATATTATATTCAACGAATATTTGCATAAAGCTCGAGTATTATTGAAAATTCGATAAACCCCCTAAACCATATTCAGTCCATATAACCTAAACCGTAAAACCATAAAACCCTAAACCCTCGACCCATATAAACCCTTACCAAGCATGTATCATGGACTTATAGATCAAAATCTGAGATTCGATCTTTAATTAAATTGTGGTAACGCCATTCTATTACACGAATATAACAATAAAGTTTGAACATTATCGAAAATGCCCTAAACCTTAAAACCCCAAACCCTCAACCCCGCCTAAACGACATTGGAAAATGAGGTATCACAGGCACTTATAGATTAAAATTTCAGATAAACATTCCACAAATTGTGCTAACGCTATTCAATTCCATGAATATAAGCATATATAAAGCAGCTTGAACATTATCGAAATTTGCCAAAAAACCTAAACCCTAAACACCTAAACCCCAAAAACCATAAAACCCTAAACCCTCAACCCCTTACCAAGCAGGTATGATGCACTTATATATCAAAATCCAAGATACATTCATTAAAGTGCGATAACACGAGTCTATTCCACGCATATATATAAGCATATATATAAGCTTGAATATTATTATTGAAAATTCGTAAACCCTAAAACCTAGAAAACCCTAAACCCTACATACCAACCTTAAACTCCTAAGCCCTAAACCCTAAAATCCTAAATCATATACCATAAACCATAAACCCCTAAATCCTCAACCCAAAATACATGAACCCTAAACCCTAGGCTATATATATCTTGTGTGGAAACTAGGGCAATGGGATTTTGAGCCATACTTATTTGTAGTTTCTTCATGACAAAAGCCATTGTCGTCGCTTCAAAATTGAAAATAATTTCAAATTTAGAAGCTTCCTTTGTAAATAATATTTTAAATGCCAATAATACGGACCAATCTACCAAATAAAAACATGTTGTTATAAAGTATAGCAAAGGTGTGGCCTTGACCTTGGTCACCTGGTTCGAAAGCCATGCAAATTCATACATGGTACACCATAGATCATATGGCAAAATTAAAGCAATTATTATCGATCGGAGCTTTTAAAATAACTCCAAATATGGAAGCTCTTTTTCTAAACAATGTTGAAATACAAATATGCACCAATCTACCAAACATGGTTACATTATCATAAAGTATGGTAACACATATGCCCTCGACATTGGTCATCTAGTTTTTGAAAGCCATGAATGTTCAAACATGGTATGCCATATTGTGAAAACTGTTTTTCAAGAGCTATCAAATTTTATATATTTTCATAGAAACTAGCCAATGCACACAGTGAGACACCAACAGAGAAACGAATGGTTGTATTTCGTTTTATATTTTGTTTATTTATGTTTTAAAAAAATGGCCTAGATTTGGTGTCATTACAATTCATATCAAAAAATTGAAATCTTGCAAAACTCTCGGTGGTTCTCCAATATTTGACTAATTCGGTACCTTTAAACTATTTTGAAAAAGTTAAGAGCAAGCTATATCACACACTTTGTAGTTCGTTAATATACTTACTTTCAATCGTCAAAAAGTTATTTAATTTCAGCATCTTCAGCTAAGAAGTTTGGAAACTCATGAAAGTAGGGCATTATCCATCAAATCTGGAATTTCCTTTGTAAACAATTGCTTGAAATGCCAAGATGCACCGATCTACCAAATATGGCCAGGTTTGTAAGCTTGGTTGGCGAAGATGCTCCAATGTACGGAGTAGTAGAAAAGATGAAAAAGGTACAGAAACTATGACATGGCTCCTCTTGTTTGAAAGCCTTAAATTAATGTCCATTAATTTCGGCAGATGTCTATAAACTCATTAAATGCTAGAAAGCATTCAGGCATGTGGGTCTATCTGACGGGGTCAACATACCAAGTGGGAGTACCGTACCTTAGAAGCTTCAACGTTAAAATTTTGGTGGAGCGCCGAAATATCCTGCCCACCCATTCAAATATCCCGCCCACCCATTCAAACATCCCGCCCATCTATTCAAACATCTTGCCCCCAAAAAAACATCCAGCCCCAAAAATTATTTTATTGCACAAATTTAGCCTGGAAGGTTGAAAGGGCGTTTTACATTGTGTGAAAAAAGGGGGCGGTGGCATTTTGAGCCATCATCTTTGTAGTTGCTTCACAACAAAACACATTGTTGTTACTTGTAAATTCGAAAACAAACTTCAAATTTGGAAGCAGACATATTGGTTGATTTGCAAAGATGCACTGATCTACCAAATACGGTCACCTCATCATAAACTATTTCCATGACCTTGGTCACATTTTTTGGGAGGATTGTCATCTTCTTGAAAGACTTAAATTGTTCGAAAATTTTAGAAAATGCCTAGAAACTCATTTAAATGCTGGGAAGCAAACCTCGCTGGCGTGTGGGCCTAGACGGTGACAGCGCGTTTGAGAGGCCCCATGCCGGATTAGCGTATGCTAGAAGCTTCGGCCTCAAAATTTGGTACGGCGCCCAAACATCGCACTCATCCATTAAAATATCTCGCGCATCTATTAAAACATGCTTCACCTCTTTCTAGAATGCAAAATTCCTCTTCTATCCCTGCTCCAGAAACAAGAATCCGATGGAGCACTATAATAACAGAGGGATATAGGTGGTAAAATTGTATCTCCCAAGTGCATCACCCCATCCACGTTTCCTAGCCCTTTGTCAATATTTACCTGCCCGCCCACTCTAACCTACACCGACTTTTTGGACCCACTATGCAAGTGACCCACACGTCAGTGAGCTAGAATTACGGGAAGTAGAGATTCCCATTGCTTGTTGTTCAAAATTCGAACATTTTTTGCTAAACCGAGATAAAATCGTTAAAATCATCCAAACTAGCTTATACTATCATTACACTATGCCAGAGTAAAAGCTAAAAAACAAAGCCAAAAACACGTTTGTAGCTTTATAAGCCAAAAAATCAAAAGACAGAATTCGAGACCAACCAAACAGCGCCTAAATCTCAAGGAACTCTTCCTATTTCTCCCTTGTTTTAGTACCCGGGTTCCTTCAATTTTATTTAACAAAAAATATGACCAAGCAGGAAATCATCGACTTGTAGATCAATTTTTGAGATACTTTCATTAAATTGCGGTAACACCATTCTGGTCCACGAATATATATAACCATAAGGTTTGAAAATATTATTGAGAATTCACGGCATCCTAAACCATAAAATCTAAACCCCTAAACCCTGACCAAGCAGGTATCGCACAACAATAGAGCAAAAATTGAGATACTTTCGTTAAATCAGGTAACGCCATTCTATTATATAAATATAAGCATAAATCCTAAGCATTACAAAAAATTCTCTGAACCCAAAACCGGAAACAAGCCATAAAACTAAACTGTAAAACCCTAAACCCTTAGCCCATAAACCCTAATCAAGCAGGTATCATGCACTTATATATCAAAATTTGAGATATTTTCATTAAATTATGGTATTGCCATTCTATTCCATGAATATAAGCATAAAGCTTGAACATTATTTAAAATTCCCGAAACCCTAAAATCTAAACACTAAACCCAAAATCCTTACCAAACATGTAGCATGCACTTATCGATCAAAAGTTGATATATTTTCATTAAACTGGTAACTCCATTTTGTTCGATGAATATAAGCATAAATCTTGACCATTAGCGAAATGGCCCTAAACCCTAAACAACCCCTAATAAAACCTAAACCTAAAACCCCAAACCCTCAACCCATAAACCCTAATAGATCAGGTATCATGCACTTATAGATCAAATTTAGAGATACTTTCAATGAGTTAGGTAACGCTATATATTCTATTCGATGAATATAAGCATAAAGCTTGAGTATTATTGAAAATTCGATAAACCCCCTATACCCTATTCAGTCCAGAAAACCTAAACGGTAAAACTCTGAAACCCTAAACCCTCGACCCATATAAACCCTAACCAAGCAGGTATCAAGGACTTATAGATCAAAATCTGAGATTCAATCTTTCATTAAATTGTGGTAACGCTATTCTATTCCACGAATATAACAATAAAGTTTGAACATTATTGGAAATGCCCTAAACCCTAAAACCCTAAACCCTCAACACCGCACGTAGCATGCACTTATCGATCAAAAATTGATATATCTTCATTAAACTGGTAAATCCATTCTATTCGATGAATATAAGCATAAATCTTGAGCATTATCGAAAATACCCTAAACAACCCCTAATAAAACCTAAACCTAAAACCCCAAACCCTCAACCCATAAATCCTAACCAATCAGGTATCATGCCCTTATAGATCAAATTTTCAGATACTTTCATTGAGTTAGGTAACGCCATATTCTATTCAACGAATATTTGCATAAAGCTCGAGTATTATTGAAAATTTGATAAACCCCCTAAACCTTATTCAGTCCATATAAGCTAAACCGTAAAACCATAAAACCCTAAACCCTGGACCCATATAAACCCTAACCAAGCATGTATCATGGACTTATAGATCAAAATCTGAGATTCGATCTTTAATTAAATTGCGGTAACGCCATTCTATTACACGAATATAACAATAAAGTTTGAACATTATCGAAAATGCCCTAAACCTTAAAACCCCAAACCCTCAACCCCGCCTAAACGACATTGGAAAATGAGGTATCACATGCACTTATAGATTAAAATTTCAGATAAACATTCCACAAATTGTGCTAACGCTATTCAATTCCATGAATATAAGCATATATAAAGCAGGTTGAACATTATCGAAATTTCCCAAAAAACCTAAACCCTAAACACCTAAACCCCAAAAACCATAAAAACCCTAAACCCTCAACCCCTTACCAAGCAGGTATGATGCACTTATATATCAAAATCCAAGATACATTCATTAAAGTGCGATAACACGAGTCTATTCCACGAATATATATAAGCATATATATATATAAGCTTGAACATTATTATTGAAATTCATAAACTCTAAAACCCAGAAAACCCTAAACCCTAAATACCAACCTTAAACTCCTAAGCCCTAAACCCTAAAATCCTAAATCATATAGCATAAACCCTAAACCCCTAAACCCTCAACCCAAAATACATGAACCGTAAACCCTAGGCTATATATATCTTGTGTGGAAACTAGGGCAATGGGATTTTGAGCCATACTTATTTGTAGTTTCTTCATGACAAAAGCCATTGTTGTCGCTTGAAAATTGAAAATAACTTCAAATTCAGAAGCTTCCTTTGTAAATAATATTTTAAATGCCAATAATACGGACCAATCTACCAAATAAAAACATGTTATAAAGTATAGCAAAGGTGTGGCCATGACCTTGGTCACCTGGTTCGAAAGCCATTAAAATTCATACATGGTACGCCATATATCATATGGCAAAATTAAACCCATTATTTTCGATTGGAGCTTTTAAAATAACTCCAAATATGGAAGCTCTTTTTCTAAACAATGTTGAAATACAAATATGCACCAATCTACCAAACATGGTTACATTATCATAAAGTATGGTAACACATATGCCCTTGACATTGGTCATCTAGTTTTTGAAAGCCATGAATGTTCAAACATGGTACGCCATATTGTGAAACAAGTTCTTCAAGAGCTGTCAAATTTTATATATTTTCATAGAAACTAGCCAATGCACACAGTGAGGCACCAATGGAGAAACGAATGGTTGTATTTCGTTTTATATTTTGTTTCTTTATGTTTTAAAAAAATGGCCCAAATTTGGTGTCATTACTATTCATATCAAAAAATTGAAATCTTGCAAAACTCATGGTGGTTCTCCAATATTTGACTAATTTGGTACCTTTAAACTATTTTGAAAAAGTCAAGAGCATGCTATATCACACACTTTGTAGTTTGTTAATATACTGACTTTCAATCGTCAAAAAGTTATTTAATTTCAGCATCTTCAGCTAGGAAGTTTGGAAACTCATGAAAGTAGGGCATTATCCATCAAATCTGGAATATCCTTTGTAAACAATTGCTTGAAATGACAAGATGCACCGATATACCAAATATGACCAGGTTTGTAAGCTTGGTTGGCGAAGATGATTCAATGTACGGAGTAGTACAGAAGATGAAAAAGGTACAGAAACTATGACCTGGCTCCTCATGTTTGAAAGCCTTAAATTAATGTTCATTAATTTCGGTAGATGTCTATAAACTCATTAAATGCTGGAAAGCATTCAGGCATGTGGGTCTATCTGACGGGGTCAGCATCCCAAGTGGGAGTAGCGTACCTTGGAAGCTTCAACGTCAAAATTTTGCTGGAGCGCCAAAATATCCCGCCCACCCATTCAAATATCCCGCCCACCCATTCAAACATCCCGCCCATCCATTCAAACATCCAGCCCCAAAAAAAACATCCAGCCCCAAAAATTATTTTATAGCCTGGAAGCTTGAAAGGGAGTTTTACATTGTGTGAAAAAAGGGGACGGTGGCATTTTGAGCCATCATCTTTGTAGTTGCTTCACAACAAAACACATTGTTGTTACTTGAAAATTCGAAAACAAACTTCAAATTTGGAAGCAGACATATTGGTTGATTTGCAAAGATGCACTGATCTACCAAATACGGACACGTCATCATAAACTATTTCCATGACCTTGGTCACATTTTTTTGGATGATGGTCATCTTCTTGAAAGACTTAAATTGTTTGAACATTTTAGAAAATGCCTAGAAACTCGTTTAAATGCTGGGAAGCAACTCTCGCTGGCGTGTGGGCCTAGACGGTGACAGCGCATCTGAGAGGCCCCACGCCGGAGTAGCGTATCCTAGAAGCTTCGACCTCAAAATTTTGGTACGGCGCCCAAACATCGCACTCATCCATTAAAATATCTCGTGCATCCATTCAAACATGCTTCACCTCATTCTAGAATGCAAAATTCCTCTTCTATCCCTGTTTCGGAAACAAGAATCCGAGGGAGCACTGCAATAACAGAGGGATATACGTGGTAAAATTGTGTTCTCGTAAGTGCATCACCCCATTCACGTTTCCCAGCCCTTCTTCAATATTTACCTGCCCTCCCACTCCGACCTACACCGACTTTTTGGACCCACTATGCAAGTTACCCACACGTCAGTGAGCTAGAATTACGGGAAGTAGAGATTCCCATCGCTTGTTATTCAAAATTCGAACATTTTTCGCTAAACCGAGATAAAATCATTAAAATCATCTAATCTGGCTTACACAATTAGTCCACTATGTCAGAGTAAAAGCTAAAAAATCAATGCCAAAAACATGTTCGTAGCCTTATAAGCAAAAAATCAAAAGCCAGAATTCGAGACCAACCAAACAACGCCTAAATCTCAAGGAACTATTCCTGTTTCTCCCTTGTTTTAGTACCCGGGTACCTTTAATTTTATTTAACAAAAAGTATGACCAAGCAGGATATATACGACTTGTAGATCAATTTTGAGATACTTTCATTAAATTGCAGTAACACCATTATATTCCACGAATATATATAACCATAAAGTTTGAAAATATTATACATAATTCACGGAATCCTAAACCATAAAATCTAAACCCCTAAACCCTAACCAAGTAGGTATCGTGCAAATATAGATCGAAAATGGAGATACTTTTGTTAAATCAGGTAACGCCATTCTATTAGACGAATATAAGCATAAATCCTGAGTATTACCAAAAATTCTCTGAACCCTAAACCGAAAACAACCCATAAAACTAAACTATAAAACCCTAAACGCTCGACCCATAAACCCTAATCAAGCAGGTATCATGCACTTATATATATCAAAATTTGAGATACTTTCATTAAATTGCGGTAACTTCATTCTATTCCACGAATATAAGCATAAAGCTTGAACATTATTTAAAATTCTTGAAACCCTGAAATCTAATCACTAAACCCTAAATCCTTACCAAACACGTAGCATGCACTTATCGATCAAAATTGATATATTTTCATTAAACTGGTAACTCCATTCTATTCGATGAATATAAGCATAAATCTTGAGCATTATCGAAAATACCCTAAACCCTAAACAACCCCTAATAAAACCTAAACCTAAAACCCCAAACCCTCAACCCATAAACCCTAACAGGTTAGGTATCATGCACTTATAGATCAAATTTGGAGATACTTTCAATGAGTTAGGTAACGCCATATATATTCTATTTGACGAATATAAGCATAAAGCTTGAGTATTATTGAAAATTCGATAAAAGCCATAAACCTTATTCAGTCCATAAAACATAAACTGTAAAACCCTAAATCCCTAAACCCTCGACCCATATAAACCCTAACCAAGCAGGTATTGTGGACTTATAGATCAAAATATGAGATTCGATATTTCATTAAATTGTCGTAATGCCATTCTATTCCACGAATATAACAATAAAGTTTGAACATTATTGAAAATTCCCGAAAACCGACACCTGTAAAACCCAAATCCTAAACCCCTAAACCATATAACCCTAAACCCTAAACCCTCGCCAAGCATGTAGCATGCACTTATAAATCAAAATTTAAGATAATTCCCATAAATTGGGTAACGCCATTCTATTTGACGAATATAAGCATAAATCCTGAGTAATATCAAAATTTCCCTAACCCCTAAACAACCCCTAAAACTTAAACCCTAAACCCTCAGCCATAAACCTTAACCAAGCATGTGTAATGCACACATTGATAAAAATTTGAGATATTTTCATTAAATCAGCTAACACCCATTCTGTTCGACGAGTATAAGCATAAATATTGAGCATTATTGAAAATTCGCTAAACCCTAAACCCTAAACAACCCATAACCTAAACCGTAAAAACCTATAACCCTAAACCCTTGACCCATAAACCCTAACCAAAGTAGGTATTGTGCACTTATAAATCAAAATTTGAGGTACTTTCAATAAATTGATGTAATGCCATTCTATTCAATGAATATAAGCATAAAGCAACTTGAACATTAACGAAAATTCCAAAAACCAAAAACCCTAAACCCCTAAAACCCTAAACCCTTACCAAGCATGTAGCATGCACTTATAGATCAAAATTTCATATACTTTCGTTTAATTTGCTAACGCCATTTTATCCGACGAATATAAGCATAAATCTTGAGCATTATCGAAAATTCCCTAAACCCTAAACCCTAAACAACCCCTAAAACCTAAACCCTAAAACCCCAACCCTCAACCCATAAACACTAACCAAGCAGGTATCATGCACTTTATAGATCAAAATTTGAGATACTTTCATTAAATTAGGTAATGTCATTCTATTCGACGAATATAACAGTAAAGCTTGAGAATTATTCTAAATTCGCTAAACTCTAAACCATATACAATGATAAAACCTAAACTGTAAAACCCTAAGCAAGCAGGTATCATGCACTTATAGATCAACATTTGTGATACTTTCATTAAAGTAGGTAACGCCATTCTATTTGACGAATATAAGTATAAATATTTGAGAATTATTGAAAAATTGTAATCCCTAAACTCTAAACAACCCATAAAACCTAAACCGTGAAACCCTAAATCATCGACCCATAAACCCTCAACCAGCAGGTACCGTGCACTTATAGATCAAAATTTGAGATACTTTTGATAAATTGTGGTCACGCCATTCTATTACATGAATATAAGCATAAAGCTTGAACATTATTGAAAATCCAAAAACCTTAACCACAAACCCTAATAACCTCCTAACTCTAGAACTCTAACTTCCTAACCCTAGAACCCTAAACCCTTACCAAGGAGGTATAATGCACTTATAGATCAAATTTTGAAATACTTTTTTTAAATTGCGATAACACTATTCTATTCCATGAATATAACCATATATATAAAGCTTGAACATTATTATTGGAAATTCCCCAAACCTTAAAACCTAAACAATCATAAACCCTAAAACCATGAATAACCCTAAACCACTAAACCCTAATAGCCTAAACCCTAAAATTCTAAACCATAAACCATGAACCCTTAACCGCTCAACCCAAAATAAAACCCCGAACCCTAAACTTGACCCTACGTTATATATACTTTGAGTGGAAACTGGGGCAGTGGGATTTAAAGCCATGTTTTGTTGTGCATTAGAAAATTGAAATAACTTCCAATTCAGAAGCTTCCTTTGTAGATAATATTTTAAATTCCAATACACACCATAACCAATATGGATAGGTTATTATAAACTATAGAAAAGATATGGTCATGGCCTTGGTCATCTGGTTCGAAAGCCATGCATATTCTTACATGGTACTCCATATATATTGTGATATAATTTTTTCTCAGAAGTTACCAAATTTCAAGATTATATTTTTCCATGGAAACTAGCTAGTGCACATAGTGAGACACGAAGAGAGAAAATAATGGATGCATTTCTTTTTATATTTTATTTCTTTTATTTTTCTAAAATGGCAGAAATTAGGTGTTATTACCATTCATATAAAAAATTTGAATTTTCCGAAACTCTCGGTGGTTCTCCAATATTTGACTACTTGATATCTTTGAATTATTTTAAAAAGTCAAGATCAAGGTATATCACACACTGTCTAGTTCGAAATTAGACATATTTACTTTAGATAGTCAAAAAGTCATTTTATTGCATAGATTTATCTAGAAAGTTTGGAAATTCATGAAAGTTGGGCATTGTCCATCAAATCTAGAATCTTCTTTTAAAATGCCAATATGCAGCTATCTACCAGATATGGACACGCTATTATAAACTATAACAGAGATATGGCCATGACCTTGGTCATCTTGTATGAAATCCTTCAAAATATATTGTTTATCAATTTCGGCAAATGTGTGGAAACTCATTTATATGTTGGTAAGCATACTATCGCTGGCGTGTGGGTCTAGACGGGGCCGACATGTGAGAGCGGCCGCATCGGAGTAGCGTACGTCAGAAGCTTCAACCTTAAAATTTCCGCATGGCGCTGAAACATCCCGTGCACATCTAATCAAATATCCCGCGCATCTATTCAAATATCCCGCCCTTCTTTTTGCAAATGCAAAATTCCTCTTCTATCCCTGCTCCGGAAATAAGGACCATGGGAGTACTGCCATAATAGAGGGGTATAGGTCATAAATGTGCGTCATCCCACCTATATCCCCCTATCGTCTCTTTCCCGCACACACCCCTCCAACCTTGACCTTCCTCTAGCTGCTTCACCGCCGGCCCTCTCTTCCAAACCGGAGCTCTTCCACTACAGGCTCTCTTTACCAGAACTATTTCACCAACTCCCTCGCAGCACCGGATCTGCTTCGCCAAAGCTGTTGTCTACACTACTGGGGCCGCTTCACTGAATTATTCATTGCTGACCCCGAAATGCCGAGCCACCACTCCCGCCGCCCACTTGCCCGTCCCACCCGTCCTTGCCACGTAGCGGTAATTTCTCTTGCCTGTTGCTGTATTTTTGTTACTCGTAAGCTACAAAATATTTCGGATGTTTCTCAATATCCTGGATGCTATTGCCATTTTGTTTGCACCCTTCATCTTGTAGGTCTTATCCACCTCATTAGCTTCTTGCTTTTATTCCCTTTCTTTATTCTCACACTATCGGTTTAATCCTCCAACATGAACTCATAGATTCTATTGTTTTCGAGCGCTCGCACGGTTCATGCAAACAACTCATAGAGGATCCAACACTAACAATCTGACGCCCAACAAGGCTGAATCGTGAGATTTCCTTGTGTTACTTAGGCCAGTTTCTTGTCATGTTAATTAGTTGTCATTCTACCTAAGAACTTGCCATGAAATTTGCATTTATGTTCAATTGTGAATATATGTGCGAATGCTTAACTCAGAAAATGTCCATCTAGTTTGGATGATATATCTGGTCATTTTTAATGCTATATGTTGGTGTTTTCACCTGCTTTCATCCTTCCAAACCAGCTATCTAGTTTGAAACATACATCTGGTAATTTTTAATGCTATGTTTTTGGTGTTTTCAAGAGTTTTCATCCTTCCAAACCGACCAACTTGGTTTCAAATCTCATGCAGAGAAATGACAATGTAGTACAAGGACCAGAGTTCGAACTGCTCTGCTCAAATTCTTCTGGCAGATTGACGCGGAGTCGCACCCGCTCGAGAATGAGCTACTGTTAGCCTGAACGTGCTAATGTAAGTTCATACTTACTTTAAATGATCTCTACTTTATATAATACTACTTGTTTCCCTTGTTGTTTGTTTTAAACTGTTTCACCATATTTTAGCAGATGGCAGTTAAAACCTAGCAGGAGTCCTTGGAAGGCAGGACTGAAAGTTGTCATCCCTCATCCCATTCATCCTGCCATTGCATTTCTGAAGCAAACTTACTTAACACTCCACCTAGAACAACTCCTGCATGTGATACATATATAAATGTTGTATTGCATGCAGAAAGAAAGGGTGTAGCTGCTCTTAGATCTGTAGCTGAAATGTTGAAGAAGAGGAGAGATGATACAATGAAGCAAATCGCCATGTACCGATCTCTTATTGATGGTACGGACACATTTTAATCTGTCAGAATTATGGTCTTGTTGTATAACCTATTGTAACAAACTTTTATTGTTGTGTAATAAGTAATTTTAATTTCTGTGTGTTTATTAATTAATGTCTTGATATTCACCTGTTCCGCGAAAAGTAGGTGCTAGAAAAAAAAGTCTGAAACAGTAACAAGCCGGAGCAGTCGCATGCCGAACGTTGAAACAACATGCGCATGGATAGCCCAAAGCGACCAGAATAGTAAAAGGCCAGAACAGTAAAAGGCTAAAGCAGTAAAAGGCCAGAAGTAAAAGACCAGAACATTAAAAGGCTAGAACAGTAAAAGGCCAGAACAATTAAAGGCCGTAGTAGCAAAAGGCCAAAACAGTAAAAGGCCAGAACCATAAAAGGCCAAAACAGTAAAAGGCCAGAATAGTGAAAAGGCCGGAATAGTGAAAGGTCGGAACCGTAAAAGGTATCAACAGCAAAAGGCCAGTACAGTGGTAGGCCACTACAGAAAAGGCCGGAATAGTGAAAGGTCGGAACCATAAAAGGTATCAACAGCAAAAGGCCAGTACAGTGGTAGGCCACTACAGTAACAGGCCAAACCATGCTGTCCTTAACAGGAAAAATCCCAAACACTAAAGGGCCTAAACAGTAACAGGTCGAAATTCCGAAAAGGTTGAAACAGTAACAGGACTGAATAGTAAAAGGCTAAATTGGTAACAGGCCTAAACAGTACAGGGCCAGATTTGTGTAGGCCTCAAGTGGCAGCACAGTGTTGGACCAACATGGCCCTTCTGTAGGCTGAAACAGAATCAGGCCTGAAAGTTTGCAGGCCGCATCTGTGGTCCCGTTTCAAAAAGTGCAGGAAAAAACAGTAAAGGGCCATCTTCTTGTTGGGCTCCCCTGATGGGTCAGCCCAGTTAGTATTTAGCAGGCCTTGGCTGGACCTGGCTTCTGCCACGGTTTCTATGACCATTAACGGCGGTAACCGGCCGCTAACGGCGGCTACCACGTGGCAGTTTGCATGATGTTAGATCTACGATGGGACATGTTTTCGTGGCTGAAGGGTGTGATCCGCCACGAGTGAAAAAAACCGTGGTTAATTCATTTGTGATGAGGCTTTTACCACGAAAGCCATCCATCGTGCAAGAATCTTTGGCCACGAAAACTAGGCCTTCAACCATGAAAATCGTCCATTGTAAAAGCCAACTTTTCTTGTAGTGACTTTTGACGACTGGTTTGACTATAGCTACTAAGATTTTGCATCTTGAAATTTTTGAACCCCTTTTGAAAATGATCACATGAAACAACGAGAGAGGGGAAATGATTTTTATATTCTCTATGGGCAACCAACAAGCTTGAGGTGCACCTTAGGCTTAAAGATAACTTTATTTTTTTCCACTATGTATAAGGTGAGCCTTAGCGGACGCCACATAGCAGGCATTATTAAGGTGTGCTTTTTTACACAATGCGGGAGTAATATATTTCTTTGCTTAGACATATGCTCACCTCTATGCACGCGATGTACATGCTGAGAGAATAAAACATTGGCAGGGGAAGAGGGTGGCAGCGAAGAGGGGTAGAAGGTGGTTCCATGTCAGAGAAAAGTTATGATGGGTTCCTGACACGAGGTACTCTTGTGGCCCTAAAGTGTACACTCTACTAATAGTACATTTCAGGACCTATGCATGCAAAACAAATCATGTGCTTTTTCTCTCCTTCGCTATCCTCCATCTCTCCTCCCCTTCCCTCCGCGCACCGGCCCGGCTGATCTCTCCCTCATCCACAGCATGGCGCTGCGCATGTGTTCCTTGGTATGGTGGCTCTGTGTCTCTATCATGTTTGACATCCATGCGTTGGTGTGGAGTAGGGATGAGGAGTACATAGGAAGGAAACCACTTTGGTCCTTGGTGGCACAAAATTTCAAACTTTTCCGGTTTTCAAAATTTTCACTTCCTTCCCAAACATCGGGAGGGATGGTTATTCAAAAGATTGGCCATTCACTATACTATACTTCTTATCTTATCTTTATCTTGTCTTATCTCTTACAATACCATGCCACTTCATATAGTGTATGCATTAACTTTGAACATTGTTCGTTGGATCAATACAAGCAAATCCAAACATTGTTAATTGTTTGATCTTCTCTTCTATTCTTAGCATCTAGAAAGATTCTACTGATAGTCTTGAGCATGATAAATGGTAGTATGCGCAAACCTCAAAACACACACTTAATTCATTGCTAAGTTTTAGGGTCCTTGTGCTAAATACATGGGCTTGGATGCAATTTTCATTTTTATGAGGTCCTTGATGTAACTTGTAGTTCAATCGACCGTGTTAACTCTCAGGCACCTCGCTCCTACGAGACCGACCATTAGATCAACCATTCGCAATACTTCTTACTGATCTTTATCTTGTCTCTTATCTCTTACAATACCATACGTCTACATAGTGTAGGGATTAACTTTGAACATTGACCGTTGGATCAAGACTAGCAAATCCAAACATTGCAAATCGTTGGATCTTCTTTTCCATTCTTAGCATCTAGAAATATTCTACTGATAGTCTTTATCACGATGAACGATAGTATGCACAAACCTCAAAACCTAGAGTAATTATTTGCTTAGTTTAAGGGTCCTTGTGCTAAATGCATCGACTTGGATGCAATTTTCATTTTTATGAGGTTCTTGATGTAACTTGTACTTCCACCGACCGTGTTAAATCTCAAGCACCTCACTCCTATGAGACCTACCATTAGATCGGCCATTCGCAGTACTTCTTATCTTATCTTTATCTTGTCTTATCTCTTACAATACTATACCACTCCATATAGTGTACGGATTAACTTTGAACATTGACCTGTGGATCAAGACTGGCAAATCCAAACATTGCTAACCGTTGGATCTTCTTTTCCATTCTTAGCATTGAGAAAGGGTCTATCGATAGTCTTGAGAATGATGACGCTAGTATGTTCAAACCCCAAAACAAACACTTAATTCATTGCTCAATTTCAGGGTCCTTGTGCTAAATGCATGGACTTGGATGCAATTTTCATTTTTTATGAGGTCCTTCATGTAACTTGTACTTCAACCAACCGTGTTAACTCTCAAGCACGTCGCTCCTACGAGACCTACCATTTGATCGGCCATTTGCACTACTTCTTATCTTATCCTTATCTTGTCTTATCTCTTACAATACCATACCACTGTATGGTGTATGCAACATTGACCATTTGATCAAGACTGGCGAATCCAAACATTGCTAACTGTTGGATCTTATTTCCATTCTTAACATCTAGAAATATGCTACTGATAGTCTTTAGCACGATGGATGCTAGTATGCGCAAACGTCAAAACACACACTTCATTGGTTAGTTTTGAGGGTCCTTGTGCTAAATGCATGGACCTGGATGCAATTTTCATTCTTTATGAGGTCCTTGATGTAACTTGTACTTCCACCTACTGTCTTAACACTCAATCACCTCGCTCCTAAAAGACCTACCATTAGATTATCCATTCACAGTAGTTCTTATCTTACCTTTATCTTGTCTTATCTCTTACAATACCATACCACTACATAGTGTACAGATTAACTTTGAACATTGACCGTTTGATACATAATGGCAAATCCAAACATTTCTAACCGTTGGATCTTATTTTCCATTATTAGCATCTAGAAAGATTCTATTGATAGTCTTTAGCACGATGAATGCTAGTATGCGCAAACCTCAAAACACATAGTACTTCATTGCTGAGTTTCAGGGTCCTTGTGCTAAATGCATGGACTTGGATGCAATTTTCATTTTTTATGAGGTCCTTGATGTAACTTGTACTTCCACCGACTATGTTAACTCTCAAGGACCTATCTCCTACGAGACCTACCAAGATTAAAAGAAAATGCAACCGCCGCAATTACCACACAACCTGGACCACTATTTCTTATACGTAATTCCCAAGTTTTTAGTAGTAGGATTTTTCAAGATTCCTAGTTAACTTCGCGCACTTTGTTTACTTCTTGTCAATTTAAGCAAATTAAGTCAAACTTTAGCTACAAGTATGTGCGATAGATTGCTCTTGAATTAAATATCTTTTTGGAGGTAGATGGGTGCATCTTCTTGTAGTAAACAATGTCATTGCTGTGAGTTTCTAACTATCAGGAAAGAAAATTCTCAGTTTTCTGAGTGATGACGAGATTATTCTTTTCCATAAAGAAAGTCCAAAGAATATGGATCTCAATTCCATAAGCCAAGCTTCTAGACATATTAGCTAGGTGGACCAATGTGTTTTACTTATGATTCCTATTTTTCATGAGTTTTCAAGGTTCCTAGCTGACCCCACCCACTTGTTGAATGACTTTATGTCGATATATCGAAATAAGGTCAAATTTGAACTACAAGTAATAAATTGTAAAAATGCTTCTAGATGTACCCACCGAACGGTCAATTAATATACCAGAAATCATAGAGAGTTTTGACGACTGGTTCGACTATAGCTACTAAGATTTTGCATCTTGAAATTTTTGAACCCCTTTTGAAAACGATCACATGAAACAAGGAGAGTGGGGAAATGATTTTTCTATTCTCTATGGGCAATCAACAAGCTTGAGGTGCACCTTAGGCTTAAAGATAACTTTATTTTTTTCCACTATGTATAAGGTGAGCCTTGGCGGACGCCACATAGCAGGCCTTATTAAGGTGTGCTTTTTTACACAATGTGGGAGTAATATATTTCTTTGCTTAGACATATGCTCACCTCTATGCACGCGATGTACCTGCTGAGAGAATAAAATGTTGGTAGGGGAAGAGGGCGGCAACCAACAGGAGTTGAAGGTGGTTCCATGTGAGAGAAAAGTTATGAGGGGTTCCTGACACGAGGTACTCTTGCAGCCCTACAGTGTACACTCTACTAATAGTACATTTCAGGACCTATCACGCAAAACAAATCGTGTGTTTTTTATTTCCTTCGCTATCCTCCATCTCTCCTCCCCTTCCCTCCGTGCACCGGCCCGACTGATCTCTCCCTCGTCCACCGCATGCCGCTACGCATGTGAGCCTTCGTATGGCGGCTTTGTGTCTCTAGCATGTTTGATAGCCATGCGTTGGTGGTGAGTAGGGACGAGGAGTACATAGGAAGGAAACCACTTTGGTCCTTGGCAGCACAAAATTTCAAACTTTTCCGGTTTTTGAAATTTTCACTTCCTTCCCAAACATCGGGAGGGAAGGTTATTCAAAAGATCATCCATTCACAGTACTACACTTCTTATCTTATCTTTATCTTTTCTTATCTCTTAAAATACCATACCACTTCATATAGTGTACGGATTAACTTTGAACATTGAACATTGGATCAAGAGTAGTAAATCCAAACATTGTTAACCATTTGATCTTCTTTTCTATTCTTAGCATCTAGAAAGATTCTACTAATAGTCTTGAGCATGATAAATCGTAGTATGAGCAAACCTGAAAACACACACCTAATTCATTGCTCAGTTTTAGGGTCCTTGTGCTAAGTACATGGGCTTGGATGCAATTTTCATTTTTTATGAGGTCCTTGATGTAACTTTTAGTTCCACCGACCGTGATAACTCTCAAGCACCTCGCTCCTACGAGACCTACCATTAGGTCAGCCATTCGCAGTACTTCTTACTGATCTTTATCTTCTCTCTTATCTCTTACAATACCATACGACTACATATTGTAGGGATTAACTTTGAACATTGACCGCTGGATCAAGACTAGCAAATCCAAACATTGCAAACCATTGATTCTTCTTTTCCATTCTTAGCATCTATAAAGATTCTACTAATAGTCTTTATCACGATGAATGCTAGTGTGCACAAACCTCAAAATATAGAGTAGTTCATTGCTCAGTTTCAGGGTCCTTGTGCTAAATGCATGGACTTGGATGGAATTTTCATTTTTATGAGGTCCTTGATGTAACATATACTTCCACCGACCGTGTTAACACTCAAGCACCTCACTCCTACGAGACCATTAGATTGGCCATTCGCAGTACTTCTTATCTTATCTTTATCTTGTCTTATCTCTTACAATACTATACCACTTCATATAGTGTACGGATTAACTTTGAACATTGACCGGTGGATCAAGACTGGCAAATCCAAACATTGCTAACCGTTGGATCTTATTTTCCATTCTTAGCATTGAGAAAGAGTCTACCAATAGTCTTGAGAACGATGAACGCTAGTATGTTCAAGCCCCAAAACAAACACTTAATTTATTGCTCAATTTCAGGGTCCTTATGATAAATGCATGGACTTGGATGAAATTTTCATTTTTTATGAGGTCCTTTATGTAACTTGTACTTCGACCGAGCGTGTTAACTCTCAAGCACGTCGCTCCTACGAGACCTACCATTTGATCAGCCATTCGCACTCCTTCTTATCTTATCCATATCTTGTCTTATCTCTTACAATACCATACCACTTTATAGTGTACGGAACATTGACCGTTTGTCAAGACTGGCAAATCCAAACATTGCCAACTGTTGGATCTTATTTTCCATTCTTAGCATCTAGAAAGATTCTACTGATAGTCTTTAGCACGATGGACGCTGGTATGCGCAAACCTCAAAAAACACACTTCATTGGTCAGTTTCAGGGTCCTTGTGCTAAAAGCGTGGACTTGGATGCAATTTTCATTCTTCATGAGGTCCTTGATGTAACTTGTACTTCCACCGACTATTTTAACTCTCAAGCACCTTGCTCCTACAAGACGTACCATTAGATTATCCATTCGCAGTACTTCTTATCTTACCTTTATCTTGTCTTATCTCTTATATTACCATACCACTTCAAAGTGTACATATTAACTTTGAACACTGAGCGTTTGATCAAGACTAGCAAATCCAAACATTTCTAACCGGTTGATCTTATTTTCCATTCTTAGCATCTAGAAAGATTCTACTGATAGTCTTTAGCACGATGAATGCTAGTATGCGCAAACCTCAAAACACATAGTACTTCATTGATCAGTTTTAGGGTCCTTGTGCTGAATGCATGTACTTGGATGCAATTTTCAGTTTTTATGAGGTCGTTGATGTAACTTGTACTTCCACCGACAGTGTTAACTCTCAAGCACCTCTCTCCTACGAGACCTACCAAGGTTAAAAGTAAATGCAACCGCCCCAATTATCACACAACCTGGACCACTGTTTTTTATACGTAATTCCCAAGTTTTTAGTACTAGGATTTTTCAAGCTTCCAAGCTAACTTCACGCACTTTGGTGACTTCTTGTCAATTTAAGGAAATTAAGTCAAACTTTAGCTAGAAGTAAGTGTGATAGATTTCTCTTGAATTAAATGTCTTTTTGGAGGTAGATGGGTGCATCTTCTTGTAGTAAACAATGTCGTCGGTGTGAGTTTCCAACTATCAAGAAAGAAAATTATCAGTTTTCTGAGTGATGACGAGATGATCTTTTCAATAAAGAAAGTCGAAAGAATATGGATCTCAACGCCATAATCCAAGCTTCTAGAAATATTAGCTAGGTGGACCAATGTGTTTTACTTATGATTCCCATGTTTTATAAGTTTTCAAGGTTCCTAGCTGACCCCACCCACTTGTTGAATGACTTTATGTCGATGTATCGATATAAGGTCAAATTTGAACTACAAGTAATAAATTGTAGGTTGCTTTGAAAGTTTTATGAATAAAGCTTCCGGAGGTACCCATCGAGCAGTAAATTAATATATCAAAAACCATAGAGAGTTTTGATTACTGTTTCGACTCTAGCTACTAAGATTTTGTATCTTGAAATTTTTGAACCCCTTTTGCAAATGATCACATGAAATGAGGAGAGAGGGGAAATTATTTTTCTATTCTCTATGGGCCACCCACAAACTTGAGGTACACCTTAGGCTTAAAGATATCTATATTTTTTCCACTATGTATAAGGTGAACCTTAACGGATGCCACATAGAAGGCCTTATTAAGGTTTGCTTTTTTACACAATATGGGAGTAGTATATTTCTTTGCTTACACATATGCTCACCTCTGTGCATGCGTGTACATGCTGAGAGAATAAAACGTTGGCAGGGGAAGAGGGCGGCAGCGAAGAGGAGTTGAATGTGGTTCCATGTCAGAAAAAAGTTATGATGGGTTCCTGACACGAGGTACTCTTGCGGCCTTACAGTGTACACTCTACTAGTAGTAAATTTCAGGACCTATGCATGCAAAACAAATCATGTGTTTTTTCTCTCCTTCTCTATCCTCCATCTATCCTCCCTTCCCCCTGCGCACCGGCTCGACTAATCTCTCCCTCGTCCACAGCATGGCGCTGTGCATGTGTGCCTTGGTAAGGCGGCTCTGTGTCCCTGGCATGTTTGACACTTGTGTGTTGGTGTAGAGTAGGGACAATGATTACATAGGAAGGAAACCACATTGGTCCTTGGCGGCAGAAAAATTCAAACTTTTCCGGTTTTCGAAATTTTCACTTGGTTCCCAAACATCAGGAGGGAAGGTTGTTCAAAACATCAGCCATTCATAGTACTATACTTCTTATCTTATCTTTATCTTGTCTTATCTCTTAAAATACCAAACCACTTCATATAGTGTAAGGATTAACTTTGAACAATGACCGTTGGATCAAGACTAGCAAATCCAAACATTGTTAACCATTTGATCTTGTTTTCCATTCTTAGCGTCTAGAAAGATTCTACTGATAGCCTTGAGCATGATGAATGCTAGTATGCGCAAACCTCAAAACACACACTTAATTTATTGCACAGTTTTAGGTTCCTTATGCTAAATACATGGACTTGGATGCAATTATCATTTTTTATGAGGTCCTTGATGTAACTTGTAGTTGCACCGACCGTGTTAACTCGCAAGCACCTCGCTCCTACGAGACGTACCATTAGATCAGCCATTTGTAGTACTTCTTACATATCTTTATCTTGTCTCTTATCTCTTACAATACCATATGACTACATAGGGTAGGGATTAACTTTAAACATTGACCGATGGATCAAGAATGGCAAATCCAAACATTGTTAACCGTTGGATCTTCTTTTCCATTCTTAGCATCTAGAAAGATTCTACTAATAGTCTTGAGCATGATGAACGCTACTATGTTCAAACCTCAAAATAAACACTTTATTCATTGCTCAATTTCAGGGTCCTTGTGCTAAATGTATGGACTTGGATACAATTTTCATTATTTATGAGGTCCTTGATGTAACTTTTACTTCCACCGTCCGTGTTAACTCTCAAGCACGTCTCTCGTACGAGACCTACCATTTGATCGTCCATTCGCACTACTTCTTATCTTATCTTTATCTTATCTTATCTCTTACAATACCATACCAGTGTATAGTGTAAGGAACATTGACCGTTTGATCAAGACTGGCAAATCCAAACATTGCTAACTGTTGGATCTTCTTTTCCATTCTTAGCATTTAGAAAGATTCTACTGATAGTCTTTAGCACGATGAACACTATTATGCGCAAACATCAAAACACACCCTTCATTGCTCAGTTTCAGGGTCCTTGTGCTAAATGCATGGAATTGGATGGAATTTTCATTTTTATGAGGTCCTTGATGTAACTTGTACGTCCACTTACCATGTTAACTCTAAAGCACCTCGCTCCTACGAGACCAACCATTAGATCTGTCATTCGCAGTACTTCTCATTTCATCTCTTACAATACCATACCACTTCATATAGTGTACGTAATAACTTTGAACATTGACCATTGGATCAAGACTAGAAAAAACAAACATTGCGAACTGTTGGATCTTCTTTTCTATTCTTAGCATCTACAAAGTTTATACTGATAGTCTTTAGCACAATGAACGCTAGTATGCACAAACCTCAAAACACATACTTCATTGCTCAGTTTCAGGGTCCTTGTGCCAAATGCATGGACTTGGATGCAATTTTTATTTTTATGAGGTCCTTGATGTAACTAGTACTTCCACCCACCATGTTTACTCTCAAGAACCTCGCTCCTACGAGACCTACAATTAGATCAGCTATTCATAGTACTTCTTATCTTATCTTTCTCTTGTCTTATCTCTTACAATAGCATACCACTTCATATAGTGTACAGATTAACTTTGAACATTGACCGTTGGATCAAGACTGGAAAATCCAAACATTGCTAACCATTGGATCTTCTTTTCCATTCTTAGCATCTAGAAAGATTCTACTAATAGTCTTTACCACGATGGACGCTAGTATGCGAAACCTCAAAGCACACACTTCATTTCTCAGTTTTAGGGTCCTTGTTCTAAATGCATGGACTTGGATGCAATTTTAATTCTTTATGAGGTCCTTGATGTAACTTGTACTTCCACCGATCGTGTTTACTCTCAAGCACCTCGCTCCTATGAGACCTACCATTAGATTAGCCCTTCACAATACTTCATATCTTATCTTTATCTTTTCTTATCTCTTACAATACCATGCCACTACATAGTGTACATACTAACTTTGAACATTGACCGTTTGATCAAGACTGGAAAATCCAAACATTTCTAACCGTTGGATCTTCTTTTCCATTCTTAGCATCTAGAAAGATTCTACTGATAGTCTTTAGCACGATGAATGCTAGTATGCGCAAATCTCAAAAGACACGGTACTTCATTGCTCAGTTTTAGGGTCCTTGTGTTAAATGCATGGACTTGGATGCAATTTTCATTGTTTATGAGGTTCTTGATGTAACTTGTACTTCCACCGACCGTGTTAACTCTCAAGCACCTCGCTCCTATGATACCTACCATTATATCAGCTATTCGGGATATACTTTCCGGGTATACCAACTGTGACTCACTAACAAGGGTGGCCCACTCTGGGTTAGAGATTTGCTGCATGGGCGGCCCGGTCATAGAGAGAATATGGAGGTCCTTTCGGTTGTGGAAAGGCCCAGAAGATTAACCAACATAGGCATGTTTAGTTACTTGTAATCTAAGATGTACTCTGTAACCGACTCTTAGTCGTAGCCAGATAGGTCTCTCCTGTAAATCCTAGGCCAGATATCTATATAAGCCGTCCTACTCTACAATCTCAACTCGCACAAGAGAAACACTTGTAACCCATATTCCAGCTCTGTCATACTACTGGATTGACAGCAGGAGTAGGATCCGTCCAAAGTCGATGGATTCGAACCTGGGTAAAGCTTGTGTGCTCACCGTCCAGGAACACCATCGCCTCACACCTCCTTTCTCCATACCACCTTCTCTGCCTTCTCCGCCAAGCATTATGAAGCCACGGCTAGGGGTAACAATCCACGACCACCTTCTCCGCCAAGCAGTCACCACAGCGGTGCTCATGGAGGGAGCCAGAGGGACGGCGTGGTGGAGGTGGTGGCAGAAGGAGCAGGAGTCCAGCTCATGGGAATCATAGCCGCAATGAACAACCAAGATAGCGTGCCCTATCACCAAGTGATTCTAGGCACAGGATTAACCGAAACAATGAGGCTCGGGGCTACGAGTCGGACAATATCTACGTGGGTCCAAAATTCTTCAGACCGCGCGTATGACAAACAAACTTTCCGGAAGGGTTTGCCATGTCAAGGCACATCCATCCCTACGATGGTGTGGCTCGGCTAGACACCTAGCTCCAGGACTTCTTCCAGGCCTGCTGCATCGCCAAAGGAGGAAACAACTTGGTCGCAACCTGGTATCTCAACTTATGCTGACGAAGATGGCTCGATCATGGCTTAATGTACTCCCGGAAAACACCATCCACACTGGTATCATATGCAAAGTGTTTTCTTTCGGAATTTCGACGAAACATACAGGAGGCCCTGCATGGTCCGAGATTTGCAGCAGTGTACTCAGAAACCTAGAGAAACCTACCAGGATTACCTCGGACAATGGATCAACACGAAGAACTCATGCGAAGGAGTAAACGACCAAACTGTGATCGAAGCATTCATCACGGGACTACCAATTGGTTTACTCCGTCATCGCTTGAAGTATGACAAAGTGACAGATCTGGGGAGATGATAGAGATGGCAATCAAATATGCTGACACCGAGGATGACGTGGAAGGACTGCTCAATGTGTTGGTTGTACCTCAGTCAGCAAAACAACCAAAGCAGCCAACCGCAAAATGCAAAAGCACCTCGGAGGAGAAACTCAATCCGGAAACCATGGCAGTCAATGCAACTTTCGGATCTAGAGGACGAGTACGCCACGGAGGCAGCCAGAGAGAGGCCATGGATCCTCTAGAGTAGAAGGTAGAGGAGACCAACAACCTGGCAAAACCTACTCTTGGGCTAACATTGCCAATAATCCATGTGTGCATCACCTGGATGGCAACGGGGGCTCATCTGACACCAATGTTGAGTGTCGTTTCAATGACAACATCAAGAAATACAAATCCACTGGCTATAGAGCCAAGCGATGAAAAGGAAAGAAAAATTCCGACAAAGAAAAAGAGAACAAGGAGGATTCCAACATGGGGGAGGTAGAAACTTCAAATCCCAAGTCGGATCGAAAGAAGACCTTCTCAGCAAAGAAAGACACTTATGTCACCTTCCTTGGGTCTCAACCAGCCAAGGTCAAGAAGGTAGTGATGCACAAACTCAACGCAACTATTTTGGCTGTCCCTCAGTTTTTGGACTAGTCGGAATTAACAATCACCTTTGACCATGGTGATTATCCGCCTAAGTTGCACAGGCGAGGAAAGTACACTCTAGTCGTCAATCCACTTATTAATGGCTATGGGTTCTCCAAGACCCTCATGGACGGCGGCAATAGTATCAACATCCTCTACATCGAAACGCTGTGTCAGATGACGATCTCGGAGACACAGTTGAATCATAGCTCTGTGGTTTTCCACGGATTTGTCCCTAGAAGACAAGCAAATTCTCGGGGAGAGATCACTTTGTATGTTACCTTTGGAACTCCAAAGAACTATCGGACGGAAGCACTCTCTTTCAAAGTGGTCCAATTCAAGAGCGCATACCACGCTATCTTCAGACGTCCAGCTTACTGGGGTTTTATGGCTCGCCCTTGTTATATTTACAATATGATGAAAATTCCATGTCCCAAAGGCACTATCACAATCCGAGGAGACCTGAAGAAGGCACGAGAATGCAAGGACTGAAATGCCGCCTTTGCTGAAGCCGTACTGCATGCTTAGGAGTACCAGGAGATCAAGAAGACAATCGAACCATCCGAGATGCCCGCAACGAAGAAGGAGGTGACCAAGCCGACTTTGAAGTTCATGGCATCGGAAGAGACGAAGACGATGCCATTGAAGGATGATGACCCCTCCAAGGTGACCCATATACGTGTAGGTTTAGATAGGGCATAGGAAAGCCCACTCGTCGAGTTCCTCAAAGCCAATAAATATATCTTTGCATGGCAGCCCTCTGACATGACTGGAGTACCTAGGGAACTTGCCGAGCATAGTCTAAATGTATACCCACATGCTAAACCCGTCAAACAGTCCTTATGACGTTTTGGCGATGAAAAGCAAAATACAATAGCTAAGGAACTAGCCAGGCTCGAGTTAGCTGGATTCATAGAAGAGGTCATCCATACTGATTGGTCGGCCAACCCTTTAATGGTCCCTAAAAAGGGCACTACTGAATTAACAGTGTGTTTTGATTATACTACCTTGAACAAGGCTTGTCCCAAAGATCCGTTCGCTTTTCCTAGGATTGATTAAGTGATTGATTCGACAGCAGGCTCGGAACTCCTATGTTTTCTCGACGCATATTCCGGACATCACCAAATCCAGATGAAGGAGTCAGATAAAATAAAGACTTCGTTCATCACACCTTTCGGAACCTTTCATCACGCCTTTTGGGCTCAAGAACGCAGGAGCTACGTACCAGCACACTATGCAGCGTTGCCTCCATGATCAAATCGGATGCAATGTACATGCATATGTGGATGACATAGCTGTGATGTCCAAAAAGAAGGAAACACTAATTTTGGACTTGGAGGAAACATTTAGCAATCTACGGAACTACAACATAATGCTTAATCCAAAGATGTGTTTCTTTGGAATTCTAGCTGGAAAATTGTTAGGTTTCATCGTGTCTCAAAGAGGCATAGAGGTGAACTATGACAAAATAAAGGATATACTTAACATTTCCAGGCCAACTCGCGTGAAGGATGTACAACTACTAACTGGCTTCATTGCTGCAGTCATTCGGTTCGTAAGTCGGCTCAGTGAAATAGCTACACCACTATACAAGGTCTTGAAAAAGACCAAGAAATTCATCTGGACTGATGAAGCTGAAGCTGCAGTACAGGATCTGAAAGCCGTACTCTCATCCGCCCCTATCCTTGTAGCACCGCAGCCACATGAGCTGATGTTTCTATACTTAGCTGCCACAAACAGATTCTTCAATGTCCTCATGGTGGTGGAACAGCCGGAAGAAAAACAGGAACACCCGGTGCAGCATCCGACTTATTACCTCAGCAAGGTCTTCACTGAATCAAAGCAAAGGTACCCTCATTACTAGAAGTTAGCCTATGGTGTGTTCTTTGCCTCCAGAAAGCTACAAAACTATTTTCAAGAGAACAAGATTACCGTGGTGAGCACAACTCCCATGAGAGACATAATCAACAACAATGATGCCACTGGACGCGTCACTAAGTGGGGAATAGAGCTAGCAGCTTTTGATATTGAGTATAAACCATGTACAACAATCAAGTCCCAGATTCTTGCTGACTTTGTCGCTGATTGGATAGAGACAGTCGAAAATACAGGCCTCCCAGATACGGAAGAACGGACCCTACGTTTTGACGGGTCTAAAGCGCTTGAGGGATTGGGGGCTGGCGTGGTACTCAAATCACCCAAAGGAGATAAATTGTTCTATGTATTGCAGATCCACTTCATAGCGACAAACAATATTGCCGAGTATGAAGCCCTGCTACATGGAATTCGAATCACAAAAGACATCGGCATTCACCGACTAATGTGTTATGGAGACTCGCATTTAGTTGCTCAGCAAGTATCCGATATCTGCAATGCCAACAAACACATGGCATCTTATAGAGTCGTCGTGGAGGAACTATCTAAATTGTTCGAAGGGTTTGAAGTTCAACACATTCCCTGAATAGACAATGAGGAATCACATGCTTTATCAAGAATAGGCTTTGCGTGGAAATAGGTCCTGGATGGTGCTTTTTTGGAGCACTTGAGAGTATCTATCACAGGAGTTGACTAGGACTATCTGACCAAATCCGACTCACCACTCATAGCAGTTCTGGCTGTAATACCCAGCTGGACCAAACCCTACCATGATTTCTTGGAGGAGAGAAAATTACCCAAATACAAAGTTCTGAGCCGGCTGATCTTCCGACAAGCAAAAGCCTAGACAGTAGTGGGAGGTTAGATCTATAAGTGGAGCGCATCTAGGGACTTTTAGCATTATGTTTATCTGGAAGAGGGAGTGGAAATCCTGAGGGAAATACACGAAGGCGAATGCGGACATCACGCCGCAGCCAAATCTTTAGTGGCAAAAGCTTCTAGACACGGATTTTTCTTGCTTACAGCCAAGGAACATGCCATAAGGCTGGTCAAGACGTGCAAAGGTTGCCAAAAATACGCCAAACAAGTCCAAGTTCGGGCTGGTCAGCTGTGGACAATTCTGATTACATGGCCTTTTGCGGTCTGGGGGCTTGACATGGTAGGACTGTTTCAGCGGGCTCAAAGTGGATACACTCACCCCTCTTGTGATGGTGGATAAATTTGCAAAATGGATTGAGGCAAAACCCGTCACAAGTTGTGATGGAGAAAAAACTAAAAAGTTCGTCTAGGAGGTGATCATCTGATTCAGATATCCGCACAGTATCATTACCGACAATGGGAGTAAATTTTCCATGGGAGAACTAGTTGAATTCTGCAATGAATAGGTAATCCGGCTAGATATTGCATCAGTCACACATCCACATGCCAATGGACAAGTCGAAAGGGCAAATGGGTTCATTCTTCAAGGTCTGCAACCAAGACTCGAAGCACCAGTACATTGTGTTACGGGGGCTTGGGCGGACAATTGCTGTCTGTAATATGGAGATTACGAACAACTCCTAACAGGTCAACCGGATATACACCTTTTTTCTTGGACCACGGTGCAGAAGGTGTTCTTCCGAGTGATCTTATTCACACCTCTCCCTGAGTCACTATGTATGTCGGAGAGGATACCGAAGTTTCTCGACAAGACGACCTCGATATGCTTGAGGAAGTTCATGTTGCTGCTGAATAGAGATCTATAACCTATTAGCAAAAGTTACGCAAATATCATAGTCAGAGAGTTAGAAATTGATCTTTCAGGAAGGGTGATTTGGTTCTTTGGCTTCTGCAAAAAAGAGAGCACAAACTTGCCCCTATATGGGAAGGGCCCTTCATGGTTAGTCGAGTATTACACAATGGTTCTTACTACCTAACTGATATGAGGCCAGGAAAAGAGAGACCTGCTACTAAGAAGAGAAAGAGAGCTAGAGGCAGTACAAACCCGGATGAGATAGACCGTCCTTGGAACATTACTCAACTACGTCGCTTTTATTCTTAGTTTCTTTCTTTGTAATCATAAATGTGTACATGTTCAAAGTGAAATAAAGTATTATTCTCCTCAATGTTTTTACTGAGATGTTTTTGTGTACCATCTTATTTCCGAATGATCATGTCACAGTCGAAAATCCCAGAACACTTGAAAGTACTTTATGCTCATGTCTGTTCTGGTTAGATTTCCGATTCTAAAAATTCCACGTTCGGGTATAAGTCTAAATTTTTATATAGTTAATACTTGGGTTTTTGTACGATTGCTGGATGCAGGTATTTTCCGAGTAGTGAATTGTTGATACTAGAAGCCGGCTTTGATTCCTGGTTTAAACTGGGTTAGCAATTTAGCTCTGTTGCTCGGCAAATTTTCCGTGCTGAAGGTTTGCCGACTCATGAAAGGAACGAGGCGGAAAGCCAGATAAACGATAAGTATAGGCAAAATAACAGGTGCTTATGTAATTTTTTGAGCACATCAAATAAAAGACAAAAGTGCTAAAAGGAGTAAAGCATAAATTCTTACAAACTTAGCACTATCAAAATAATATCCTACGTATTACAATAAGATTGTTTTTAGAATAACACATTGTTTTTTCTGCCACACTCTATGATTCAGGTGGAGAGGTAGGATTTGCCGGCTCGCTCGACACATCACCCGTATCACCCTGATATCTTTCTGAGACAAGTAAGTCAAACTCGGTCTGCTCATCATCTTAGGAAACTTTAGCAACTACTTCCTTTTGGGGTGGTGGCACTTCAACGGGTGTGAGAAACGGCTCATCATAACTGGCCAACTCAACCGCGCGAGAAGCATATCTGGCACAAGGATCCCAGATCTCCTTGATGTTCTAATCGTTGCTGTCTTCATCGACAGTCGAATAACCCTTGGTAACTCGCCATATTCCATGCTTCCATGGTGGCTCATTACCATTGTTAGGGCATTAGGTGCCACTGTGCATGCATAGGACATATTCCAATCCTTGACGAGCTGAGGAATATCCCTTTCCTTGACTTGTAACTCAAATGCCGACAATGCGCCTAAGCCTGAGAGACAGACTGATTCTCCGATCTCCTCTAGTGAATGGCGGAAATCATGGATCAGGTCCCCAACAGCAATAAGCCGACTGGTACGAGGCTCGGATTAAGAGGCATCCAACATGTTGACAAGACCTATAAGAAATAAAAGCAAGGTCAATATATATATGCGATTTTCATGAGTTCGGAAAAACAATGGTTCAGGGATATAAAAGTTTACCAAATATAGTGTCGTCTACTTTGGCCTTATCCTCTCGAAGGCTCCGGAGTTCATTCCGGAGAGCTTCGGTGATGTCCTCCCTATCCAAGGCATTTTGCAAGTCTGAGATTGTTTTGTCCTGTTTGGCGATGGTGCAGTCATGCTCTTTAGTGGTATGGTTGCTGGACTCAAGGACACTAGCAATGCTAATCTGAATATCCTTCTTGAGTTTATCCAGCTCCGCAGACAATTCCGCATTCTCCAACTCTAGGACCTTATAATCTTTGGTTTGTTCAATCATTTTGCAGGATTGCTTCACAAGTTCTGGCAAGAAATAAAAGCCGGATAAATATTTAGCTACAAGATCAACAACAAACTATATAGAGAAAAGTCTGAAATTTTTACCTTCAGCCTCATCTCTGGAAACTTTTAGTTGAGCATTTTCAAGCCAGAGAGCTCGGATATCTCTCTGCTTGTTGCAAATATTCTTCAACAATTCCTGGTTATAAGCATTAACTTTCTATAAGTCATAATGGCAACCAGAGTCAGAAGTCTACTAAGACTCGGGCTAATATTTTAACTAAGTTAAATATCAGCACGAGCCTTGGGGGCTATATTGATTCATTCTTTGGCATCCTATGAAAGCACAAATAAATATCCAACTCCGTGCTTGAGGGCTAGAGGATATGATATAAAATACAATAAAAAGAAGAGTCAGATTATGATTTACATAATGTTCATGAGTTAATTTATTGAGGCTCATGTGCACCTCAGAGGAAACCTGCTCGGTGAGAGTCAGAGGAATCATTGGTTGTGGTGGAGCCACACTAGCCTTCAACTTCTCGTCATGGAGAAGAAGTTGATCAAGAAGGTCAACGAGTTTGACATCTTCATCTTCTTGTGGCTCCTCCTCCGCTGTGATATTCCGGGTCTCCAGGCAATGGAGATCTAGCTTCTTGATTTCTTATGCACTTTTCCGAGTCAGGACAAGTTTGGCAAAACCTGAATTCTGTAGAAGGTTATCTGCGAAGGTCTCGGCCGAGGGATCATTACTCTTTGAGGGTTCACCCTTATCAAGTTCCGAGTCACCCACGGTGATGTCGGTCTGTGAACCTAGGTTCGCTGGCTCTGATGTGTGAGCTAATACATCTTCAATGCGCGGAGAAGAGGTATCCTTCAGCACTGATGATGGCCTTGCGGTAGGAGTCGGAGGCGGGACATCAAGAGAGCCCATAGTTAATTTCTGCTGGCGCAGAGTCTTCCTCGGCTTTCCTTGTGCCTTTCCCTTGGCAAGTGTCTTAGCCCTGGATAGTAACAGAGAAGATCGTTGCAATTCAGAGAGAAAATACAAGTTAATATCTGAAACCTTGTGAACAAGTTTACCTCTTTACAACGGGAACCTTTTGGACACCCACGAAAACAAACGGAGCTTTGCGCTTCTGAGTAAAGTCGTCCCGCAATGGCACAAGTTCTTCATCCTCTTGAGGAGCCGGAATATCAGGTGGATATCTCTCGAGAGGAGCAAGCTCTGACTCGGGGAGGTCAGCAAGCTGAAAGAGACATTATATCAAAACTGCAAAACTATGATGAGCACATAATCAAGTGTGAAGGTAACTGCCAGAAAACCATGTCAATGGGTCATCAGCAGTGTACATGTCTAGAGAAATATCTAGAATCTTCCTCTCAACTCGCTCCTTGATCAATCATTTGATCCAGGACTCATATTCTTTGTCCGAGATTGGGAGCGAGCTAATCCTGAGGCTGTCCTTCTTATTCTTGGTGATCGTATGCATAAGCCAGTCACCATGATACTAAAGGGGTTGAATCTGGCATGCCAGCTAGCAGTGGATAAAGTTGGATCCTGGCAGACCCTTGTGCTTCATCAAGTACTTGATTCGTCTCTTGGCAAGAATCAGATCGTTAGGAAGAGCCAGAGCTTCTGCATCCCAGGACTCTTGGGGCATGGAAGCGCCATCAACAAAAGCTGGCAAAATAGTTGCTTTGTCAGGAGCCAGTTTGTCCTTATGGTAAAATAACATGGACGGCCATTTCTTCACAGACTCGCTAGCCTTAATCTTAGGGTAGGTTCGATCTATCCTAAGAGTCAGGCTAAGAGTTCCGATAATGTAAGGATTACCGAAAGTGATAGAATTTCTCCTGGTACCGAAGTAGTTCCAGAAAAAGATGAGACTCGGTTTTATTCTGAGATAACCCTCACACAAAAAAGCGTAAGTGCTTAGTTCTAGAATTGTGTTTGGGGGAAGTTGTGGAGTTGAACTCCTTAATAATCTACAACCTCAGAGAAGAACTATGAGGAGGAAAGCTCAAAGCTCTATCGAGGTGAGTGCCAAAGTGCACCCTCTCATCAGTGTGAGGTGTGGGGATGACCTGGTTGAAGCTGCTCCGCCAGTCGCTGGCGCGGAGGAGGCCCTCCCTCTCAACAACACGTAATTTCTCATCATCGAGGACACACGAGATCCACACTTAGCGGAAGTTCTTCTTTTCCACTACTACAGAGGTCACCGTTGCGGTTGCCGCTGTACCAAAAGAAGAAGCGTTAGCCATTTTGGAGGAAATGGAGACCGTGGATGGGCGGCAGTGGGTGGTTTGAGGGAAGGAAGGAGCTAGTGCACGGTGGCGTTGGGAGGAAGAAGAAGGCAGCAACACTGGTAAGGAGAAATAAGGAGATCTGAACCCCTTATATCCCTCGCTTGCGCCAAGATTTGTGTGAAACAAACAGTGAACATGCCATGCGTCATGGAAGAAGCTAGGTAACCTCCTTGAGAAGATTACGCCTCCTCAAAATCCGTGTATGCATTAAAAGGCTGCCTCGGTTCCACCATAAGCGGACCCACCAATGGTCGCACTGTTAGAAATGTCTGTCAGTGACGTGACTTGACCTTGACTGATGCCAGGTTACGTCAGAGACCAAGTTCTGGCTTGATTTGAATTTCAAGTTGGAAAACTAGATAAAGTACTCATCGGTCCGGCTCAGTTTGAGACTCGGATCACACCTTTTCTTTTAAGTTTCAGGAACCCTTCAAGATTGTGCAAGACGAAGATAGATCAAGCTAGATGAGGAAATTCAACTTTGGATCTTGGAGGCTTCCAGGGGCTACTGTTGGGGATATACTTTCCGGGTATACCAACTGTGACTCAATGACCAGGGTGGCCCACTTCAGGTATGAGCTTTGCTCCATGGGCGGCCCAGTCAGGGAGAGAAGATGGAGGTTCATCCGGCTGTGAAAAGGCCCAGAATACTAACCAACTTAGGCCTATTTAGTTACTTGTAATCCAAGATGTACTTCGTAACTGACTCTTAGTCCTAGCCGGATAGGTTTCTCCTATAAACCCTAGGCCGGATATTTATATAAGCTATCCTAGGGGCCAGCATTTAGGGCACACCCAATACTCTACAATCTCAACTCGCACAGGCGAAACCCTTGTAACCCATATAACGGCTCTACCATACTACTTGATTGACAGCAGGAGTTGGACCCATCCAAAGTTGGCGGATTCGAACCTAGGTAAAGCTTTTGTGCTCACTATCCCAAAATACCGTCGCCTCACAACACCTTTCTCTTACGCCTCGAGAACCCCCTCTCGGCGTACTTGTCTTCAATCCAATGTCATCAGCCATTTGTAGTACTTCTAATCTTATGTTTATATTGTATCTTATCTCTTACAATACCATACCACTTCATATAGTGTAGGAATTAACTTTGAACATTGACCATTGGATCAAGACTGGCAAACCACACATTGTTACCCGTTGGATCTTCTTTTCCATTCTTAGCATCTAGAAAGATTCTACTAATAGTCTTTAGAACGATGAACGCTAGTATGCGCAAACCTAAAAACACAGTACTTCATTGCTTAGTTTTAGGGTTCTTGTGCTAACTGCATGGACTTGGAAGCAATTTTCATTTTTATGAGGTCCTTGATGTAACTTGTACTTCCACTGACCGTGTTAACTCTCAAGCACCTCTCTCCTATGAGACCTACCATTAGATCAGCCATTCGCAGTACTTCTTATGTTACCTTTTTCTTGTTTTGTCTCTTACAATACCATGCCACTATATATAGTGTACGTATTAACTTTGAACATTTGACCGTTGGATCAAGACTGGCAAATAACATTATCAATTTTTGGAGTGATCATGAGATTGTTCCTTTCCATAAAGAAAGTCTGAAGGATATGGATCTGAATGCAACAAGCCATGATTTCAAACATATATAGTGGACCATCATGTTGTACTTATGATTCCCATGTTTTATGAGTTTTCAAAATTCTTTCTATAGCTAACTCTGCCCAATTGAAATTGACTTTATGTTGATTTATCTAAATTAGGTCAATTTTGAAATACAAGTAAATTATAGGTTGCGTTGAAATTTTTACGAAAAAGCTTTTGGATGTACCCATAAGGGGTTTAGTTAATATATCAGAAACGACTGAGATTTTTGACAACAGGTTAAACTTCTTTCAAAGATTTTGCATCTTGACAATTTGATGAAATTAGGTCAAACTTGACCTATAAGTAAGCGTGATACATTCATATTGAAAAAAAAATTCTTTTCAGAGGTAGATGGGTGCATATTCTTATAGTAAACAATGTAGTCATCATGAGTTTCCAACTATAAGGAAAGAATATCTCAATTTTCCGAGTGATGTTGAGATTGTTCCTTCATGTAAAGAAAATCTAAATAATATGGATCTAAATGCTACAAGCGAAGTTTTCAGACATATATAATGGACCAACATGTTGCACTCACGATTTCCCATGTTTTATGAGTTCTCAAATTACCTAGCTAAGTTCGCCCACTTGAATGACTTTATGTTGATTTATCAATATTAGGTAAAATGTGAACTACAACAAGTAAACTGTATTTTGCTTTGAAAGTTTTACAAAAAATCTATTGGAGGTACCCATCATGGGGACAATTAATATATCAGAAAACACTGAGTATTGATAACATGTTCAACATTTTGCTAAGATTTTGCATCTTGACAATTTTGAACCCGTTTTGAAAATCATCACATTAAATAAATGAAAAACTAAAAACAAAAGTTTTACTCATGATTTCCTATCATGTCTTGTGCACCACATGCCATGAAAACGGTAATCATGAGATTAGACAAGTTTTGGAAAAACAACTTTAGAATATTGTCCTACCATGTGTATGGACATTATCGGGTTTATTTCAACCTAAACGACCAACGTCATCAAGGCCATATTGACATCATAATTTACAATTTGATATAGTTCCCACAATAGTTTGGTAGATGGGTGCATCTTGGCGTAGTAAGCATTATTTCATGTGGGAGTTTCCAACAATTAGGAAAAAATACATTCCGTTTTCCCTAGTGAGGATGGTGATGTTTTTTGTGAAGGAAGTCCAAATAATATGGTCAGAATGCCACAAGCCAATGGTTTCACACATAGTTGATCATGGTTCCTATCTAACTTTGGCATAAAAGTTACATATTACGATGGGTTCCTGACACGGGGTAGTAGTACACATACTACTAGTAGATTTTCTCTCTCCTTCACCCCCTCTTACCATCCATCCACCATCCTCTCCATTTCTCCTTCCTTCCCATGTAAGCTTTCACGCAATGATTATACTTCTAGTGTGAGATGCAGCGGTGTAGAAAAAGATGAGGTCCACACCATATCACTATCAATCAAGTTCAGTGACGCAACTTTGTGAAGAGTATACATATGCTAGTAGTACTGTAGATAAGGATGTACTACTAGAGACACTTAAGTTATAATGGAGGAAGTAAGAGACACTAAGTAATTCAGCAGGATCTACAAGATTCTCTTCATTTTTGGATAAAGCGGGCGCCTCCTGAATTCTCTGGGCCGAGATAAATTAAAAGAAACGACGAGTGTGGTATAATCCTTTTTTATGGGGCGAGTCTGGTATAATCTATTTATGATATTTTGGGATACTTTTCAGGATATTAACACAAGCATGACTATAAATAGACATTATAAATTGCAACAGTATGAACCCCTCCTTTCACCCAAAACACCCAACCTAACATTGCTTAGAACTCGATCCCTCTCTATTCCCTTCCGAAATGTCGTATGACAACTCTCCCCAGAACACGTCGATTGACCTGACAAATGGAAAAGGCCCCAGAACTCTACCTAGAAGCCCAGAATCAGTCGACAGGCCATGGCTGCCACCGCTATCTGACTCATCCGATGAAGAATATAGCCACTAACAGTGCTTTTTCGAAGGGACGCCACCACCAATGCTGAGTGACTCCAATAAGACGGAAGATGAGACTGAGAAAGAGGAGGAGTCTGAGGTCGACGTTGAGGAGGAGGCCAAAGATGACGATAGGGAGGAGGCTGAGGACAACAACGAGGAGGTCTCTTCCCCCCTAAAGAAGTGTCCCTGAGTGACAAATTAAATGGTATCCAGAGAATAGGCGGGCAATGTATTATATCTCGTTCTAGGAAGCATCTTAGCTTTGGTAAATAGTGTTGTAAATGAGAGTTCCAAACTTTTAAGAAAATTCTTTTCAATTTCCATGTGATAGTTGTTTTTTAGTAATTAAGTACGTCTAGATAATTTGGCTTAGAGTGCACTCACTGTATTCTAGCAAAATATAACTAATTTCCACCGTATGTTAATACTATATGAAAATACTTACTTCAATGTGTGTAATGATACATAATTGTTTTGGGGGGCGGGGTGTAATGATACATAGTTGAAACTTAAATGGTGTCCTCTTATATTTGTGATTGTTTGGACGAAAAGTACAAACATGGATTTGGGCAACTTTCAAATAACTTACTACACAATATGGTCACAACCATGTAGGAACATTGTTCACATTTTAAGACAAGTTACCAATGTCAAGGTCATATCTGCATCACTCGTCCTGTTTATTTGGGATAAATTAAAGAAAAGTAATGAAAAATATAAAAAAGTTAAGCACTTATGTATGGTTTCCTCTTCTGTTAATGATAAACATGAATTTTGACAAGGTTTAAAAACACTTGCTTCACAATATGACCCGCGATGTATTAACATACTTGGGTTTCAAGTTAAATAATGACAAAGGTCGTGGCCATTATCTACATAGTTTATAATAACGTGTCCATTTCTAGTAGAAGGGGTGCATCTTCGCATGGCATACTAATGTTGTTAATTGGACTTTTCAACTTTTATGTATAGAATTTTGTTAAATAATTTTAGAAGTGCCACATATAATTATTTTTTAAAGAAAAGGCAAAGAGTATGGCTCTGAATACCACAACACACTAAATGTTACACAAAATAGAGTATGTTTTATGGTTAACAAGTTTCATAAATTTTCAAGCCTTCTAGGTAATTTCACATAATTAAATGACATTTTGTCAATAAAACCAAAGTAGGTAAAATTTGAACTATAAGTGCATGATAGATTGCTTGTAAATTTGTCCGAAATTCATATATACTAATTATTGTACCCACGCAGTCATACTGAAATTGACTATTGTTTTGAAAGATACAACTTCTTTGTTGAATTTTCATGCTGACACATCTGACCATGCTTAAAAAAAGTGAAAGAAAATAAGGAAACATGGAAAGAATGACCAAGGTCATGGCCATATTATACAACAATACTCCAAAAAATGGTTCACATCCAAGGGGCGGAGGCATAGAGTTGGCTCTAGAATAGATTGGACATCATCACAACTGAAAACAATTCCGGTATTTAAATAAAAAGGGGAGTAGAACCCCGACCTATGCATTGGTTGATGCACATAGCCTTTTAGTATTAAAAATTTATACTATTGAAGTTTGATAATAAGGGACCTGGGCACCTTCACCGGCCCTCCACAATTAACCTTTCTTCCTCTTTTTCCCATTTATCCTTTAAGACTTTGCAGCTATGGCTTCAAAGACCAGAGCTCCCCGTGGGAAGAACAAGAAGACCCAGGTGGTGGCGACAAAGGCCGTGGAGAAAAATAAGCCATGTCACCGGCTAACGAATTCTGTGCTGGCCACTCTAGGTCGCAGTCTCGCATGAGGCAGCCACAACAAGAACTAGGTGTTGAGGTTCGTCAAGGCCGGGCTGCATTTCCCGGTAGGCCGGATTGGGCGCTACCTCATGGAGGGTCGGTACTCCCAATGCATAGGCTTCGGGGATCCCGTCTACCTCGTGGCCGTTCTCAATTACCTCACCATCGAGGTGCTGGAGCTTGTCGGGCAAGCCACGAAGGACAGCAAGAAGATCTGCATCATCCCAGTGCACGTGATGCTCGGTGTAATTCATGATGAGGAGCTCAGCAAGCTGCTGGTCGGCATTACCATCGCACATAGCGGCGTGCTACCCAACATCCACGAGTCCCTGCTTGGCGATGGTACCATGGAGGATGCAGCCAAGTTGCCCCCGGAGGATACTACTAAGTCGCCTGAGAAGAATGCGGAGTCCCCCTAAAAGTTGTTAAGTTGTACTACTCCGTATGAGGTTGGGTTTGCTCTGTTTGCAGTTTGGTTAATCATAAGTGTCAATGTAATATTCGGATCTGTGATGCTAAGAAAAAGATTGTAAGGGTTCTCAAAAAAATGTTGTTTTCCTAATATTATCCTATACTCCCTTTGTTTAATATTACTCAGCATATTAGGTTTAGTCGAAGTCAAACATTACAAAGTTTGACCAACTATATATAGTATTAAAAAGGATAATCATTGAAAAAAATCAATATTGTTGAAACAGAATGAAACATACTTTAATATATCATATAGTATACATCTGATATTGTAGATATTAATATTTTGTATGTTATGTTTGCTTAAACATTACAAAAATTGACTTTGACTTGGTCAAACATGCAAGAAATATGAAACAGAGAGAGGACCACTATATAGTGTATGAATAACTTTTAATATTGACCATTGGATCAAGACTAGCAACCCCCAACATTGCCAACCGGTGGATCTTTTCCATTCTAGCATCTAGAAGATTCTATTGATAGTCTTTACTCTTTAGCACAATGAATGCTGGTATGCGCAAACCTCAAAACACACTCCATTGATTAATTTCAGGGTCTTTGTGCTACATATATGCACTTTGATGTAATATTCATTTTTATGAGGTCCTTGATGTAACTTGTACTTCCACTGACCGTGTTAACTAAAGCACCTTGCTCCTACGGTACCTACCATAGTTAGAAGGAAATGCCACCTCCCCAATTATCATACAAAGTGGACCATGGCTTCTTATAATTCCAAGTTTTTAGTACTAGGATTTTTCAACCTTCCTTGCTAACTTTGGACACTTAAGTTACTTTTTGCTCATTCAACGTAATTAGGTTAAACTTGAGCTACAAGTAAGCGCGATAGATTGTTGTTGAATTAAATGTCTCTTTAGAGTTAGATGGGTGCATCTCCTTGTAGTAAACAATGATGTTGTTGTGAGTTTCCAACTATGAGGAAAGAACATTCTCAATTTTTTAGAGTGATGACGAGATTGTTCTTTTCCGTAAAGGAAGTCCGAAGTCCGGAGTTAGATTCCCATGTTTTATGAGTTTTCAAGCTCCCTAGCTAACTCCACACACTTGAATGACTTCAACCCGATTTATCAAAATTAGGTCAAATTTGAACTACAACTAAATTGTAGGTTGATTTTAAAGATATACGAAAAAACTTTTGGAGGTACCCAATGAGGGGTAAATTAATATATTAGAAACCATCAAGAGTTCTGACAACATGTTTAACTTCCTGCTAACATTTTGCATCTTGACAATTTAACGAAATTAGGTAAAACTTGAGCTACAAGTAAGCGCGATAGATTACTCTCGAAATACATGTCTTTTCAGAGTTAGATGGGTGCATATTCTTGTAGTAAACAATGTCGTCTTGTGACTTTCAAACTATCAGGAAAGAACATTCAATTCTCAATTTTCCGAGAGATGACAAGCGAGGTTGTTACTTTTCATAAAGAAAGTCCAAAGGATATGGATCTGAATGCCACAATCCAGGTTTTAGACATATATAGTGTAACATACCAATTTCATTAACCCTAATTAGTAGTCTATAATGCAAAAATTAGGGGGAACAAAAACTTTTTCTTGTTTAGTGATGCAGTGTTTGTCTGATGTTTGTTTGTTCTTATGCATCTGAATGTATATCATATGATATACTCCTTACCTCACCACCAGTTGACAAAAGCTATTTCACAAAACTATCTTGGATTATTTTACATATTCTCAAATGTTCTGAATCTCCAAAACTTGAGCCAAGATGCCTTTGCCACAAAATTATTTTCCTAGCTTCTATTAACAAAACTATGGAGAGCTATATGATATAACTGCCTTATGTTTTCTAGACAGAACTTTCAACTATTCTTACCCCTAGGTTTTTCCAAAACCTTTCATAAACTTCTGAACTCTACTTTTGGTAGAAATACCAAGGGACTATCATCTACTTCAAAATACAACCTTTTCAAATTACCCATCCTTACCCCAAGCTAGGCTTCGAAGTACAATGGTAGTAGATTAGTTTTTCTTGTAAGATGAGTTGCCTTGATCTGCTAAGATGAATTGCCTTGATCTACTATTTGACTTGGTTGCTTAGGAGTAGTATGAGCTACCCTAGGAGCTCATCATCTAGATTATAGATAATCCAATAGTATCAACCATAAAAAAGTTAACCAAGATGGATCGAATCTATATCCACCAGGGGATCCTCTAAAACCCTTAACCAGATCACTTCTGAAGATTATGCATTCTAGAAGCTTACAAGTCAATGAAGACAAATATCAAGCATGGATTCGTTCTACTCAATATACACTCCAAGATCATCCACTTGATGATGCTTTGGTACCTTGCAACCAATCAAAAACATCCCCTCTTATATTCAAGTCAAAAACCCTAAATCTGCAATAATATGACTAAGTCTGGAAATGTTATTAAGATGCCATCTTGCAGTCTCCCTCATTTCCAATCCTTCTGCATTTTTGGTAATGCACTTAAACCATCTCATAGACCATCATAAGGACTACCAATTCCCACTCTTGCTCGTGGCTAGATCATGTTTTAGCCCACTTGTTCTTGATGGTTTTGCAGGCAAGAAAATAAGTTTTTCTACAAATCTTATCAACTAGCCTACTTTGTCAGAAGCTCACATCTCCATACTATCTTATTTGTACCAACTCTTTGCATGAATATGCTCTACTCATAAAGTTATATCAATACCTACTTAACTTGTTCCAATTAGATCCTTGAGCTTATAAAACCCACATGGTTTAGAAGGCTATTTGATAATATGTTTTGGCACCCTTATTTTATTCAAAGTTTGAAATCAATTATTGGGACCCTCAAGCATTATAAAGCTCAACATATTTTACCATGGTGATCTACTCAACTTGTTCTATCTATCCCTCTAGCCCATTCTCCAAGGGGATTTCTGAGCTCCAAGATCTAACAAGGTTTTGATGTTATGAAAATAACATCACCCTAGATCCTTTAATCCTTGTGATTACCAAAATCATGTTGGATTATACACACCATAGGTTGAAAGGGATAGATACACCTTGTTTACATCATCTACATTGATCATAAAGATTTATAAAATATTATCCATAACTTTTATGGGCCAAAACCTATTTAATTTCTTTAGTGGACAAAATCTCGAAAACTCCCTCTATAAAGGCAAGTTTGAGTTTCTCCAAATCACACCTCCAAATTTAGGCTCATTTGAGGCCTTTATGTTGATACCTATCTTCCCATCTCAAAAATAAATATTTATGGAAAGCTTTATTACTTCCTTTTTGCCCCTTTTCTTAAATGGTAGAAACAAGAAATAATGGTGTAAAAATACCTTCCCATCTCAATAAATTCTAGGAAAATTATCCAAAATGTGAGTGGGTATTTAGGACCTTCCCACACCAAAAACCAACATTGTACCATTCAAAAAGATGAAATCAACTTCTAAATACCACTTTAGCTCTTTTTGAATAAATAATATTAAGGGTACCAAAACTCCTCTGAAATTTCTCAAATAATTATAGGAAGTATATATTGTCCAAATCCATCTACCCTCATCATTGCTCTACCTTGCCAAGATAAAAAATAAACAATTCTCCTAATGATCATCAAGATGTAACATTTGGTCACTTTGCAAAAACATGAACAAAAACCTCTCCAGCCCTCCTCAAACTTGTCTCACACTTCTCCACAACACCTCCCCTACCTCTGGTCATTGTAAACACTGTAGCACCCTTTGCCCTTTGTCCTTTACCTCTTGGAGAGACAGGGAGACTTAGAAGGAGAGAGAAGTCACTTATTTCAAATCTTGTAAAGTAATTGGCTGCAGCTGCCACCATACCTTCCACCACTCCTTGCTCGACCACAGTACCCCACACCACCCCCATCACCGCCCTCCCTCACTATCACTGCCTAGCTCCTTGTCCATGTCCAATATGGACTATGTCCACCGTGAGCCTTTCCACTCGAAAAAAGAGCACAGGTCGCCCCAGACTCTCACTCTCCCCCATTCCACTCTCTCATATCCATCCAACCACTCCAGAGCTCAGACCTTCCTTCCTCTGGCTCTAAGTTTGCAAGTAAGAAGAGAAGACTCACCCTCTTGGCTATCCTCTAGAACGGACGATCTCGTCGACGTGGAACCTTTTTTTTCTCTATACCTTCTTCTCCATCATGTAAACCACTCCATCATGCTCTCCTCCTCCTCGCGGGGGTGCAGGAGCCACCTCCACCACCGTATGGTCGTGGGAAGCCCCACCATTAGGACCGGAAAACTAGGAGCTCTACAGCCACGCAAATCCCTCGCCGATACCGTGGAGCTCCTCTGCATACCCTCCAGCATCACTCCCTTCACCATGCAGCAACTCGAGGAGCTCTCCGTAAAGCTCCCGAACGAGCCAGCGCAGGTGCACAAGACACACTCCACCCAAGAACCCCCGATTTCTGCCCATCGTCGGAGTCGCTAGGATGCACCACCTCACCTCACCATATCCCCTCCTCTTCCCGTGCCCCCAGGTGAGACCCTAGTCCCCTTCCTTCGCCGTCTAGGGTTCTACGCCACTATGCAGGTCTCAACAGAGATGATGTTTGTCTATCATCGATCTCCTCCTAATCTAACGACCTACATCGCACGATACCTCTTTATCCTTCTCACCCCCTGACAGATGGACTCTGGCATGGATTTAAAATCCGTCTCCCTCCCACACATTTCTCTGCCTGAGTGGGCCGCTTTCCCTCTCTGTGGCACAACTCTGTTTGGATCCCACCCCAACTCCTCTTTTTATTTTAACAATACTCCAGATCTGCAAAACTACCTTGATGTTTTAAATCTTTATGAAATTGAAAAATACATGCAAATTGCTAGGTGAAAATTGTATCATGGGCTCAGGTGCTTTGCCAACATGCAGCACTTGTACTTTTCCCAAAATAATAGTCCTCATTTTCTGAGATTAGATCTACTAGAATGTATCACTTTTAATCAATAAAATCCCTAGTAAGTTCCACATCTCTAAATGGAGTAAATCCTACTCCCTCTGAAAGGTATTTATGTACCCATTTGTTAGCCATGGCCCCTTGCCAAGTTGACCCATAGTTTAACCATAAAAAAATGACAAATTCAATCCATTTTTGGCTTTAGAAATTTCTCTAGGCCAAACCATGAATTGAATTTACCTCATTCCAACTCTTAGTGATGTGGTACCCCAATACCTATCAATTTGTGTGATGTGGTACCCCAATACCTTGTAATGATTGATACGTCCAAAACTTATCTACTTTCCCGAACACTTTTGCTATTGTTTCTTTAATTTGTGTGATTTGGATGCAACTAATGCGGACTAACGCTGTTTTCAGTAGAATTTCTTTGGTGTCTCGTTTTTGTGCAGGAAATTAACTTTCAGGAAAAATCCCAAAAAATATCGCAAAACTCCTATTTTACCAGAAGACTCACTGAGCCAGAAGATGAAACGAAGAGGAGCCACGAGGGGCCCACACCATCTGGCCGCGCGGGCCAGGCCAGGCCACGCCAGGAGGTGGTGTGGCTGCCCCGGACTCCTCCTCAACCTCCCCTTTCGCCTATATAAGCCCTCTGACCTAAAAACAGAGGGGTGTTTGACATTTTTCCGGATAGAGTTCCGCTGCGCCGCCACCACCAGATACCCGATTCGGAACCAGAAACTCCGTTCTTGCACCCTGCCGGGACGGGGAATTGGAGTAGATCATCGCCATCATCATCACCATCGCTTCTCCATCAACCATCCATGATTCCCCCATCCATGAGTGAGTAATCCAACATATAGGCTATGGGGATGGTAGGGATTGGATGAGATCGTTCATGTAATGGCATCGGATTATTAGGGCATGGTCCCTAGTATCTATTGTTATGCTTAATGCTTGTCACTAGGGCCCGAGTGCCATGATTTCAGATGTGAACATGTTATTGATTCATGATGATAGTATTGTTTTTGATCTTACGTGTAAGTTGTATACACATATTGTTGTCTGGAACTCGAGGCCCCGAAGTGACAAGAATCAGGATAATTAGAGGGGGTGGCTATGATATGAGGATCATGTGTGTTAACGGAGTGTTAATTCTTTGCTCCGGTGCTCTATTAAAAGGATCACCTTAATTGCCAGTAGATTCCCTTGAGGCCCTGCTACAACGGGCTGGCAGGACAAAAGATGTTGTGCAAGTTCTCATTGCGAGCATGTATGACTATATATGGAACACAAGCCTATGCTTATTTAGTACTTGGATGCTTTATCTTATTTATCTGCAAATGCCCTATGTCTTGATTGTTACATGAATTGCCTTGTCCATGCAATGCCTGTCCATCCATCCCTATGCCTACTGCACTTTAATCCTACTATTTACTGTAATTATTACTACTTCCTTTTCTTTTACTACTACTATTACTTTGCTATTGCTATTACAAAAGTGTTACTACCGATAGACTACTATGAGCAAGATTTTTCTAGGTGCAGCTGAATTGACAACTCAGTTGTTAAGGCTTATAAATATTCTTTGGCTCCCCTTGTGTCAAATCAATAAATTGGGTTTTACTTCCCTCGAAGACTGTTGAGATCCCCTATACCTGTGGGTCATCAAGACTATTTTCTAGCCCTGTTGTTGGGGAGCATAGGTCTATTTATCAAGTTCACTTGGAATTGTTATTGTTCGCTTCTATCCATTCATCATGGGTAAAACTCGTGATGAAAAGTTCCTATGTTACCATCCACTACAAGGAGAGGTACAGTTCTGAACACCTCTGTTATCCTTGATTCACCATCTGTGATGAGTAAGCTCCTTACACCATCACCACGTACACATGCTACACATACTACTACTTCTGCTGAATTTGAAATTGCTTTTGATACTTATGATGCTACTTCTATTGTGCTTGCTAAGAGTGGTTCATTAGGTCCTTTCCTATATGCTACGATTGCTAGAACTATAGCTGGAAATACTAAAACTCCTAATGAAGATACTACAACACCTGTCAGTTCACCTGAGTCTAGAGAGAGCTATGATATTGAAGACGGTTATATAGAAATGACGGATGAATTTATTGAAGAATGTCGAAACACTCATGGTACAAGTGCTATTAAGAGTCTTATTGAGAGACATACTATTAAACCTAAATTATCTCCTAATGCTAAGTTTGCTACATCTTCCATAAACATTAAAGATAAGGATTATGATTTCTCACTAGATTTATCTTACATAAGCATTGTTGAGAAAGAAACTTTTCCAGGGACTAAAAATGAAAGTGTTGTAGCACATATGACTGAGCTTTCTACCATGAGTGGCCTATTCTCTGATGATATTAAGATGCACACCTACTTTGTTGCTAAAATTTTACCTTTTTCACTAAAAGGAGAAGCTAAAACTTGGTTTAATAATTTACCTCCTCGATCTATTAATAGCCCTAATTGCCTGATTGATTTCTTTTAGAAATATTTCCCTCCTAGTGCTCGACATGCCATTTTGTAGGAACTTTTTGATTTTTAAACAGGGAGAAGAGGAGAAATTGCCCGAATCATGGGCAAGGTTTTTTTCATTAATTCACACACAGCCTATATGTCCAATACCTAAAAATGAGCTTATTGTTATATATTATAATGAGCTAACTGATGAATCTAGGACATACCTGGATAGTTGTGCTAATTGTGTTTTAAGGAAGAGAACTCCCAAAGAAGTTGAGAAATTAATGGCTAAAATAAGCAAGAATTATGATGACTGCACTTCACCTGAGTCAACTACACCTGAGTCCACCGTGCCTGAGCCAACACCAACACCAAAGAAGAGGGGTGTTATTGAACTTAAGGATGAAGTGATGAAGGAAGCTAAGAAATGTCTCAAGGAGAAGGGTATTAAATCTAAACATGTGAAGAATCTACCTCCTATAGAAGAGTTATGTAAGCCAATCTCCCACTCATCCACTATTGAGGTACACTCTCTCCAACATTTTGATGAAGGTGATATTCCTTATTCTAAACCTCTTGATCAATGCTTCGAAGAATTTGATATCTTTGTTGTTAACCAAGATAAATTTAATAAGAGAGTGCAAAATCCTTTAATGGAAAACTCTAGAGCTATTATTGAGTTGAGGGATATTGTGGAAAGAACCTGCAATGATGTTAAAATGCTTGTTAAACATTTCCAAATGGTTCAAACTCAAATTGATCAGCTTATTAAAGTACAAAAAGATTTGCTAGTTAATGCTTTTAAAGAAAAACATGCTTATGAAATTAGCACTAGAAGTGGTGCTGCGACTCAGGATCCTCTATATCCTGAGGCCCATCCTAAAATAATTGAGCAGGATTCCCAACGAATTAAAAATAGTGTTACTTCCTCTAAGAGAAAGAAAAAGAAATATAAAATAGTTGTAGAATCTTCCAAACCTGCTAAAGATCCTAATAGTATATCTACCTCTGATGCTGAAACTGAGAGTGGTAATGAGAAAAATGATGTTCGTGATAAAGAAGAAATTGAAGAAGAACCTGAAAAGCACCCTAAGAATACTTAATACACTAAGGCTCCGCTTGGTTCGCTGGATTTTAGGCAGAAACAGGCGTAGGTTTTACGGACCGATTGAGGTCTGGCTAAAATCCTTCGCACCCTCCGTAATATTTGGATCTCCATACCTAAAACGGTAAAACAAGCGGGGCCTAAGGAAGATTTTGTTTCTAATAAACATGGTAGTGAAAGAGAGCCCTGGGTTCAAAAACCAATGCCTTTTCCTAATAAGAAATACATGTCAAAGGAGGAAGAACACTATAACCAGTTTTGTGAGTGGATGAAACCGTTATTTTTGCAAATTCCTTTAACTGATGCTATTAAGCTGCCTCCTTATTCAAAGTATATGAAGGATAAGATCCCTAATGAGGAAATTTCTACTTTGCTTGCTAATTATTCCTTTAATGGTAAGGTTCCAAAGACACTTGGAGACCTAGGGATTCCAAATATTCCATGTTCTATTAAAAATAATTATGTTAGAACTACTTTGTGTGATTTGGGAGCAGGAGTTAGTGTTATGCCTTTTTCTCTATACAAGAGACTTCAATTGGAGAAATTGATACCAACTGATATATCTTTGCAAATGGCTGATAAATCTACTACTATTCCTGTTGGTATATGTGAGGATGTTCTTGTTCAAGTGGCTCATAATTGCTTGATATTAACTGACTTTGTTGTGCTTGAAATGCCTGAAGATGATAATATGTCTATTATTCTTGGGAGACCTTTTCTTAATACTACAGGAGCTGTCATTAATTGCAATCAAGGAAGGGTAACTTTTAATGTTAATGACAAGGAGCATACTGTATATTTCCTCAAGAAGATTTATAGGACTTATGGATTAAATTCAATTGAAAAAATTGAGGGTATCCAACTTGGAGAAATATATTGTCCCATACCACGAGAAACTATGAAATTATTATGATTGGGACCATTGCTATCAAGGTTGAGGTAACATAATCATTTAGTGGAATGCAAAGTTTTGTTTCATATAAGATTGTTTTGGTAACAAGACCTGATCAACCTTGTTAACAAAGGGATTTTAATGAACAAAATAATGTTTTCACCATGATTATCCTTACTTACTTTTATTTTATCCTTTTTATTTTTTGCTTTCACTTAGTTTACTTTTCTATTACTAGTTGGTTGCATATTAGAGTGTCTTAGAACTTCTAAAGTTTTAGTTTTGTTTTGTTATTGCATCATTCCAAAGTCATCTTTCTGCCAGAAAAATCATTCATCAATACCTAAAAATTGCTTAAAAATAAAGTTTCTCGAAAAATTCTGGAAAATTCATATTAAATTTTTACACCAAAATTGGAGCAGAGGGGTACTTGGAGTGACCCAGGGTGGCCCACCTGGCAGGTACACCACGTGGTGGCGCGGCCACACCAGGGGCGCGCCTGGCCATGGTGTGGGCTACCCTGGCCCTCCACGTATTCTCCCACTTGCCACTCCTTTCTCTCTCCCGAGAAAACACCAGTTCATTGCTCAAACCCGTGTTCTTGCTATTCTTGCTCGTGATTTTCAGTCTCCTTGCTAATCTCACCTTTGCTGCTGAGATTTGGAGCATTTGTTCTCCATTATGTGACTCCTCCTCTTGTGCAAGTAGATTTGTGATCAGTGGATTATATCTTGAGTATTTTTCTACTATAGGTGACAGGTTATGTGATCTTGCATGCTTGTTCTTTGCTTAGAGAAATTGTTCTGATGCATGTTTAGGCCTCTTACAAATCCCTATAAATAGTTCCTTTCATTATGTAATCACTTTGTAATCACTTGTGGGAAGGTTTCTAAAAATTTCAGAAAAGGAGATGAATGAACACCAACTCAACCAACACGAATTAAGGGTGCCCAAGGTTATGATAGTTCTTTGTGAGGAAGAAGTTTTTCCTTCTATTTATCCATGCCCCGAATTCATGAAGGTCGTAGGGATTTCTCAAGATTTCCATACTCTAATTTCTAATGCAGGATTGGAGCATTTTGTAGGAGACGAACCTTACCAACATTTGAAACTAACTATGTATGTGGTGCACGATTTTTGAATTAGTTGGTCCTTGCCTGACCCCATGGTTCATTACAAAATTTACAATATAGCTGTCGACCTTCCTTTTGATAATTTTTGTGCAGCAATTAAAGTACCATAGTGGGGTTCGTGTGAAAGGATTAGAGAGCGGCCTACACCACTCGTGGACTTGTATGTGGAAATTTGCCAAGGGAGCAGCTTCTCAAACGAGAGTGGTAAAATTCGTAATATTCATCTCCGGTCTATTCGATATTTTGCCTACTTTATTTCCAAGTGCGTTCTTGCTAGGAAGACTGCTAGTAAATTATCTTCATATGACCTAGCCTTCATCTCAGCTACATTAAAACTAGATAGGACTTATAACTTGGCTTCTTTGATAGCATTCCTCCTTGATACTAACCGCGAGAAAGGTGGAATTTGTGGAGGCATCATCGCCTCCCGTTTATTAGCTTTGCATGGTGTAGTGCCTCATCATTCAGACTTATAGTTTCCCATAGAGAGGCTTGATCTTAATTCCATGATACAACATAAATCTGTTTCTTTTTTGGGATAATTTGAGTGATTTATCTTATGAAATAACCTTTCTCAAGAGTGGATGGAGAAGATGTAAGTTTGAGTGAGTGGTTCTTTTGCCTGCCCCTGTTTTGTTTAACCTTGATACCAGGGTAGGATGGTCACTCACAGAGGAAGAGGTTGACACATATTTGGAGGAGCTCTCCTAGCAAGAGCAGAATGCTGGAAGGGAGGCTGAGGACGATTCAGTCCATCCCTCCAACGAGGGGGAGTCTTCATACCAGCACCCTGCCTATGATTGGGGAGTTTCTTCTTCTTCACAAGGGCCTAAGCATGATCATTCTTATGATGACCCGCCGGCTTGGTATTCCTACCCGCGTTGGGACTGATCCCCACTTAGGCCAAAAGCCTAAGCTTGGGGGGAGGTATGCCAACATCACACTCATCTACATATCATTTTCTGTCGGTACTTTGCATATCCATGTTTCGCTCTCTTTTTAGTTTTTGTTCTTGCTTTATTTCTGCTTTCCAAAACACAAAAAGACTAAAAATATTTTTTTATTTCTCTTTGTTTGCTTATCTATCTTTTAGCCTTGGTTTTCTTCATCCTTTTTAGCTTTGTTTTGATTATTCGAAAAACCCAAAAAGATTTCGCTTTCTTTGCTCTTTCATTCGGTTCTTGTCTTTAAAAATCGAAAACCCAAAAATATTTGTTATTCTTCTCTGGTTTTGTAAAGTTCGTTGCAGGTTTCAGTTGTCCTCAGTGACTCCTTGGAGTTTGGTTTTATCTTATTATTCATGTCACACAAGTGAAAGGCAGTTATGATTTATGACAACTCGAGGTGTGGAGAGGCTGGTATGAACTCTATTTGTTTTCATTTTTGTACATATACTCCTCATTGTGGGCATGCTTAGTCTTTTCATGTAAGTTGTATGTTATTTAATGGATGCTTAGTAGTTCTTGCTCTCTTATGATTAGTTCCAATCCATTAATAGTTTGTAACATGTCATGTAAATGTTTGCTTGCATTGTTCTATTCATTGTGGTATCCTCTCTGAATGTTTAATTTGAATCGACTTGGCACATGCTCACGCATGCATATGACTAAACAAAAAGTCGGTTAAGGCTTGATGATTTATTCTGCCTCAGAGTTCTTGTGTCACTTTCATACCACTATTAATTTTTTTTGTCGCAAGCATGATTATGACAGTCACTGCTCTCTCGATTGTCGTTCCCTTTCTATTGCTAGCATTCACTTGTGCTGAGTATAAGCTTTACTCGTGCATCCAACTCCCTAAAACCAAAGTTGTCAAAAAGAGTCCATCATATCTACCTATTATCATTATTGCTATTCCTTGCATATTTATTATGCTTTGTTTTCTTCCAATAAAAATGTTTGCTTATTATGTGAAAATTAGTTAGTAAAGCTCTCACAAACTTGATGGCACACTTTACTTTCTTGCACTTAATAAACTTGAACCATTGTGTCCATCTATGTTGTGTATATGCTTGCGCTTTATAAGTTGTGAATTAGCAGAACCATGTTACCATGGGGAACGCTTTCAACATTGCACTTATTATTCAGTTGATATCATGTTCTTTTGCCTATGGATCCCGACAGTGTGAAATAAAATTGGAGCTTGTAAGCTCATGGAGTTTGTATATGTGTTAGAGAAACGCATGGGCAGCTAGCCTAAGCCATGCCTAATCATGGTGGAAACTTGCAGCATAACCATAGTGAGCAATCTATGAAGCATCCTCAATAAAAACCTATGTAAATAGCAAATAAAAAAATTGCTGAGATGCTCATTGTCTGTTGCCTTGTCATTTCGGTGTGGGATAGCTCCTGTATCATGGGGCAAGGGGTACACTGTTGGTGGTTCTCTATTATAGAGATGTACTTACAATGACAAGAACTTACTCGCACTACAAGAATCTGGACGATCTGTGACGTTTTTTTATGACGCAACCTAAAAACGTCGCAGATTCCTGATGTTCTAGAATGTTTCATCGTAACGAGCTCCAAGCCCCTCCAGCCCGGTTATCCATGATGTTCCTTGTTTTTGTCGTGGCAAATTCGTCGCAGGTTTCGTCCTAGGCCCTGAAGCCCAGTTTGCCATTTCGTCTGCTACAAAATTCGTCATGGATTTTGTCACGGCACATATTCGACACTTTTTTCGCATCGGCCGTCTCCTCCGTGCTTCAACCCCACCTGTCAGCTCGGTGTCGACATTACGTACGTAGAGTATATCTCACGGTAGTGCTGGGTTCGATGCAGCTTCGTGACGTTTTCCGCCGGCCCCATCTATCAGTGCGTTTGATAGAAATTAAATAACAGAAAAACATTTCGTGCAGGTAGACGGAATCGAACCGTCAACCAATCTTTTGCATAACTAACTTGCAACCGATGCATCTGTCCATTGGTTTTGTGCTGATCTACAACTTTATTCTATATATTATATACCAGCTCTCAATCAGAGGAAAGCAACAACATGAACACAATGAACCAAAATATATACATAGCATATGGAGATAATATTACTTAGCATGTAGAGCACTAGATTAACAACAAGTTCCTTACCACTACAAGTTCACTGACAACATATTATGTTAGTGAATCATCCAACACCATAGCATAAACAAGCAGATACTTTTTGGCCTCACTACAGAACATTAACACAACCCATGAAGCCATGTAGCCCCTCATTTAAAAAGGTAAATATGCACACATTCCCCTCCCTTATTCCAGTGAGTTTGAGAACATTAGACCAGCCTCTTGTCATATGGGCAGCATCATTCATGCCTTGGAAGAGGTTAACATGCTCAAAAGTGGTCTTGTAGGAGGATGCGAGTGGTAACACCTTTGGGAGATAGCGGTTGAGGTGTGCACGGCTGTAGCTAACTGAAAAGTACTGTAGGAGAAGAATAATATTAGTTGTTGGCTAGAGTTCACTGTGCATGATAAAATTTAACTATTGAAATGTCAAATTTTAACCATATTAGTTGTTGGCTAGAGTTCACGGCTTGTGTTGTTTAACTAGAACTTTAAGGGAAGCAACTTGGTCATAAGTCAATTCCAAATGGTTTCCAAACACGCAGTGCTCATCGAATTCCTCAAGCCCCAACATACTTGGACCTAGAAAGAAAATATTAGAAAGTAATAATCTATATCTGCATATGTATAAATGTAGCAAAACATGTATATCATGCCACACCTCTAGGAATAAGGATGCTCGGTTTCTCGACTTCTCTAAATCTTTTCATACAAGCTTTAGCTCTTCGCCTTTCTATCTTAGCTTTCATCTTGCGAAAAACTACAACAGCATGTTTCTTCACATCATCATTAGATGAGACATCGATGATGACAACATCCTTCGTAGCCTAAATTAGACATTGCACTAATTAGAATGTTTAGTTTTTATGCCATATATAGTAGTAGTGCCAGTAGCATCAATTTTAGAACCTGCTCATGTATCCCCCTGGCCTTCATCGTATCTGCCCCAAAGAGTAAATACAAGAATTAAGTTAGAATACAATCTAATTAGTCAATTATTACGAGAATCAAATTTAGTGAGTAAACTAAAGGGCGCTTCCAGTGAACTAGATTGAGCCTTGCCGTAAGCAGCAACCTCAATGCACGAAGCACTAGATTGTGTGTACATACTCGCTGCCATAGAACAAGGAGGCGAGGCATTGAACTAGAACTAATTAAACAGCAACATCGACACGGTGTCCTATGGAACAAGGAGATGATGCGTCGAACTAGAACAAGGAGGCGACCACATCGTCGGCCGGTTAACTAAGAGTTGACGCGGTGAAAGGGCGCTAGGTTGAGGAACACTTACACATCTGTTTGCAGCCTTCGCTGCCATCGTCATCGCCGGGATTTGGTCATCCGCGGGGAGGGGAGAGGCTTTTCTCTAGTGCGGATTTGGGGTAAGTGGTGTGGGATTTGGGAGTGACATGGAGGGGAGAGGGTTTTTTCTACCTGCTATGACAGGTGGGTCCCATGTGTGAGTGGTTTTGGTTCATAGTGGCATCGTCTGGTAGGATGACCACTAGGTCCCACGCGGATTGAATAACAACACAATTTTTCTACCGGAAAAAGAGCTTTTTTTCAGCCAAGTTTGACATACAGAATAACAACACAATGTTGTGGCTAATTTTCCAAATGAATAACTATTAATTCCATGAACTAAAGGACAATCATATTGATCAGTTCAAAGGCATGCACACAACCATTAGTTCAACACAAAACATGCAACACAGGCATGCACGCAACCATCAGTTCAAGCATGCACCACAAAGCATGCACACACGATCATCACCATAAGCTGGAACTACTCTTCATCTGTATCATCTTGTACTTCATCTTCTTTGTCACTGTAGTACTCCTCAATGGTGTCGTCTACTTCAGGCTCACTGTCAACTTCCTCCTCTTCAGCAGCTTTCCTTTTGCCTCTGATACGATCAAACACTGAAGCATCTATGATGCGGCCCCCGTTGACAGAGGGTCGATGTTTCCTGAAAGGTAGAGCCTCAAATACAATCTCATTGTTAGAGCCGATAAACTATTGGTATACTACATCAGTATGCACCGCCTCCTCCTCCTCCTCTCCTTCAGCAACATCAAACTTATGTCTTTGAAATATTTGTTGAACCACCCGCCAGTTTTTGCCCTTGGATGTGTCTGGCACGTAGAACACTTTTGTAGCCTGGGTTGCTAAGATGTAACTGTCATCTTTGTAAAAAATTGGTAATGTTGACACTCCGGAAGAGTTTATCATACACCATCACAGTATCCTTGCGGCCCTCAAGCTGATACCAATCGCAGTGGAATAACACAACTGATCATTGGTGTTCAAAATCAGAGTTAAAATACAGCACCTTGATATCCATGAGGACACCATAAAAATGGATATCCTTCTCCAAGTGACAATCGCCAGTCATTACTCCACTGTTTTGTGTTTACTTGCCCTTCTCACGATCAGCAGTGAGGAACCGAACACCATCCACAGTTCAAGCTGAATATGTTCTTACTCGGAAGTCTGGGCCACACGCCAATGCAAAAAACTCTTCATCCACAGCTTCTGGATTCTCCTATCACTTTTTCATGATCTGTATGTACTACAGCAGAAATACAATATGGTCAAATCATGCATTGAAATGCTATATATAAAGGACAAAGATAAATGCAAATGGAATCTAACATGGTCCTTGAACCATCTTTGAAATCCCTGCTCAAACCTTCTTTCCACATTGGGCATCCCATCATTCACCAGCTGTTCTCGGTGAAGACTGCAATCCAGAGAGTAACTCGGAATTAAAATCTTTAGGTGTATGGCAATATTGGATTCATAAGTATGGGATATCAGAACATACATGATATATGGCATAACCTCCTCGCAGTTGTTTAGGACATACCAAGTCATCTTGTGTAGCTCCCTTTGGAGGGTCAAATCAGTATCATCGCTTCCTCCATAGCAGGTGACATGGCTTCCTCCAATCAAATTCACACCTTGGCCAAACACATCACAAGATTATTCATGTTGGTCACCTACATTTCTCACTGGTCGATTGAATCTTGTCACAATATCATCAAGGTATCTAGCGAAAAAAGTCAGGCACTCGGCAGCCATGTAGGCCTCTGCCACTGAACCTTCTGGACGTGACATGTTCCTGACATATCTCTTCAGAGTACACAACAACCTCTCTATTGGATACATCCACCCATAGTTCATAGGGCGTAGGAGCATTGCCTCATCAGGTAAATGCACAGCCAGGTGGACCATCACATCAAAAAATGCCGGCGGAAAGATGTGTTAAAGTTTGCACATAATTACTGGGATTTCATCTTTGAGCCTTTCCAACACCAACAGTTTCAAGGTTTTACTGCACAATTGCCTGAAAAATCTTCCCAGCTCTCCAAGTGCCATGTAGATATCGGGATGCAAATACCCTCGCATGCCAGTAGCCAATATTCCCTGCAACAGGATGTGGCAGTCATGGGTTTTAAGTCCTGTGATCTTGCATGTAGGAACGCTGACACATTTGGCCATGTTTGAACAAAACCCATCAGGAAAAGTGCAGTCCCACAGATATTGACAAAAACCCGTCTTCTGATTGTTATTCAGGTAATACGGTGCATATGGACAGAGAAGGTCCTTCTCTATGTCTATGGGTTGCACATGTAGATCTCGCCTAATGCCTAGGGCTTCACAGTCATACCTAGCCTTCAAGGTGTCCTTATTCTTCCCGTCAAGTTCAAGTAGTGTGCCAATCAAGCTGTCGCAGATGTTTTTCTCGATGTGCATCACGTCGATATTGTGCCGAAGTTTCAACGATCCAGTAAGGCAAGTCCCAGCAACCATGCCGCCGGTTCCAGATCGGTGAAGGATTTGTTCGCTTCCTCTTTTTGCTCCCAGGATCACATCTAGCTCCTGGTTTAAGATGCCTAACCTTCTCCAGCTCAGCTTGTAACTCAACTGCAGTAAATTTTCCAGGCTTCGAGTGGTCATCATGAACGCCGGCAAGCTCCATGTCTCGCCGCAAGCGGTGGCACTTCGGGAGGAAACGATGGTGCCCAATGTAGCATATTTTGCTCTTGATGGATTTGGACAGAGGATTTTTGTCAAAATGCAGGCATGCATAATATCCTTTTGTTGTACACCTAGACATAGTGCTACAAGCTGGGTAGTCATGGGTACACCAAAGAACCGCTGCTCGAAGATCAAACGTTTCGTTTTGAAATGCATCGTAAGAGTGCACACCCTTCTAAAGCTGTTGCAAATCGTCCAACAGAGGCTCAATAAAGAGATCAAAGTCCTTTCCAGGACTTGATTTGCCAGGGATTAGAAGGCAAAGAATGTAGTTTGATGCATCCATACAATCCCATGGTGGAAGGTTGTACGGAAGGGCAAATACAGGTCACATGCTGTAGATCGTGCTCATGGTTCCATATGGATTGAAGCCATCGGTGGCAAGGCCAAGCCTTCCGTTTCTAGGGTCAGCTGAAAAGTCCTCCCATGTTCTGTCAAAATCCTTCCATGCTTCACCATCAGCCGGATGAATGAGTATACCATCTCTAGGAATTCTCCTTAACTTGTGCCACTGCATGTTCTCTGTTATTTTCCTCAAAGAGAACAATCTCTGTAGCCGTGGGGCCAAAGGAAAATGACGCAGCACTTTGACAGCCGACGACCTTCTTTCTGGATATTTCCACCTTGAGGTGCCACACGTAATGCAGTTGTCCAGCTTGTCATTGTCCTTCCAGAAGAGCATGCAGTTGTTTTTGCACACATGTATGCTGTCATAGGAAAGTCCAAGCTCCTTCAGATAAGTTTTTGCTTCACGGTATGATCTCGGTAGGGTATTGGGATCCGGCAGTGCATCCGCAAATAGCTTCATCCAATCATCAAAAGCAGTGTTGGTGATCCAGTGATATGACTTGTGATGAAGGAGCTTCACAACAAATGCAAGCCTGGAGTGTTTACTTCCTGGGTAAAGCTTGCGCTTTGCATCTTCCATCAACTTTGCAAACAATTTCTCATGTTTACCGTCAGTTGGGACATTAGCAGCAATCTGGTCTAGGGTTAATGCATCGCCTGCATGCTTAAGGTCTTGCAACATATCTGGAACACTGTGACCTCCATCATCATCGCCTTCATCATCCGTATACATATTGTCATTGTCATCACCGGCATGACCATCATTGTTACCACCATTGGGTGGATCTTCAATAATAGCAAGATCAAGTGGCTCTCCATGCTGTATCCACCGAGTATACGTGTGCGACATGCCGCTGATGAGTAAATGGTGATAAAGAAGGCCTACATGTACCGTTCTCCGGTTGAGGCACTTACGACAGGGGCATGGAACCTCAGCATTCTTGCCATATCCCTCCTTGACAAATCTGACAAACTATTTCAGGCCAGCTTTGTAGGGTTGAGTAAACTGTCTGCCATGAAAAATCCAACTCTTATCCATCAGTTAAGAATTAAATAAACAAATCAAACTTTCAGAATAGGCTAGTGATTTTTTAGAACAATTTTGTTTACAATGAACAAGCCAACTCATATCCATGTGTTGAACAATTAAAGAAACAAATCTCATTTTTAGAACAGGCTAGTCATTTATCAGAACTATTTACTTTACCATGCAAAAAATCCAACTCCTATCAATCTGTTGGACAATTAAACAAACTAATCACATTTTCTGAGAAGAAGAATCCTTTTTAAGAAGATTTTTATGTAGATGAACAATCCAAGTGATATCCATCTGTTGAACAATTAAACAAACTATTTTTTTACCTTGGCAGACATGAAGACGAGCGAGTTGAGCATGGAAATGGCGCCTGGAAGGGGAGCTATCGAGGTACGCGAAGACGTCGGTCGAAAGGGGACAACGTTGGAGTGTGGATGCCGAAATGGACGGGGAGACGCCGTCGTCGCGTGTGGTGGACCAGCAAAGGCAGCGGTCCCCTAGCCGCCGCCGCGTGTGGTGGACCAGATTTCATATATGATTTCGAAACCTCCCGGGTGGAGTTAATGTGAGTGTGTGGGCGGCAAAGAGATGGTCCCCACAAGTCAGTGAAAGAATTTTCATTTGTCCAGCTGACACGTGGGGTTCATCATAGGTGGGTCCACTGGTCAGGGTCCTCTTGGTTGCATGTTCGAGACCTGGAGGTTTCCATTTTATTGAATTTCCTCGGAATTTATTTTTGCTCCATTTTGTCGGAACCGAAGCGCCACGTAGAGAGAGAGTGGACAAGACAGGTGCAGCTAGAGAGAGAGAGATAGAGCATGCCCCATCGCTACCTCTGGCGAGCTGCTCTCCGGCGAGCTTTCACCAGAAGCAGGTGCATGACTTATATATTCTCCAATATCCGACGAGCTTCCTTGGCGTATATATAGGTGCGTGGCATGCCGCCTGATCTCACGCATTTTCTGGGCGAATGCAGGGGAGCTGCAGCATCCATGGGCGTGATAACGGCGGAGTGAGGGACGCAATCTGCCGTGGAATAACCGACGGCGAGGCTCTACAGCAGCGGTAAGAATCCCTTTCATCGGAGTATAACCAGCGGCAGAGATCTTCAGCAGCAGCAGCTCGATGAATCTGTAGGGTTTTCAGAGCTGCGTAAATAGTACTTGTTCTTCATCGAATCTATAGCGTTTTCTCTGTGATTGCTTCATCAAATCCATAGAGTTTTCTCTAAGATTACTTCATCGAATCTCTAGAGTAAATCTAGGATGTGCAGATTTTGTTGGGTTGAATTTCTGCAGATTTTTTTGTTGGTACAATTTATGCTGATATTTTGTTAATAACAATCTTCAGTATGTGTATGCAGAACTGGAGATTAGTACAGTATGCACATCATTAATTGTATTTTTGCAGGATTATCTATGTAGAACTGCAGACTAGTTGTATCTCTGCACATATATAGTACTAGTTGTCGTTATAAAGTACAATGTAATTAGTGATAATATTAGTACCATCATATCATTTATTTTCCTGATCTTTTGTAATTTTTGTGTTCAGAAAAAAGGGAATATGTCTCAAAATGAATTTGTGACATGTCAATAGCAACATGTCTGGTGTGGGAGTGGAAACACAGACCATGTGATGTATTTTAGAATGAGGGTGAGATCACCCTTTTTTGAAGAGGGATTTGTAAGTATTCTCGATTTTCATATACATATCTTATTTTAAATTTCCATATAAATTGCTTTATGTTCATGATCTTATGGGTTTTTTCTGTTTCAGAAATTTATGCAGGGTATTCCTTGTTGTTTCTATGAGCGTATGCGACAATTCGCTCTTGGTCCACATCTGACCTGTATCCTTGCTCAGAGTGACCGCCATGATAATCAAGACAGAACAATTGATGAATACTACTTCTATGTGTTATATGGTGGGAATTTTGGGAGGTCTGTAGCATTATGTGGGCCATATTGGAGGGGGTTATGTGCAGCTTATAACATTGAACAGAATGATGTTCTGACATTTGCATACAATAGACTAGAAAGGTGCTTTATTGTTGAAGTGTCAAATGCTGATAATGTTGTCAAACCTTGGGTTGATCAAGACCAGTGTATGTATTGACTTCTTTGCATTGAAATTGTTTTTTCCTTACACACATGACTAGTTTCTTAATTATGTATGTTCCTTGCACACAAACCTTCTTCAATTTCATATGCATGATCAGGGTGTTATAAGACCGAAGATTGTTGCAAGGTGACACTAGAGAAATCCATATTTCAGCACCCATGTAATGTCAGTTGCTCTGAAATAAATTCCATATCTTGGGAATTCTACATGGAGTTTGTAAGAGACCTGGATGAAGATGAGTTCTTTGAGATCCCTCAGTTCTTGGTACACCGGGTGCAGGATGAAGATGATCTTCATCAGATGGTTAGTTTAATCACTTTTTCCTATGCTTTTCCTTCTTATTTTGTAAATTTATCAGGGTGGCCAGTTAAGTAAGATCTGTTATATATTTTTGTTACTCAGGAAATTCCTTTGAGATGCACAAGGGAACACCAAATCACAGAGAAAGGGTTCTATTGTGTATGCATGAAAAATAATTGTAACAAAGGCCTAAAAATCTTGGGGTGATATCGCATATCGGAAGTATATGACGATTGCATTGAGTTCACTGACCCCTAGGCTGAATTCTATGCTAAAAACAGAATTTTCCTTGATGATCTGCTTGTCGTCCAGTTCAAGGTGATGAGGCACTATATCAAGCTAATTATTGAGGTAGTCACCGGTCCGGTAGAGGAACAAGAGGATGCAGAAGACGATAGCGACGAGCAGCAGGAGGAGGACGAAGACGAGAGTGTTGGATTTGTAATGTCGGTTGTAGCTCGGAACTTCTGAATAAATCATCAGAATTTAAATTTCAAGAATGGATGCTCATAAACTTTTGTGTTGTTGTATGTTAAACTAGAAAATCTCTTTTGTTCAAATCTCTTGGGTTGTACCAACTTCATTATGTTTAATTGTGAAAGACAAAATATAAATGATTTCTCTCAATTTCTCGCATAGAAAAATGCACAACTAATTCCATATTCTCGCAGGAACTGGCCCACTTGTTGAACCGGTAGCATTGCCACGATCTCCACGTAACCACAGTGAGTTCTCGAACCGAAGCTATAGTTACCACGTTTCTTCTTCCTCTTCAGTTTTTCCTGGGCGCTTCTTCTTCCTCTTCCTCGGTCATTCCTCTGCAGTTTTTCCTGGGTGCTTCTTCTTCCTTTATTCTGGAACCATTGGTTCATCTTCTTCCTCTCGCAGGCAGTTCCTTGTAGGCATTTCCTTTCACCCATTTCCTTGCAGGCATGGACGGTGGGAAACGCACAACAGAGACCCACTTGGTCCCTGCCCATGGCACCATGACTTTGACAGTGGTGTACACAAATGATGAAGCGACTGTGGAGACAACTCTCGCCAGGTTTGAGCAATTGCTTGAGAAAGAGAAGCGCAAGTTTGTGGGGCTAGACTTGGAGTACACCTTTCCAAATAAGTGAAAAAATCCTCCACAAGAGATCGCTGTCATGCAAATCGCCATACATGAGGAGGTCCTCGTTTAAAATTCTGTAGGTATGTGAAATTTAAATTTGAGATCACCACTTCTGCATCCCTTGTTCCCTTACATCCCTAAAACCATCTAACTATAGGAGTAAACCAACTGAGAAGCATTATCCCGCTCTAGTCGAGTTCTTGTGTAGGAAAGGGATAACTTTCACTAGCGTGGATATCACAAATGACATAATTATGCTTTCTCGTGCATTGATAAAAATCCCAGATGGGCACCACATCGACATCCAAAATCTGTAGAAGATCAAACCATACCTAGCGAAGGATGGCATGGGTGATCTGGCAGCAGAAATCATCGAAAGATCCTAGGCCAAACTGAAGAAATTGAAGCGACTCGATCATGACTACTGGGAGTGGAAGCTGATGAGCCAGGTGCGCCTCGAGTATACTGCTAGAGACGCCTACATGGCGTACGAGTTGTACAGTAAGCTCAATACCATGAAAGATGGGATGGTTAAGGCAGGGTTTTTCGCGAGAGAGCTATGTCCTGGTTGCAAGCTAGCGCAGGAGAAGAAGCACGAGGAGGACAGAAAGCAGTATCAGGACAAGCAGGGATCTTGGGACGATGGCGATAGCAAGTGGTTGAAGGGGAAGCAAGTCAAGGACGACAACAAGTGATGGTGATACATTATGTGTTTGAACTAGATTTTAGTTTCTAGTTTATTTTGTGTACGTAGTATGTATTTTGGGATGTACAGATTAGTTTGGGATCTAAGCGTTAGAAGAACTTCCATGCATATGTATGTGTTTACCTATATGATATATATGTACAAAAGTGTGATGGGTTGTTGCATTGAGATAGGCATTATATCTAGGCCCGTGGTGAGCATATGGTCTCTCACATATATCGATCGATATGCATGCACATGAACCAACATCTTCTTCGGCTCAAACTTTGAGATAGGTATCATCTATGCAACTTCAGTGGATTTTGTGATGCACTTTTTCCTCCTTTGTGTGATGCATGACCACACACACATGCTCCATTGCATGATGTGCGTGTGTTCTTTTCCTACACCAGTACACACTGATATATATCCACTAGAGCCACTGATCCCATCACATGACCACACATTGCATATATATGACCACATTGCATAGATATCCACACTAGCTATATGTCATTGATCCACATACATGACCACATTACATGTGTTCTCTTTTCCAAAACCACATTTTTGGTATATATACACACTAGTGGATTATGTGATGCAACTTCTGTCACACTGGTGCAACATGTAATATGTTGCTTTCCTATGTGTTTTGGTCTATATGCATGTGACCATGCATGGTTTAATACACATGGATCCTCCCCTAGAGACATTGCATGATATGTGTTATTTTCCTAACCAGTACACACTTATATATATATCGACTAGAGCCACTGATCCCATCACATGACCACACATTGCATATATATGTACACTGTTCTTTTCCAAAACAACACAAGATGATGATATATATATCTCTACATATATATGCATGACCATACACACATGCATATACTCAAGGATTATGTGATGATGTGCAAAATTCTGTCACACTGGTCCATGCATGCATGCATATGCAATGTGGAAGATCCTTTATTTAATTCCTATGTATTGTTTGGTCTCTATGACCAATATGGAACATATATATATATATCTCCTATAGGGGCTCATATTGCATGCATGTGTTATTTTTCCTAACCCACATTGCTATGGTCACCAGAGTCATTGATAGATCCACATCCATGATGTTCTATGAACACATTTGCATGTATGTACATTGTTCTCTTCCAAAACCTACCACAATGATATCTCTACACATATGCATGAACACACAATGCATATACTACTCAAGTGGATTATGTGATGATGCACAACTAATAATAATTCTGTCACACTGCATGCATGCAATGTGTGGAAGCTCTCCTTTATTTAACCTATGTGTTTTTGTTCTCTATGACCATATATGGATTTGATCTCCTGGAGTCATATTGCATGCATGTGTGTTCTTTTCTATTTCATATTTGTTGATAGATCCACATGAGATGACCACATTGCATGCATGTGTGTTCTTTTCCAACAATATACCACATTTTGACATATATATATATATATCTACATGATGAGACCATATATATATATATAACTCTGGATGGTGCAACTTATGTCACACTGGTGCAACATGCATGCAATGTGTTTGTGGAACCTGTGCTTTTCCTATATTGGTCTCTCTGACCATACATGTGGTTGTACACATGGAACCCCTAGAGTCATTATTGCATATATGTTCTTTTTCCTAAACCACATTGATATCCACACTAGCTACTAGTCGATATCATTGATCCACATACATGACCACATTGCATGTGTTCTCTTTTGCAAAACCACATTGTTAATTGGTATATCTAACACACACTAGTGGATTCTGTGATGCAACTTTCTGTCACACTAGTGCAACATGCAATATGTTGCTTTCCTCTGTTTTGGTCCATATATGCATGTGACCATGCATGGTTTAATACACATGGATCCTCCCCTAGAGACATTGCATGATGTGTGTTCTTTTCCTAAACCAGTACACACTGATATATATATATCCACTAGAGCCACTGATCCCATCACATGACCACACATTGCATATATATGTACATTGTTCTTTTCCAAAACAACACAAGATGATGATATATATATATATATCTACATATATATGCATGACCAGACACACATGCATATACTCAAGGATTACATGATGATGTGCACAAATGCTGTCACACTGGTCCATGCATGCATTCATATGCAATGTGGAAGCTCCTTTATTTAATTCCTGTGTGTTTTTTGGTCTCTATGACCAATATGGAATATATATATATATATCCTATAGGGGGTCATATTGCATGCATGTGTTATTTTTCCTAACCCACATTGATATGGTCACCAGAGACATTGATAGATCCACATCCATGATGATCTGTGACCACATTTGCATGTATGTACATTGTTCTCTTCCAAAACCTACCACAATGATATCTCTACATATATGCATGACCACACAATGCATATACTACTCAAGTGTATTATGTGATGATGCACAGCTAATAATAATTCTGTTGCACTGCATGCATGCAATGTGTGGAAGCACTCCTTTAGTTAATCTATGTGTTTTTGGTCTCTATGACCATATACGGATTTGATCTGCTGGAGTCATATTGCATGCATGTGTGTTCTTTTCCATGCATATATATTGCATTATTGTTGATAGATCCACATGAGATGACCACATTGCATGCATGTGTGTTCTTTTCCAACAATATACCACATTTTAACATATATATATATATATATCTACATGATGAGACCACAGATATATAACTCTGGATGATGCAACTTATGTCACACTGATGCAAGATGCATGCAATGTGTGTGTGGAAGCTGTGCTTTTCCTATATTGGTCTCTGTGACCATACATGTGGTTGTACACATGGAACCCCTAGAGTTATTATTGCATATGTGTTCTTTGTCCTAAACCACATTGTGATCCACACTAGCTACTAGTAGCTAGATGTAATTGATCCACATACATGAACACATTGCATGTGTTCTCTTTTCCATAACAACATTGTTAATTGGTATATCTACCACACACGAGTGGATTTTGTGATGCAACTTCTATCACATTGGTGCAACATGCAATATGTTGCTTTCCTATGTTTTGGTCTATATATGCATGTGACCATGCATAGTTTAATACACATGGATCCTCCCCTAGAGACATGATGTGTGTTACACACTGATATATATATATCCACTAGAGGCACTGATCCCATAACATGACCACACATTGCATATATGTGTACACTATTCTTTTCCAAAACAACACAAGATGATGATATATATATGTCTCTACATATATATGGATGACCAAACACACATGCATATACTCAAGGATTGTGTGATGATGTGCACAAATTCTGTCACACTGGTCCATGCATGCATGCATGCAATGTGGAAGCTCCTTTGTTTAATTTGTATGTGTTGTTTGGTCTCTATGACCAATATGGAATATATATATATATATCTATCTATCTCCTATAGGAGGTCATATTGCATGCATGTGTTCTTTTTCCTAACCCACATTGATATGGTCACCAGAGTCATTGATACATCCACATCCATGATGATCTGTGTGACCACATTTGCATGTATGTACATTTTTCTTACAAAACCTGTTAATGATATCTCTACACATATGCATGACCAGACAATGCACATACTACTCAAGTGGATTATGTGATGATGCACAACTAATAAGAATTCTGTCACACTGCATGCATGCAATGTGTGGAAGCTCTCCTTTATTTATCCTATGTGTTTTTGGTCTATGACCATATATATATGGATCTGATCTCCTAGAATCATATTGCATGCATGTGTGTTCGTTTCCATGCATATATTGAATTATTGTTGATAGATCCACATGAGATGACCACATTGCATGCATGTGTGCTGTTTTCTAACAATATACCACATTTTTACATATATCTACATGATGAGACCACACATATATAACTCTAGATGATGTAACTTATGTCACACTGGTGCAACATGCATGCAATGTGTGTGGAAGTTATGCTTTTCCTATATTGGTCTTTGTGACCATGCATGTGGCTGTACACATATGGAACCCCTAGATTCATTATTGCATATGTGATCTTTTCCCTAAACCACATTGATATCCACACTAGCTACTAGTAGCTAGATGTCATTGATCCATATACATGACCACATTGCATGTGTTCTCTTTTCCAAAATCACATTGTTAATTGGTATATCTACCACACACTAGTGGATTCTATGATGCAACTTCTCTCATCCTTTATTAATTAATTCCCATGTGTCGTTCTTGGTCTCTATGACGACCATGGATCTCTCCTAGAGTCATATTTTGCAAATGATGTGTTCTTTTCCTAACCCACATTATTGATATGGCCACCAGAGTCATTGCTCATAGACCACACATGATGATGACCACACATCATTGCATTTTTTCTTTTCCAATAATATATACCACACATTGATATCTAACTCCAGTGGATTCTGTGATGCAACTTAACGCTTCTGTCACACTGGTGCAATATGTGCAACATGGAATTTAAAGCTGGTTCTTTATTATTTCCTATATGATGATGTTTAATTTAATTTAGTCTTGACACACATGGACCCCCAGCCCCTACAGTCATGCATGTGTTCTAACCACATTGATATATCCACTATACTCTAGTCATTCACATGGATATATGTGGAAGCTGCTTTAATTTACTATATATGTATTTTGGTATGTGTAGTGATGCATCTTCTTTGGGCTCAAACTAATTTGATATATATACCATATGTGTTGCTATGACCTAAAACTAACCAAAATAAGGATAAAAGTCCATCATCGTTCAACCCTAATCTGGAGAAATCCCTTGTTCAAAATAAACCACATTTTGAATCTTATCTATAAATTTGAATATATTATCCAAAATACTTACCTCTCCCGAGATCATTATACAAGCCAGAATATAAACTAGTAGTCCACATTATTGCTTTTTTTCAAGATTTATTCGTCAATAATTTATAGTTTTCTTCACCAAGGCTCTTTTTAGTGAAGACTTTCTAAAATATGGTTAATTTTTTTGAACCCTCCATCGTGTATCCAATGGCCAGGACACCAACCCCAAATTTCCAGGTCAGATCCTCCCGCCCACGCGAAATTTGGTGCCAGCGCGGGAGAGTTTCTATGCAAACGAAAATTTCTCGAGCCACAATTATGTTTGAGCCCACCCGCACAGCGCCACCCAAGCATTCGCGCAAAGGTCATTTACGTAATCTATTCCAAACCCTTTTTATCCCCTCGCTGAAATGAGACAGATCCAAATTTCCCCACCGCCCTCGGTGCCGCCATCCTCCCCCTTTTCCCCTCGCCCTTCCTGCCGTCCTCCCCGCCGTCCTCCCCCTTTTCCCCTCGCCGCTGTCCGTCCCTCCGCCATCTTCCTTTAATCCCCTCATCTCCATCTATCCTTCTAGTAGTAACCTCTCCATCATGCCAGCGCACAAACCCTAGCCCCTCCTAATAATCCCAGTTTTCCACCATGCCCGTCGACCTCGCCGGTCGTCCACCTCGCCGACAGCCGGCCGACCTTTTCTACCACCTCGTTGTACACTTCACCCGCAAAGTCGGCCAGCTCGTCGTCCATCTCCCCGTCTAACTCGCTGTCCAGCTCACCGTCCACCTCGCTGACAAGGCCCGTCACCACACTGACAAGGCCAGTCCACCTCGTCGCCCACCTTGTCGACGAGGTCTGCCACCTCGCCATCCAGATCGATGCCACGTGCCCCGGGTCACTGCAAGAAACACGGTATCACAAAGGCCCTACAGCCTGTAGGCAAGGAAACACGCTCATCCTTGATTCTCATGTTTTTTTACTTTTCCTGAGAAATGTTGTTCATTATCCTGTTCATGCCACCAATTTACCTTTTTTGTTGCAGTTATTCTCTCTTATTTGTTCTGCCTATGAAATTTCTTGTGATTTTACAAGTCTTGTGATCAGGGTTGCATTATCCTGTATGTTGCCTAAGTTTGACTGCTTCATGACATGTCTGATGAGCAGAGCATAAATTGTTCATAGTAGTCTGTTTTACACGATGATTACTATTGAACAATCAACATCATATGTCATGACTTGTTTAATTGCCTATTTTAATTGCATGAAAGATGCTTATCCTTCTGATGTTTAATTGTCCTGCCCTGCTTATTAGTGCAACCAGCCAACCAATTGACAAATGAGATTCAGAGTATTCGACTTATGATCAGTTTACATACAGATAAATTTTGCATTATCTTGGTTGTTCCATTGGTTTGGCTGCTTCATCCTATGTCTTTTGATCAGAGTATAAATTTCTCATAGTGAACTCTATTACATGATGATTACTATAAAATAATTAGCACCATAAGTTATATTTTGTTTATTTGCAGGATAGTTGCCTATCCTGCTTATGTTTTATTGTGATTATCCTCTTTAACTACGTGTATACTATTTTGGCTTATGATCTGTTTTCGTGTGATAAAGGTTGCATCATCTTGCCTTTTTGCATTAGTTTGGCTGCTTCATCATATGCCTTATGATCATAGTAGAAATTGATCATAGTGAGCTGTCACATGATGAGTTCTATAGAATAGTCAGTACAGTAGGTTATGTTTCCTATTTAATTGCACTATTGCTGCTTATCCTGCTTATGTTTTATTATCCCACTCTGCTTATTACTGCAACCAATTTGTGAATTGTCTAGCTTGTTCATCGTCTTGTATCTTACTTTGCTTTGGCTGCTTCATCGTTAGTCTTGTGATATGAGATTCCGAGTAGAAGTTCCTCATAGTGGACTATTGGACATTATGATTAGTATAGAACAATCAATACCATAGGACACAGGTTATATTTCTGTAGCATACTAAAGAGTTGTTTATTCATGATAGAACCACAATTGCATCCCCTAGAAGAAAGACGGTTGGAAAACATCACGAGAAACAATGCGTGGATGCAAAAAATGGGTCTTAGGCCCCTTGTTTATCCATCTCCCACTGAATTCTCCCCTAAAAAGAGCAAGGATGAAGGCTCTAGATCTGACTATTATCCTGAAGAGGAGGGGGAGGATGAGCTGGAGGTTGTCCCCTTACTTGCCTACTCATCTTTTGTGTAATTATTTGTTTACTTAATTTTCCATATATGTTGTGCTTTTTTATTATCCCGAATTGACTACCTTTGAATTGTGTAGACTGAGTAGAGGAAATATAAGTAGAAACCTATCGCGATGACAAGGATGGCCACTGGTGGTGGATCAGCTTCTCAGAAGCACATCTCATTTAGCATGGCTGCCTCGACAGAAAGTACGAGACATACTAGGTCCAAGGGAAATCCACCAGAAGTACTTCCACCTCCAAGTTCTCCACGGTGCCCACCAAGACCGCCAAGTGCTGCGACCTCTTTGCAAGAAACTCAGAGTCCTGCAGATACTGATGCTCGAGGAGAGAAGGTAGCAGCCCAAATCGAGATGCCAACACTCCATGGCAGGAAGACAACAGTCCAAGACAAGCAGATAGCTGCCCCAAGCAAGCAACCAACTCCCCAAGGAAATCACATTATATTGTTTAAATGGCACTTATTATATGGTAGAACACTACCTCCACATTATATATTTGTAGATGATTTTGGCCATCATCCTTCTGAAGATACTATTAAACATGATGATCCTCAAATTTTCTTGAGGGAAAAAACATGGGGACGTAGCATGAGAATGTGTCCAAAGGAGGAAAGCTTCCATTTCCCATTACTCCATGAAGAACTATTGCTTCCAAGTTTGCCACGGAGTGTGCAAAAAAAGTTAGGACTGGTATGCCTATCTTCCCTCGCTAGAAAGAGTACAAGGAGAGGCCGAATGTCAGAGCAGAGTTCTACGACAGGGTGTCTGTATGTTCTATGACTCAACTGCCCTTTCCTTCTCATTACTATTCAAGCAGAGGCTAATGCACGATGTTTTATTTCAGATTTTTTTTGTGATGGATGCATCACACCCATATGTGCAGGTTGCTTGCAACCAGCAATTAATGAGGCACGCAAGAATTCAAAGGCATCTCCTGAAGAAGAAGTTTTTTGACCCCCTCCCACTGAATAAAGTAACAGGGATTTCTCTAGTTGAACAAATTAACAATGCAAAGTGGTGCAAGCTTGTTGATTCTTGGACTAACCCCAGGAACCAGGTCAAGTCTTGTCTACTCAACTTCCCCCTATTTGTGTTTAACCAGGACTGCCTCTTATACTCTATGCTCTTTCTTTGTGTAGGCCCGTTGTCTAATAAACAGGCAAACAAGAAATAGACAACCTTATCGCAGTGACTTATTTTTCTGTGACAGGCGGGGCTTCTCCACTCACAGTGTGAAAAAAGCAACAGTAAGCCCTCCAGAATACTTTTCATCTTTCTCATCTTCCAAAATTTCAATGCCATATTTGTCTCTCAAATGAGTATGATCATTTGTAATTTGCTGGCTATTTTTCTAATGTTTGATTCTATTCCTAAAACTCAATAGGCAACCAAGGAAAGCAAGATGGCACCTAATGGTACAGAAGATATCACTGAGGCTGAACAACCTCCTTCCACCAGCACGGTACACTATGCGCTATCGCAGGACATCAGCATCCATTCTTCAAGACTAGCCAAGACTCTCCTTGAAGCGCAACTCGGGGCTTAGAGAGCAGGGAATGTGATACTGCAGAGTGCTATTGTGGGGATCCAGACGGAGATACCAGATGGCAAGGCAGAAGCCCTGAAGGAAGCGCATGAAGTGTGGAAGAAGCTATACCAGGTCCATCTTTGACATCTTCGTATAATTCAATACCCTATTTGTTCATGAAGGTGTGCTTGGAATTTTCTTGCTACTTTTCGAACGTTTGCTTCTATAACTGCCAAACACCCATTGGAAGCACGGTGGCGCCATCTGCTGCAGAAGATGGCATTGAGGATCAACCCCTTGCTTCCACTAATGAAAGCATCCATGCTTCAAGACCAACCAGCTCTCTCCTTGAAGCACAACTTCTGGCTGAGACAGCAGCGAATGAGGCACGAAGCAGACACATTGCAGCATTGTCGAAGGAGATAGAAGCAAAGAATGAAGCGCGGAAAGCACTTGTGAATTTCGCAGACCTTATAAATGCATTACTTCAGCAATTGGTAGCTATATTGCGTAAGTGAACTAGTGGTGTGACTCAAAGCTTGTTAGGCTCTTTTCTTTATTTTGTTGGAAACTTATGTGCGAACCTATTTATGTCCCCTAAAACATGTGCCCTGCAATTTCTGTCAGTTTGATCTGGACGGTGCAATCTAGCAAAATTGCCAGCACTCTTCTCCGACGTAAATGAAAACGTCATGCTTGTTTAGTTGACAAAAATATTTCCATCACCGATAGACGGCTACATGGCGCACTTTCACTCGTCAACATCCTCGACGAAACAGGAACGTCATCTCTTCTACCCTGACGAATTGAGTTCATCATGCGTTCGAGATACGCGTCCAACTCTCATTGGTACATCATTCGTGCTACAGATGGACCACGTGTTTCTTTCCTATTGGTCCACGTGTCGCCCTGACCATCGGCCATGCATAAGCGGGCCAGCTTATTGCCGTGATGAAAACGAAATTCGTCTCCGCCAGCGCGACGAAATGGGAAGGATGACAGAAGCAAATGAAACGATGACGTCAGCAAACGGCGCTAGCAGAGTCAGGCCGTGATGGAAAAAAAGCGTCAGGAAGTAGATGACATCGTAGACGGCGAACAATGACATCCGCAAATGTCTCTAATGGAAATTTGCGGTGCCATCCGCCATGTGGCATCGTTCATGACAAAAAAAACGTCATGATAGACCGGGCCTGGGTCGGGCCGGTCCAGTTTGCTGCGACGAAATTGGAGGAACGTCACAGACGGGCTGTGACATTTTCAGACAGAAAAAATGTCAAGGATTGAATTATGACATGAGGTCCATGACCTATTTTTTCATCACAGAATTCGTCGCGTATGGCCATCTACGACGTTTTGGCCCTCATCCACGACGATATCAGATCGTGATGAATGACCCATATTCTTGTAGTGTCGTGACTAAAGTTGAGTAGCATGAGGTCCGATACTCGTAAGCAAGGGGCATGAGATTTTCAGCTTATAACTTGTCAAGCATATCCTCATATTTGTTCACTTTAACCTTAATCACCTAAAGATGCTTATGATAGGGGCAATGAGAGCTCAAATCTAATGAGTACCATACTTTCAACATTTGGAAGCCTTTCAAACTTTTCAAATATTTTATTTCACTTTTATGTTGAGTCACCATTTATTATTTGAGCACCTTCCCGAGAGCATAGCTGTCATTTTAGTGTAATGTGCTTGTCCTAAAACACGGTTATTTGTGACATAACTTTGACACTTGTATCTTTGATATTTTCATTTCTAGTCTTCACTTAAATTTCAGAGGTGCCTTGGCATTTATGTTTTGCTCCAAAGAAAGGAAAGCGAGACACCACTTTATCATATCTTCTTATGAGCATTACAATCCTGCATATTCTTTTGTGTCATGCTGCATATTATTAATGGGTTGAAATCTCTTCATAGCTTGCATGACTACTGGGTAAACTTATTTGCATACTCTTTATTTGATCATATGCTAAGAATATATACATCTTATGAAGCAAATGTGTTCGTGAAAGTTTCTTTTATCGCACTCAGTTTTTTAACTAAATTGCTTGAGGACAAGCAATAAGCTAAGCTTGGGGGATTTGATACGTCCAAAACGTATCTACTTTCCCGAACACTTTTTCTATTATTTCTTCTCTAATTTGTGTGATTTGGATACAACTAATGCGGACTAACGATGTTTTCAGCAGAATTGCTTTGGTGTCTCGTTTTTGTGCAGGAAATCAACTTTCACGAAAAATCCTGGAAAATATCGCAAAACCCCTATTTTACCAGAAGACTCACGAAGCCAGAAGACGAGATGAAGAGGGGCCATAGGGGGCCCACACCACCTGGTCGTGCGGGCTAGGCCAGGCCACGCCAGGAGGTGGTGTGGCTGCCCCGGTGACATGGGAAATCCTACAGGTAATCGAGCTTGGTATATATGGTCCAAGTACGTACAGGCCCACGGTGTCGCCAAGGACTAGATAGAAGGACTCGAGTAACCTGCGGACTCTCGATTGCTTGAAGATCAAGAAAAATCTAAAGATAGAAAGTTTGAAGGGGAAAACCCTAACTCGTAACCGACTCGACCTGCTACCCGAGACCTAGCCTATCTATATAAGGGCTAGGAGGGGGCGGCGAGGAGGACACATGCAACCCTAGCTTCCACAAACCCTCGCCAGATTGCATCACAAGACCGCTGTAACTTTCGACTCCCTCGATAATTCCACGAGCAGACAAGCAGGAGTAGGGACCTCTACGAGGCCTGAACCTGGGTAAATCCTTTGTCCCTTGTGTGCTTGTTTGCTAGCCGATAGATGTCTCCAGCGCTCCCTCCTTCTCCAAAACCCAAGTCCATAACAATGGGCATTGATGAGTTAAACCCTCGTCAATTGGCGCCGTCTGTGGGAATTGGGAGTGCTGATGTTGCGGCTTCTTCGGCCCCATCAACTGTGATCTACAACTCTGCAACAGTGGAGATTCGCCAGCTTTTCGGCGCCTTCGACTTCACCGTCCACACGCCGGCTACTCACTCGGCCTTCGAGTCCGTGGGCGACGGAATCAGCCTGGCGATTGGGAGCTTCCGCTTCCAAGTTGGTCAGATAGGCACGCTTCGCATGCCTGATCAGCCGACAGCACTGGCGATTGCCCCGACATCATGGTTCCCTCCATCGATCGGCACCCTCAGCGAGCTCAATGCTCTGGTGGCAGATGGGAACATGGTCAGCGACAGCAGTCACGACTCCGATCTAAGCGATCTGGCCACTGAAGATGGAACCTACGGTTCCGGATCTGAAAGTTGTGGAAGCAACAGCTTTCCTAATCACTTCATGTGCGCCGTCATCAAAGCGGGCGACACCTCCGCCAACTGCGGTAACAGTGGCAACACTGGCAATGGCACCGATCCACTCAATTGCGGCAACGGTGGTAACACCGGCAACGGCACCGACCCACCCAACGCCAGCAACGGCGGTAACGGTGGCAATGGAGGAGCAGTCGAACCTCCTAGCATGATCAACGAACAAAACGACGAACGCGTCGTGATCAGGCTCAACGAGCAAGAGTGGGATCGCTGCCGCGAAGCCCTACGAGGTGCACCTCTACCCTTCGAGTCCCTGCAGGAACTGCTGATGGGCTACCACTGGCTCCTAAAAGAGGAATTCAAGCGCCTAAAACAAGCAATCGCGCAACTTGAGGCGCATAAAAAGGCGGCGGACGAGTCGAGCCTTCGTCGCACTGGGCTCTCCTCCTACGGAGGATCCTCCTCAAGAGGCAACGAGCACCTCGCCAAGAAGAGGCAATCGCGGATGGCTCACCTCACCGAACAAGAGCACATAGACGCCGCGAAAGTCCTCGACTTCGGCTCTATGACAGTCGACACGAGAGGCAACGTGGTTCCCAGGACACCGCAGGACGCGGTAACAGCAGCCACCATGTACCTTCTCAATAACCAGCCACCAGCTGGAGATCCCCAAACGGCCATGCACCAATCTATGATCGCGGGCCTGGGGCTAATCGAGGCCGCCCTCGACAAGGAACCGGTACCAGACCCAAAAAAGGGCAAAGCACTAGCAAAGCGCTACTCCTCGCCCTCGTCCAGCGATGACAGTCACGACCTGTCTCGTTGGCGCCGCTCACGGTGACACGATCGCGACTACGATGCACGTGACGAACTCACGCAGCACAAGATCGACAAGTAAAGGGCACGACGTGCTCGGTCGACTGACTCAGAAGAAGAAGATGGGTAGCTCTCTGGCGCCAGATGTTTCAGCAGATCCATCAGGCAAAAGAGAATGCCTAAAGGGTTTAAACTCCCATTGGAGAACCCAAAATTTGACGGTCTGCAGGACCCCAAGATCTGGCTGGAGGATCACATCTCCTCCGTCAGGATACATGGAGGCAGTCGAAGTACTGCCATGCAATGCTTGTAGCTACAGCTGCAGGGCGCCGCCCGGGCATGGCTCAATAACCTCCCACGCGGATCCATTCACAGTTGGGATGAGCTAGTTTACAGCTTCGTGCGCAACTTTAAGGGCACGTATAAACGCCCCGCCTCAATCGAAGAACTGAGGTGCTGCCAGCAAAGATCTGGCGAATCGCTGCGCTCTTACATCCAAAGGTGGTCCATCATCAAGAACTCCATGGAGAACATCTCGGAAGACCGCGCGATTGATGCATTCAACGGTGGTGTCCGCCGCATGGAACTCAGGGAGGAGCTAGGCTGCTCAAAGCCCCAGACCATCGACCACCTGATGGAGATCGCGAATCGGTGGGCAGATAGAGAAGATTCGGTGAAGAATCATGTTCACTCTGACGAGGAGGCCGAACTCGAATGAAGATGCGACCGCCGGAGTAAGCGTCGCATGCGCATCTACGACGATCGCGACGACGTCAATATGGTTGCAGCTGGCTACGCCGATAGACGCGATGATAACCGCAACAGCGGATACCGCAGCGACGGATATCGCGACTCTGGGAAAACCACGCAAGTGTGGCAACGCCGCACTCGCGAGGAAGCACCCGCGACCTCCATCGAGGACAAACTATCCGGGCCATGCACGGTACACTTCTACATCGACAAGCATGATGGCAAGAGAAAGTCCAGCCACCTCCTCAAGGACTGCCGCGAGTTCCTCAAGCTACACGAGGGATTGGTTCGGATGAACCGCAATGTAGTCGAAAGAGGCTACGGAGCCACTCCAGGCGCCGTGGCACATGGCGCACCACCACCACCACCTGGGCCACCCCCGAACGGAGATGCACCCGACCAGCACCACGGAGGCGAACCATACCCACGGGCCATGGGTACCATGATGATCCAAAAGGGGTGCCCCTCCAATAGGGTGCAGAAGGCCATCACTCGCCAAGTCAACTTGGCCATGCACTCGCCACCATCCACCACTGAGTACCTCAGTGGCAGTGAGTCGTGCATTACCATCGACAAACACGACCACCCGCCTCAAGTACCTCGCCCAGGTCATTGCCCCCTCGTACTCGAGGCGCAAATTGGAGGCTTTGACATGAGTCGCGTCTTCATGGATGGCGGAAGCGGCATCAACCTCATATTTGCGAGTACCTTGCAAGCAATGAGGATACCTCTAACCTGCTTGGAGGCATCGGACACAATGTTCCACGACATCGTCCCAGGGAAAGGCGTATACCCCCTGGGAAAAATCAACCTCGACGTCATATTCGACATGCCAAGGAACTTCCGGCGTGAGCGCATCGACTTTGAGGTCGCCGACTGGCCCTCACAATACCACTGCATCCTTGGACGCGTCGCCTTCGCTAGGTTCATGGCGGTACCCCACTACGACTACCTGCAGATGAAAATGCCAGGTCCCAACGGCGTCATCACGATCAACGGGAGCTTCGAGCGATCTGACAGTTGCGATAGGGAATTCAGCTGAATCTCCCAATCCTTCGGCATGCAGGAGGAGCTCGCGCGATTGAAGGAAATGACAGACAACAGTCTTCCTCCCCTGAGTAAGCCAAGCTCACCTGGCCTCTCCTTTGACTCATCTGTGCACACAAAGAAGGTGCAGGTCCATCCATCAGATCCCGCTAAAACGGCCCTAACCGCCAACAACTTGTGTCCCGCATAGGAACTCGCGCTCGTCGAATTCCTCCATGAGAACTGGGAAATTTTTGCCTGGTGTCCTGCGGACATGCCAGGAGTTCCCAGGGAATTCGCCGAGCACGCACTCAACGTCAACCCCGACGCAAGGCTAGTCAAGCAAACAATCAGGCGACTGTCTGAGCCACGAGCACAGGCAGTAGGAATGGAGATCAACAGACTCCTCGAGGCCAAATTCAAACGCGAAATCAAGGAAAGAACTTGGCTCGCCAATACGGTGCTGGTACCAAAAAAGGACACGGATATCCTACGGATGTGCGTGGACTTCACTTCTTTAAACAAGCACTGCCCAAAAGATCACTTCCCGCTACCACGGATCGATCAAATCATCGACTCCACCGCTGGATGCGAGCGCCTCTGCTTCCTTGATGCCTACTCAGGCTATAACCAAATTTGAATGAAGAAGGAAGACCAGGAGAAGACCGTTTACATAACGCCTTCTTGTGTTCTCACATAACACAATGCCCTTCGGGCTAAAAAACGCGGAAGCCACATACCAGCGGTGCATGCAGGCTTGCCTCAAGGAACAACTGGGTCGCAACATCCAAGTCTATGTTGACGACATAGTAATCAAAACCAAGGAAGAAGCCTATCCAATCGACGACTTGCGCGAAACCTTCTCCAATCTTGATCGTTACCGGATAAAGCTCAATCCATACAAATGCGCCTTCGGCGTACCATCTGGGCAGCTGCTTGGGTATCTCATCTCCGCGAGAGGGATTGAGGCAAACCCGAAAAATATAAAGGCTGTAGTAGCCATGGAGAAGCCAAAGAACATAAGAAGCGTCCAACAACTAGCCGGACGAATTGCGGCCCTCAGTCGATTTATCAGTCGAATGGGATAAAAGGCACTGCCCTTCTATCAGCTCCTCCGCAAAGCTAACAAATTCGAGTGGACCAATGAAGTGCAAGAAGCATTCTAAGATCTCAAGCGCCTGCTATCCACCTCGCCAGTATTGGTGACTCCACGAGAAAGGGAACCACTACTGCTGTACATCTCCGCTACCAACCAAGTGGTTAGCACAGTGCTCGTCGTCGAGCGGGCCGAGGAAAACAAGGTCCACGGCGTGCAACGCCCGGTATACTACCTCAGCAAGGTCCTCACGCCAACAAAACAGCAGTACCCGCACTACCAGAAGCTAGCGTACGACGTCTTCATGACCGCTCGGCGACTGCACCATTACTTCCAGGAACACCCAATCGTGGTAGTCAACGATGCCCCATTGGGAGATATCCTCAATAACCCCGACGCCACGGGGTGAGTCGCGCTTTGGGGAATCAAACTGTCTCCACGAGACATCACATACGAAAAGCGTGACGCAATCAAGTCGCAAGTTCTCCCTGACTTCCTCGTGCATTGGATGGAAAACCAACTCCCGGACAAGCCAGATATGTCCTACCTCTGGACAATGCACTTCTATGGGTCCAAACGAAAAGATGGAGCAGGAGCAGGTGTCATACTGACATCACCTCAAGGGGACAAGCTGAAATACATCCTGCGAATGCAGTTCACAACCTCAAACAACGAGGCTGAATACGAGGCCCTGTTGCACGGGATGAGGATGGCAAAAGCCTGTGGCGCAAATAGGCTCATCGTATATGGCGACTCCAAGCTGGTCGTCAACCAAACAATGCACGAGTGCGACGCACTGAACGAAAACATGATCACATACCGCGACCTCTACGACACACTCGAAGGAGACTTTGATGGTTGCGAGTTGCGACACATAGGTCTCGAAAGCAACGAGGAGGCGGACACACTCGCCAACATAGGCTCCAACTGCGCCCCCATACCACCTGGGGTATTTCTCGAGCTCATATGCGAACGCTCCATCAAGCCAAAGACCGTAGAGAAGAAAACAAGTGCAACAACAGACTCGGGGGCTACGCCACCCAATGAGCCAATGACACTCGATGACTTGGAGCTAGACACAGGACTCGAGGGACCAATGAGCATCATGATGATCGAACAATCCTGGACGCAGCCGTACATTACGTACCTCCTCAGCAAGCGCCTACCGGACGACCCGACAGATGCACGACACATCACGCGACACTCCAAGGCATTCGTCGTTATCAACGGTGAACTGTATAAACATAACATCATAGGCGTGTTACAACGATGTGTCTCCCTAGCCGATGGAAGAGCAGTCCTCCTCGACATCCATGAAGGGACCTGTGGGCACCACGCCGGCAGTCGCGCCCTCGTTGCCAAAGCTCTACGAGCTGGATTTTACTGGCCCACGGCCATGCGCGACGCCAAGGACATAGTCCAAAAGTGCAACGCTTGTCAGTGATTCACGGACAAGCCACACGCACCAGGCGCAGAACTACGGCCCATTCCATTGGCCTGGCCCTTCGCACAATGGGGGCTTGACATGGTGGGCAAGCTCCCAAGGTCCTCGCCAGGAAGCTACGTCTACCTCTTGGTTGCAGTCGACAAGTTCACCAAGTGGATTGAGGCCATGCCAGTGACCAAGCAATCAGGGCACAACGCGGTCAAGTTCTTCGAATCCATTGTCTACCGCTTCGGCGTGCCGCACAGCATCATCACTGACAACGGGACGAACTTCACATCCAAGGAGTTCCAAGAATTCTGCGGAAACCTGGGGATCAACATCAGTTACGCCTCAGTCGCGCATCCACAGACCAACGGTCAGGTGGAAAAAGCAAACGGGCTCGTCTGCTGCGGCATCAAGAAGCGGCTCCTTCGACCACTCGAACAAGCCGGAGGTTGCTGGCCAGATGAGCTCCAATCCGTACTTTGGAGTCTACGAACAACTCCAAACAGCGCCACGGGCTACACGCCATTCTTTATGGTGCACGGAGCAGAAGCAGTACTACCCGCCGAAGTGCGATACAAGGCGCCGCGCGTAGTCGCTTACAGCAAACAAGAGTCATCTCTTGCACTCGAAGACTCCGTCGACCTCCTCGACGAGGCAAGAGAAATCGCCGCAGAAAGATCCACGATCTACCAGTAGAACCTGCGCAACTACCATAGCAGAAGGCTTCGCCCCAGATCCTTCATCGAAGGTGACCTGGTCCTGCGACTGAAGCAGCAGGGGCATCTCAAGCTCGAGTCCCCCTGGGAAGGACCGTACATGATTACAGAAGTAATCCCAGGTGGCGCCTATCGCCTTCAAGATTTAGAGACAGGAGTCGCATACTCCAACCCTTGGAATGTCGCACAACTGCGATGCTTCTACCCCTAGTTGTTTTACTTTTTACATCGCAAATAAGGCTACTCAGCCAAGGCTACTTAGCCACACATTGTACCTCGTACTGCTCTTCAAATAAATAAAAGATAAGTGCCCCAAAACTCTGTGTTTTTCTTTCACTTTTGTCAATTTTATACTCGGGCCCTACGCCACCCTACCTACATCCGTTCTTCGAACCAATAAACACGATATCCCGAGTAGCTGGCACATCAATCAAACCCCTTAACACAAACTCAACTCAGCCGCAACGCGCCTGGCAGGTTGACAAAGGGATGGCCAGGCTAACGAAAAGGAATCGCATACTGCAACGCACCTGACGCTGACAAAGCTGTTTGTACACATTCAACAATAAATTATCTACAAATATACATGAACTTTACAACACAAGTACACTTATCTGCAGGATACAAATCTAGCTACTGCTGCAACAGAAGAACATTGGTTTGTTCCTCGAAGAAGTCGACAATCTCCTCTGCTGGACGGTCCACCGCCTGATAGTGCGGCACCATATCCCAAGCAGATCCGGCTGGCGGGGCTAGCGGCCCAGAAGCAATGGCGGCGACATCCATGTCAGGCCTATGCAATCGCACCATCGAGAGGGCAGCCTTGGCACCAGCCACCAACTGCTGCCTCACGCACTCGCGAACCGCGGACATATCTTGAAATTTGGCCAGGAGAGCCAGCAGGCTTGATGGAGTGTCATCCAACGGGAACATCACCCGATAGACGTTCTTCAAACATGACTGCGACTTCTTCAGGAAGAGCAGCACTCGCGAAGCGCGATACTGCAGGGTCGCCAATGTAGTCGCATGATCATGATCTACCCAGAAGTATCCACTCTCTTGAAGTTGCTCCTGGGTGAGATCATGAAGGAGGATGGCAATCCTACCCTTCTCCTCCTGCGGACGGCGTGCGCTAACAACTACACGAAGCAGCACCAACAGCATGTGTACAACGTACCATTGCAACTAACTACCAAGGAAAAGATGAGGACAAGCAAACTAACACTTAAACTGGTCGCCCAGCTACGTCACCTTGCCAAGCAGATATTGCTCGCGGGCGGCGGATTTTTCCGCCTTCAACTTCCACACGTCTGCATTACCACGGATCAGGGGCAACTCACGCTCCAGCTGCTTCACGCGATCACGAAGTCGCGACAGCAAGGATGGCTCCTCTACCCTAGAGCGTGGTGGTACCACTGTCTCATCAAGAGATGGCGAATCCTGGTTTCCCCCCACAGGACCACTCGATGTGCCCTACCACAAGTCAAGACAAAAGCAAATAAGGCGACCAAATCAACACAAAGGCAAGGGGAACAGACGCATTCAAGATAAGCATAAGTGTTAACAAACACACTCGCCAGCAGGCATGTTCTCCAATCAAAAGGCCAATTCATCAACTATTACAAAAATTAACTACGGAACAACTGGCTTTGGGGGCTTCTTCAAGTCTATGGCAGTGTCAGACGCCACAGACTTTCCGCCAGCTCCTGAGGCCGAAGCCTTCACGATCTTCTTAGTACGCTGGAGCTCATTCGAATACTTGGCAACAATATTTATCAAGGAATGGCCATATTTGGCACAGGCAGTCGCAAAGGGAGCGAATACTACCTGCTGACCATCCGCGCCAACAGGCATCGTCTTCGACACTGCAGAAGGATCTACTTCGACTCCGTGGGCTTGTACCATGGCAAGTGACATGGTCGCGCCAGCCGCACGGAGGGAGTTCTTGTACGTGGCAGGCACACCCTCGGCAAGCGACTCCACCAGCTCTTCCACATTGTCGACCAGCTCCGCCTTCGGCTTCAACTCCTCCCGGAGGCGACTAAGGGTAACCTTGGCCTTGGACAACGTATTTTGGACAGTGGCGCTACGATCCTCGACCACAGACACCGCGCCTGCCAGAGCGTCATCACGACAAATGGCTTGTGAATCAAAACTCAAGTCGCCAGCATCTACACCGAAAATACACACATGGATCAAACTTCTAGCGCCACCGGCAAAAACTCTAGATGCAGAGAAGAACATAAAAAAAATATCTACCATAAAGGTACCTGAGAGGGCCTTGGCGACTGAGAACAGTTGCTCTTCGAACAACTTCTCCTTGGCCGCAAAGGAGGCGCATAGATCCTCTTCGCGCTTCTGGGCATCATCACGAGCCGCGATTGCCTCGTCGCGCCCCTTCACAGCTGCGGCTAATGTCTTCTCCAACGTGGCGACATTGCATAGTAAAGCGTTATGCTCAGCTACATGGCAGTCAATAATTGGCTATCAGTCGATTATACCAAAACAGAGAGAAGACAAAAGGAATAAGTGTAGACCACTCACTTTCGACCACGCGGTGACGCGTCTCCAGCATTGCATGTTGGCGACCCATCGCCATCACCTGCTCCGCCACCTGCGCGGCTTCCTTTACAAGGAGTTGTCACACAAAACAAGGAGTCAGAAGAGGGCAGCAGAAGGCGTTGACTACCTCATTAAAAAAGAAGGAACGATATACTTACATGGTCCTCTAGCGACTCCGAAGAAGTTTGCTGAACCGTCATCCGAGAAACCACTCGATGCTCTCCTACGTGAGGAGAGATCGAAGAATTGTGCCCGGAGTGGGCCGCCACCGGAGGAGAAGGAGCACGCTCGACCTCTACCTTGGCCCTTGAAGACGCGACTCCTGATTCTTTCAAAAACTCGACGTCGCCAGAAGATGACGACGCCTCTTGACTACAAGACCAAGTCCACATTGAGAAAAGGGCAAACTCCAGGGCAAAACCAACAAGAAGAAAACAGGAAAGAATGAACGACCCAGCAAACTTACCAGTTAAAGTTGTCAAGATCAAACGTGGCAGCCGCCGATTCTGACGAAGACTCCTTGGGAAATCGCATCTTCTTGCGAGAAGACGGCGCCACAGCCCTCACAGGAACAGCTGGAATTGGCGACTCCACGCCAACAGCTGCGCCTCCTGGAGTCGAAGGAGTCGACGCGTCGGAGTCCTCGCTACGCGAACGCTTGCGAGTATCCGGGCTCTCGGACTCGGGGGCTTCCTCTTCCACATCAGAAGGGACAGTCGACTCAGACTCGTCCTCTTCCAAAGCTTCACGAGGAATAACCCCCTCAGGGAGAGGAGGCATACAAGGCGACACCGCCCAATCCTGCATACAAACAGTGAAGATCAGCAAACATAACAGGTAAGCAATAGAAAACGCAATCGCGAAAATAAGCTACTGCGTTGCACAACCGTACCTTAGGAGGAGGATTCGAAGCATCGAAAGGAGGAACGACTGGCTCGTTCGGAAGCACATCCTTGAAGGTGTACTTCGTGACCAGTCGCACCCTCTTATCTACCTCACTCGCGGACATGCCATCAGTAGACACGCGAGTGGCATCATCGACGCCACCCCATTGAAACATGGGATGGACTCTGGCCTGGAGAGGCTGGACGCGATGATGCAGCCAAGTCCTGACAAGGGCGCAACCTCCCTCTTCTGCGCCTATGCGACTCTCGAGGTCGCAGACGCGTTGATATAACACGTCTGTCTCCACGAGTTCGGCAGGCATGACCACGTTCTTCCAAGAATGCATCTTCTTGCAGGGAGTCGCGGGATCGAAATGCGTGAGTCCAAAATGCTCGTCCTTGGCCTTCTGGTGGCGAACATAGAACCATTTGTCCCTCCATCCCTGGACAGGCTTGGCAAGCTTGATGTTGAAGTAGGTGGCGGATGGGTCGACATGGATACCGCAACCACCTACGTCATAAACTAAAGAGCCAGAGGCGGACTGGCGCTTCAATTTAAAAAAGCGCTTGAAAAGGACAAAGTGCTGCTCGATTCCGAGCCAGCACTCGCAAAGAGTAATGAAACAGGTGATGTGGAGAATCGAGCTTGGGGACAGCTGATGGAGCTGGAGCCCGTAGAAACAAAGAAGACCCCTAAGAAAGGGGTGGAGAGGCAAAGAAAGGCCGCGAATGACGAATGCAAGAAACATCACTCGAAAACCAGCGGGAGGCACAGGAATGGTCTCACCGCTAGGGATGCGTGAATCGGCGACTATTGCAGAAATAACTCCGTCTTGGCGAAGAAGACGGAGATCCGACGCCTTGATGATAGAAGGGCACCATGCGCCATTGGTCACACGGGTGCCCGCGACCTTCTTCTTCCCGCCAGTGGTGGCGCTGGTGCCCGCAGCAGCGGAGCCACCATTCTTCTTCGTCGTGGCAACGGTGGTCACGAAATCAGCGGCAGCACCTCCTTTCTTCTTTCCCATTGCGCGGCGGCGATGAGAGCACATAAAGTAACTTGGAAACGAATGGAGGTGATCCAGTGTTGTGGAGGAGACGAGCGCAGGAAAGCAGAAGAACAGCAACAATGGCAATGGCAGCGAGGACGAAAAAGTGCAGATGAAAAATTACCACCGCAGTGCCGCAATTTAACCCCTGGAAGATGCAATCCAACGGTTGACAAAAACCCTATTAGACGCGTGGCGCGCATCGCGTTGGACACATGGAGAAGAGGAAGCGCGAACCGTCCCCCCACTTCTACCATTACGCGTGGAAATCGAGGAGGCGCAGTTAAAAATAAGATTACGCATGCCCAGTCAGATCAAAGTCAGAAAGTGGGACCCACCGCTCGCCACGTCCCGTCAAAATCGCTCACGCGGGCAACTGAGGTCATACGAACGTCAGCACTTCCATCACCAAGGCTACGTAGTGGAAAACTTCGAATATTTTTAGTCCTTGCTGGAGTCTTCGACTCCACCAAGCACTCGGGGGCTACTCCCATAGGGAGCGCTGGCCGCGCACCCTACGACTTTTTATTTTCTTATTGCAGGCACGAAGACAATCACAAAGGCAAACTGAACCACTCGAAACACAATTCGATTATGGACATGGGTTACTCCCATAGGGAGCGCCAGAAACAAATTCGACTGAAACAAGCACGCAAAAGCCGACAGCAGTCGCGAAAATATTTAGTCCCTGCCTGAGTCATCGACTGAAACAAATAAGCAAAAAGACGACAGCAGTCACAAAAGTTCTTTAGTCCCTGCCTGAGTCTTCGACTCAACCAGGCACTCAGGGGCTACTCCCATAGGGAGCGCTGGTCGCGCACCCTATGATTATTTGCACAAAAACCGTGTGTTGATAACATCCGCACTCGCAACCTTTGGCGACACCGCCTCACAAATTTTCCCTACAAATAGACTACGTCTCCTAGGACGCTCGAATCGTCTCCGCGATGATAAAATTCGGATGCCACGCTTACGGCATGAAGGTAAGACCTGAATAAGGCCTGGCAACGCATTTAACTGGAGGCATGTCGGGCCGGTCCAGTTTGCTGCGACGAAATTGGAGGAACGTCACAGACGGGCTGTGACATTTTCAGACAGAAAAAATGTCAAGGATTGAATTATGACATGAGGTCCATGACCTATTTTTTCATCACAGAATTCGTCGCGTATGGCCATCTACGACGTTTTGGCCCTCATCCACGACGATATCAGATCGTGATGAATGACCCATATTCTTGTAGTGTCGTGACTAAAGTTGAGTAGCATGAGGTCCGATACTCGTAAGCAAGGGGCATGAGATTTTCAGCTTATAACTTGTCAAGCATATCCTCATATTTGTTCACTTTAACCTTAATCACCTAAAGATGCTTATGATAGGGGCAATGAGAGCTCAAATCTAATGAGTACCATACTTTCAACATTTGGAAGCCTTTCAAACTTTTCAAATATTTTATTTCACTTTTATGTTGAGTCACCATTTATTATTTGAGCACCTTCCCGAGAGCATAGCTGTCATTTTAGTGTAATGTGCTTGTCCTAAAACACGGTTATTTGTGACATAACTTTGACACTTGTATCTTTGATATTTTCATTTCTAGTCTTCACTTAAATTTCAGAGGTGCCTTGGCATTTATGTTTTGCTCCAAAGAAAGGAAAGCGAGACACCACTTTATCATATCTTCTTATGAGCATTACAATCCTGCATATTCTTTTGTGTCATGCTGCATATTATTAATGGGTTGAAATCTCTTCATAGCTTGCATGACTACTGGGTAAACTTATTTGCATACTCTTTATTTGATCATATGCTAAGAATATATACATCTTATGAAGCAAATGTGTTCGTGAAAGTTTCTTTTATCGCACTCAGTTTTTTAACTAAATTGCTTGAGGACAAGCAATAAGCTAAGCTTGGGGGATTTGATAAGTCCAAAACGTATCTACTTTCCCAAACACTTTTGCTATTATTTCTTCTCTAATTTGTGTGATTTGGATACAACTAATGCGGACTAACGCTGTTTTCAGCAGAATTGCTTTGGTGTCTCATTTTTGTGCAGGAAATCAACTTTCAGGAAAAATCCCAGAAAATATCACAAAACTCCTATTTTACCAGAAGACTCACGAAGCCAGAAGACGAGATGAAGAGGGGCCATAGGGGGCCCACACCACCTGGTCGTGCGGGCTAGGCCAGGCCACGCCAGGAGGTGGTGTGGCTGCCCCGGTGACATGGGAAATCCTACAGGTAATCGAGCTTGGTATATATGGTCCAAGTACGTACAGGCCCACGGTGTCGCCAAGGACTAGATAGAAGGACTCGAGTAACCTGCGGACTCTCGATTGCTTGAAGATCAAGAAAAATCTAAAGATAGAAAGTTTGAAGGGGAAAACCCTAACTCGTAACCGACTCGACCTGCTACCCGAGACCTAGCCTATCTATATAAGGGCTAGGAGGGGGCGGCGAGGAGGACACATGCAACCCTAGCTTCCACAAACCCTCGCCAGATTGCATCTGCGCACCGTTGTAACTTTCGACTCCCTCGATAATTCCACGAGCAGACAAGCAGGAGTAGGGACCTCTACAAGGCCTGAACCTGGGTAAATCCTTTGTCCCCTGTGTGCTTGTTTGCTAGCCAATAGATGTCTCCAGCGCTCCCTCCTTCTCCAAAACCCAAGTCCATAACAATGGGCATTAATGAGTTAAACCCTCGTCACCTGGACTCCTCCTCGACCTCACCTTTCGCCTATATAACCCCTCTGACCTAAAAACAGAGGGGGGTTCGACGTTTTTCCAGTTAGAGTTTCGCTGTGCCGCCAACACCAGATATCGCGATTCGGAACCAGAAACACCGTTCAAGTACCCTGTCGGGACAGGGAATTCGAGGAGATCATTGCCATCATCATCACCATTGCTTCTCCATCAACCATCCATGATTCCCCATCCATGGGTTAGTAATCCCCCGCAGTAGGCTATGGGGATGGTAGGGATTGGATGAGATCGTTCATGTAATGGCATCAGATTGTTAGGGCATGGTGCCTATTATATATTGTTAGTGCTTTTTGACTTTGTTGCAACTTGTTATGCTTAATGCTTGTCACTAGGGCCCGAGTGCTATGATTTCAGATCTGAACATGTTATTGATTCATGATGATAGTATTTTTTATGATCTTACATGCATGTTGTATACCCATATTGTTGTCCGAAACCCGAGGCCCCGAAGTGACAAGAATTGGGATAACCAGAGGGGATGGCTATGATATGAGGATCACGTGTGTTCATGGAGTGTTAATGCTTTGCTCTGGTGCTCTATTAAAAGGAGCACCTCAATTGCCAGTAGATTCCATTGAGGCCCCGCTGCAACGGGCTGGTAGGACAAAAGATGTTGTGCAAGTTCTCATTGCGAGCACGTATGACTATATATGGAACACATGCCTATGATTATTTAATACTTGGATGCTTTATCTTATTTATCTGCAAATTCCCTATGTCTTGATTGTTACATGAATTGTCTTGTCCATGCAACACCCATCCATCCATCCCTATTCGTACCACACTTTAATCCTACTATTTACTACAATTGTTACTACTTCCTTTACTTTTACTACTGATATTACTTTGCTATTGCTATTACAAAATTGTTACTGCTGATAAACTAATATGAGCAAGATTGTTTCCAGGTGCAGCTGAATTGACAACTCAGTTGTTAAGGCTTATAAATATTCTTTGGCTCCACTTGTGTCGAATCAATAAATTGGGTTTTACTTCCCTCAAAGACTGTTGCGATCCCCTATACTTGTGGGTCATCAATTATGCTTGTCTACCTTGTGTTGATTGTGGCTTAGTTTGCTTGCATGTGCTATGTTTGACGACGATAGTTGCGATTAAATCAGAGACCAGAAGAAGTGGTTATTATTAGATTATTATGGTATTCTCAGAAGAAGTCCAGGGACATATATTGCCATATTTTTGATCTCAGGCAAGCCATGTTCTTTCTCATAAGCCTTGTCCTAATGTTTACTTATGCATGTTTTACCTACTGTTTATGAAAATTGTATTGTTTTATTATATGCTGATCTATATCTGGTAGTGGCATGGCTCCTCCAAACCATTACACATTTGTACTACTAAGTACAGTCCCCTTGATGACGCCTACTTGTCCCTAGTATGGTAGATGGTGTAATACACCATACCCCTTTGGAGACCCCGTTTTAGCTGAAGCAGAACCATTAGGATGGGAAGACCCCGGAAAAGTTTACAAAAATGTTTTATGATGAAACCTTAGTGAGGGTTGACCTACCAAGAGAAGCTTGAGAAGGGAAAAAAGGTTTTGTTTTACAAATTTCCAAAATAAAGAGGAGGGAATTTTTTTACGAAAATGCACCCGGTTCTTTGCAGCTTTAGCTATAACAACTTAACCCGTGAAACCAAATTACTCTGGAATGAGACAGGGTTGGACTTGATGTTTAATACTCTGGTATGGGAATTCTCAGAACTACTATAAGGGAGCACATCCCTCGAAGCTGGGTCTCCCCTGGGGGAAAACCACCTGCTACGATCGTGGTCTAGGGGAGAATACGAACTACCTGCAGGTCACCGGGCGAAACTATGAGCCTCTCATTGAAAGCGTAGGTCCCAAGGGGAGTGCGCTTCGGTTGGTTCATGGATCCCGACGTCCCGGTGTTGAGGGGAAAAACTCATAGGGTAGGTCCTATGCTGGAGTGACATCCGAAGATTGTTGGCTGGTTACTCGCCCATGATCCGTAGGGGAATAGGGCAGGGTACCTGGATGGTGTGGGTAAAGTTTACAACCTCTACAGACTGTCAATCTATTTGAATAGCTGTGTCCGCGGTTATGGACGGGTTGGACAAACTATTATAGAGAGATGGTGGTTTTAATTTCGAAAAGGACTTTTGGAAAAGCAAAGGCTTTGCAAAGTTTTGACCATGGGATGGTCGTAAAGGGTAAAGGTTTTTGACCATGGGATGGTCTAACAAAGGAAGGATAAATGTTGGTCCCTGATGTCCGAAAGGAAGGAATAAATGGGTGACCCAATCCTAGTGTTTCCAAAACCTTTTAAAAAGGCTTCCAAAATGTTTTACAAAAGTTTTCAACAAAGATATGTAGATGCTATCTTTACAAGAGAAACTATTTTAGAAAAGAACCTCTTATGGAGCCCTCCTACTACCACAACCATATTGCATTTCCTCTTGTTATTAATATTCTTTTAAGGTGGTCTGCAAGTATATTCAAAGTACTCACTGAAATTGTCCCTGGCTATTAACTTGGTTAGATTCGAGAAGTACTTGGAGAAGAAGGTGATGCTGACGTCTATGTGAGCTAGGACGTTCTACCAGTCAGCTACCTGTTGATTAAGGCATGGCTCGGGCTCTACGCTTGCTAAAGTTCTGTTGTTATTGATAGATGTAGCTATCGTGGAAAATAAGGTATGACACCTATCCACTTAATAATGGATGTTTACTTTGATACTTGTCGGTCATGTATCACGACAGACTGATCATGGGATCGTGGTGTATGCATAACAAGGATTCTCGAAGGATTAATTCTGGGGCCTGACAAACTTGGTATCAGAGCCATCCTTACTGTAGGAGAACCTTAGTTAGCATGGTCGTTATACAGGAAAACGATTTTGAAAACACCGGCTTTCGAAAGACTATTTTATCAAAAGTTTTCAAAAATATCTACTTCTTATCTTCTCCTAAATTAAATGATTTCAAAAATCGTTTCCTCTATCACTCGTCCAAATTTCAAACGTACGTACTTCAAACAACTAGGACCTAGAACCTGAGGAAGAGGATGATAACCGGACGAAGAGAAACTACCAGCAAACACAAGGAGACTACAAAATCATCCTACCAGCGGAATCCACATTATTAGAAGACATCAAGTAATGCACTGTCAAGAAGCGTCCAATGATACAGTAAAGGCTTCATCGACAAGATAGGGAACCATACCCCAACAACAGTGATATTTATGAGTAATAGTCAAATGATAAGGATTCCCCCTAACGTGAGTAGTTAACTCATTGGCTGTGTTTGGTTTCCTAAGTGGATATTATGTTGCTTGATGTGTGTTGTTTGCGGAGAACATTGCGACCCCATCGCTCTTTTCACCTGGTATGTGTGTTGTGGCTCGTTTTGACCTTAGTCAAATGCGACTCGAGGATCGATACCCCACCTAGTACCTTAGGCAACCCTGTTTGTTGTCGGTAACTAGGACCCTACTAACCTCGGGAGTGATGATAGGAAAAGCCTCGCAAGAACCAGGAGTTCGACACTGTCAAGGAAAACTATTCAAAGGCCCTCCTTAGCAGGATGGCATACCTCGTCCAACTCACCTCTCAAGACTCGTCGATAGTGCAACACTCCATTATTCATCGGTCTATTATAGCAAGAATTCCATTGAGTCTGTAAGTCTACCACCAAAGGATCCCCATCATCCACAAGAAACCACAAGATGTGCTAACAATCACAAGAAGTGGAGACCTGAATCCACTAACCTTCAGTGTATTAGAACTTCCGACAACCCCAAACTACTAACCATTTTATTCGACCCTCTGACCGACGAGAATATTCTACACCAAAAGGCTAGACTACTCTAAAATTCATAAAGACCAGGATGTGTAAAGACAATGAGTCTAATCCTCCCTCGAGCAGAGACAAACCCAAAAACTCAAGAGAAGACAGTTCCTCTGAAATTACGTGCCTCTATGTCTAACTGAAGACTAACGAGAAGTGTCGCTAACTGCCAACCTGCCCAGAGATAATTCCATAAGGCTTTGTTAGGAAACCACCTCGACAAGGTCTACGCAATAGGACATCTCCCAGGAACCTCCACTCTAGACCCAAGGAGATACAGCCTTCTCCAGCATCATGCCAACACTTCAAGACGAAAGATCTGCACCGCTCTCGAAGGACCTGAGTGAATCTCTTAGGTGGAATGACTGCATCTTCCCAACTCAACACCCAAACAAGGTCTACTGGAAGATACTTCAGGAAGATCTCTAGATCCAACATCTTCCCACCAAACACCAAATCATGAGGTAGAAGATGAGAAACTAACTTAAGCATTTATGAAGCCTCTCTGTTACTTCAGCTGAAGACCCACCTGTAGGACCGAAGACTCACTGACTCCATCATCTCTAACCTACTTGGACGATCCGCTAATTCCCCTTCTCCGATAGGATAAGTATGAATAAACGTAGTATCCAAGACTCGTAAGACTCTGTTTGCAGATGTCATCGGAAGGCTTCCACTCAAGATTGAAGTTGGCGACAGTCTTAAAAAACATCAACTGATGACTCCAAGAAGGACATACTCCGTCACCTCTTCGATCTACCCTAGTTTAACCCTAAGGGGGAAAGACTGCATCTTTCCCACAAAAATAGAGTATCCATCCACTCGAAGCAACCTCAGGACTTTTGACCCAAAGTCGTCAACTAGGATACAATAAGCCTTTGAAGAAACGCCGTCTATCCTCATAGAAAAGACCGCTAACTAAAGATATATCCTTAGCAGAGCACTTTGTGAAGATCCATCTAGAGGTTATTCACCCCGCGTACAGCCTATAGATATCGAGTCCGAGGAAAGAAGAAGCTTATACATCACAATCAGGACTAGAACCTACTCAACTCTCTGTACATCCAAGAAGATTGAAGCTCACCTTCACTGATGCAATAACCATATTCAAAGAAGAAGACCGTAGGTTAGTACATTTAAGACATGTAGTACAAACCCCGACTCAAAATCCCCTAATCCTACTCTACCGAATCTTGGGATGAGATTCTTTTAAGGGGAAAGGCATATAACATCCCAATTTCAGCAACCCTGATTAGTTGTCTAGAATGCAAAAAATCAGGGGGAACAAAAACTTTTTCTTGTTTAGTGATACAGTGTTTTCCTGATGTTTGTTCATGCTTATGCATCTGAATGTATAGCATATGATATACTCCTTACCTCATCACTAGTTGACAAAAGCTATTTCGCAAAACTATCTTGGCTTATTTTGTATATTCTCAAATGTTCTGGATTTCCAAAACTTGAGACAAAATGCCTTTGCCACAAAAAATATTTTCCTAGATTCTATTAACAAAATTATGGAGACCTATATGATATAATCTCCTTATGTTTTCAAGATAGAACTTTCAACTGTTCTTACCCCTAGGTTTTTCCAAAACCTTTCATAAACTTCTGAACTCTACTTTTGGTAGAAATACCAAGGGAATATCATATACTTCAAAATACAACCTTTTCAAATTACCCATCATTACCCCAAGCTAGTCTTTGAAGTACCATGGTGGTTGATTAGTTTTTCTTGTAAGATGAGTTGCCTTGATCTGCTATTTGACTTGGTCGCTTAGGAGTAGTATGATATACCCTAGGAGCGCATCATCTAGATTCTAGATAATCAAATAGTATCAACAATAAACATGTTAACCAAGATGGATCTAATCTATATCCACTAGGGGATCCTCTAAAACACTTAACCAGATCACTTCTGGAGATTATTCATTCTAGAAGCTTCCAAGTCAGTGAAGACAAATATCAAGCATGGATCCGTTCTACTCAATCTACACTCCAACATCATCCACTTGATGATGATTTGGTACCTTGCAACCAATCAAAAACATCCCCTCTTATATTCAAGTCAAAAACCCTAAATTTGCAATAATATGACTAAGTCTGGAAATGTTATCAAGATGCCATCTTGCAGTCTCCCTCATTTCCAATTCTTCTACATTTTTGGTAATGCACTTAAACCATCTCGTAGACCATCATAAGTACTACCAATGCCCACTATTTCCTTTGGCTAGATATTCTTTTAGCCCACTTGTTCTTGATGGTTTTGTAGGCAAGAAAAAACCTTTTTCTGCAAATCTTATCAACTAGCCTACTTTGTCAGAAGCTCACACCTCCATACTATATTCTTTGTACCAAATCTTTGCATGATTATTCTATACTCACAAAGGTCTTTCAATACCTACTTCACTTTGTCCAATTGGATCCTTGTGCTTCTAAAACCCACATGGTTTAGAAGGCTATTTGATAACCTGTTTTGGCACCCTTATTTTATTCAAAGTTTGAAATCAATTCTTCGAACCCTGTAGCATTATCAAGCTCAACTTATTGTACCATGGTTATCTACTCAACTTGTCATATCCATACCTCTAGCCCATGACCCAAGGGTACCTCTGAGCTCCAAGGTTTTGATGGTATGAAAATAACATCACCCTAGATCCTTTATTCCTGGTTCTTACCAAAATCATGTCATATTCTCCACACCCAAGGTTGAAAGGGATATATATACCTTTTTTTTTACATCATCTACCTTGATTATAAAGATTTATAAAATATTATCCATAATTTTTATGGGCCAAAACCTATTTAATTTCTTTAATGGACAAAATGTCCAAAACTCCCTCTATAAAGGCAAGTTTGCTTTTCTCCAAATCACACCTCCAACTTTAGGCTCATTTGAGGCCTCTATGTTGATACCTATCTTCCAATCTCAAAAATAAATATTTATGCAAAGCTTTATTACTTCCTTTTTGCCCCTTTTCTTAAATGGTAGAAACAAGAAATAATGGTGTAAAAATACCTTCTCATCTCAATAAATTCTAGGAAAATTCTCCAAAGTGTCAGTGGGTATTTAGGACCGTCACACACCAAAAACCAACATTGTCCAATTCAAAAAATATGAAATCAACTTGTAAATACCACTTCAGCACTTTGTGAATAATTATTATTAAGGGGACCAAAACTCCTTTGAAATTTCTCAAATAATTATAGGAAGTATATCTGGTACAAATCCATCTAACCTCATTATTGATCTACCTTTCCAAGATAAATAATTAACAATTCTCCTCATGATCATCAAGATGTCACATTTGGTCACTTTGCAAAAACATGAACCAAAACCTCTCCAACCCTCCTCAAACTTGTCCCACACTTCTCCATAGCACCACCCCTACCTCTGGTCGTGGTAAACACTGTAGCATCCTCTGCCCTTTGACCTTTACCTCTTGGAGAGAGAGACTAAGAAGGAGAGAGAGACAAAAGTCACTTATTGCAAATCTTGTAAAGTAATTGGCTGTAGCTGCCACCATCCCTTCCACCACTCCTTGCTTGACCACAGTACCCCACACCCCCTAGCACCACCCCTCCTGCCCTATCCCTTCCTAGCTCCTTGTCCATGACCAATATGGATTATGTCCACCGTGAGCCTTTCCACTCAAAATAAAAGAGCACACGTCGCCCCAACCTCTCACTCTCCCCCAATTCCACTCTCTCCTCTCCATCCAACCACTCCAGAGCTCAGACCTTCCTTTCCCTAGCTCTAAGTTTGCAAGGAAGACGAAAAGACTCACCCTCTCAACCATCCTCAAAAATGAAAGTTCTCATCAACCTGGACCCTCTTTTTTCTCTCTATACCTTCTTTCCCATCATCTAAACCACTCCATTATGCTCTCCTCTTGCTCGCAGGGGCACAGGAGCCGCCTCCACCATTGTATGGTCATGGGAAGCCCCACCGACGGGACTGGCAAACTAGGAGCTCTATAGCGACGCAAATCTCTCATCAGGACCGTGGAGCGGTACCCCTTCATACCCCCTAGTGTCGCCCCCTTTACCATGCAACAGCTCGGGGAACTCTCTATACACCTCATGAACAAGCTCACCGACATGGGTACGCGATACTCACTCCACCCAAGAATCCCCGGTGTCCACCCATCGCTAGAGTCGCTAGGATGCACCACCTCACCTTGTTGTATCCCCTCCTCTTCCTCTGCCCCTAGGTGAGACCCTGCTCCCCTTCCTCTCCCGGCTAGGGTTCCGCGCCGCCACGCAGGTCTTAGCAGAGAGGACTACCCTTTACCGTCGTTCTCCTCCTAATCTAACGGCCTACATTGCACGATACCTCTTTGTTCGCCTCACCCCCTGACAGATGAACCCCAAAGCGGATTTAAAACCTGGCTCCCTCACGCGCATGGCTCTTCCCGAGTGGGCCGCTTTCCCTCTCTGCGGCCCAACTCCATTTGGATCCCAGCCTAACTCCCCTTTTTATTTTAACAATACTCCAGATCAGGAAAACTACCTTGATGGTTTATGTCTTTATGAAATTGATAAATACATGCAAATTTGTAGGTGCAAATTTTATCATGGGATCAGGTGTTTTGTCCAACATGCAACAATTGTACTTTTCCCAAAATAATGGTCCTCATTTTCTGAGATTAAATCTACTAGAATGTATCACTTTCAGTCAATAAAATCCCTAGTAAGTTCCACATCTCCAAATGGAGTAAATCCTACTCCCTCTAAAAGGTATTTGATGTACCCATTTGTTAGCCATGGCCCCTTGCCAAGCTGAGCCATAGTTTGACCATAGCAAAAATGACAAATTAAATCCATTTTTGGCTTTAGAAATTTCTATAGGCCAAACCATGAATTGAATTAACATCATTCCAACTCTCAGTGATGTGGTACCCCAATACCTATCAATACCTAGGAGATCAATATTTTGTGAGCCATTAATGATTTATGGTGATTTAAATATCTCTGTCGAGGGTTGTTTCAGTAGAAAAATCACTACGGAGCTTTACAACTCAAAAAATAGTAAACCCAATTTCTACAGAAACGTATTCAAAATACCTACTATTTGTCCCTGGATTCATATCAAAAGCTTTTGTATATTAAACATAGTGAAAAAGACAAAATGCTTGCAGAAGTGACTTTGGGATTTCCCAAGGGCATTTTGGTTATTATATTGAGGTGAATCCAACTCTCAAAAATCAAAAAGCCAAATATATACAATATCCTCTTATTTGAGTTCCAGATCTTTTCAGGTGAATTATTAACCTCAACTAGAGTTATTTTCACTTAAATAATCATAACTAAATAAATAAAAGTGATAACAACATGAAACCACTTTTGTTGGCCTTGTTATTTCAATACCTACCTGATGATATCATCTTTGCACATTGATATCATAAACACCCAAGACCTAGTTCAAAACCCCCTTACTAGGTGGTATTTGACTTTTTAAACACAAAGGAGGTTCCACATATGCTTTTCCATTACTTCCAATTGCAATAAACTCAATCCATCAAAACCTACTAAAGGGAATAATGTGTTTAATTTTTATTTGATTGTAATGATGCTTTCCTGCCTTGTGTTGATTGTGGCTTTGTTTGCTTGCATGTGTTATCCTTGACGACGATAGTTGCGATTAAATCGGAGACCATAAGAAGTGGTTATTATTGGATTATTATGGTATTCTCAGAAGAAGTCCAGGGACATATATTTCCATATTTATGATCTTAGGCAAGCCATCTTATGGCTCATAAGCCTTTTCCTAATGTTTACTTATGCATGTTTTACCTACTGTTTATGAAAACTGCATTGTTTGATTATATGCTGATATATATCTGGTAGTGGCATGGCTCCTCCCAACCATTACACATTTGTTCTACTAAGTACAACCCCCTTGATGATTCCTACTTGTCCCTAGTATGCTAGATCGTGTAATACACCATACCCCTTTGGAGACCCTGTTTCAGCTGAAGCAGAACCATTAGGATGGGAAAATCCTGGAATAGTTTACAAAATGTTTTATGATGAAACCTTGGTGAGGTTTGACCTACCAATAGAGGATTGAGAAAGGAAATAGGTTTTGTTTTACAAATTGCTGAAAGAAAGAGGAGGAAAAATGTTTACAAAAAGGCACCAGGTTCTTTGCAGCTTAAGCTATAAAACTTAACCCGTGCAACCACATTACTTTGGAATGGGACATGGATGGACTTAATGTTTGCTACTCTGGTATGGGAATTCTCATAACTACTATAAGGGATCACATCCCTCGAAGCCGGGTCTCCCCTGGGGGAAAACCACCTGGTACGACCATGGTCTAGGGGAGAATACAAACTACTTGCTGGTAGCCGGGTGATAGTATGAGCCTCTCATTGAAAGCATAGGTCCCAAGGGGAGTGCTCTCTGGTTGGTCCATGGATCCCAACATCCCGATGTTGAGGGGAACAACTCATAGGGTAGGGCCTATGCTGGACTGACATCCGGAAAGTCTTGACCAGTTACTCGACCCACGATCTGTAGGGGATCTGGGCATGGTACCCGATGGTGTGTGTAAAGTGTACATCTATTCGAATAGCCGTGTCCGTGGTTATGGAAGGGTTGGACAAACTGCTGTAGAGCGGTGCTGGTTTTGATTTCAAGAAAGATCTTCGGAAAAGCAAAGGCTTTGAAAAGTTTTGACCATGGGATGGTCTAACAAAGTAAAGAGAAATGTTGGTCATGGGATGACCGGAAGGAAGGAATAAATGTGTAACACCCCGTCCACTCCTGGGCCCGGGGGGTGTCACTCCTGGTAGCTTAATAGGATATCTAGACTGGCCCATAGACCAACACTAGTCTTTTCTGCGCACTTTGTCCTCACTCGTGCGCACACGGTACCCACTTCCCAGTCGGTCACCCATCCTAGAATTGCTCTAGGCCAAGCACGCTTAACCTTAGAGTTCTTTTTGAATGAGCTTCCGGAAAAGAAGTTGCAACTTATTGATATGGATATCCTATCAATCCTATTAAGACATGTGCCTAGATCTCACATACACCCATCCTTTAGAAGATCGATGCCCTCATCGATCAAGCACACCCCAGGAACGTTCCCTCTTGGCACGCTGCAGCGTCTCTAGTGCCAGACATGTGCCATGCCGTGGTCCACCTGTGCCACAGGCGTCATGCTCCCCATGTCCCGCCACTGACCCGCACACACCCGTGTAATCGCAAGGGTCGGCTCAGATACCACTTGTAACACCCCGTCCACTCCTGGGCCCGGGGGGTGTCACTCCTGGTAGCTTAATAGGATATCTAGACTGGCCCCACAGACCAACACTAGTCTTTTCTGCGCACTTTTTCCTCACTCGTGCGCACTCGGTACCCACTTACCGGTCGGTCACCCATCCTAGAATTGCTCTAGGCCAAGCACGCTTAACCTTAGAGTTCTTTTCGAATGAGCTTCCGGAAAAGAAGTTGCAACTTGTTGATATGGGTATCCTATCAATCCTATTGAGACATGTGCCTGGATCTCACAAAATGGGTGACCCAATCCTAGTGTTTCCAAAACCTTTTAAAAAGGCTTCCAAAATGTTTTACAAAAGTTTTCAGCAATGATATGTAGATGCTATCTTTATAAGAGAAAGTATTTTAGAAAAGAACATCTTATGAAGCCCTCCTACTACCACAACCATATTGCATATCCTCTTGTTATTAATATTCTTTTAAGGTGGTTTGCGAGTACATTCAAAGTACTCACTAGCATTGTCCCTAGCTATTAACTTGGTCAGATTCGAGAAGTAATTGGAGAAGAAGGTGACGCTGACGTCTATGCGAGCTAGGATGTTCTCCCAGTTAGCTGCTTGTAGGTTAAGGCATTGCTAGGGCTCTATGCTTGATGAAGTTCTGCTATTGTTGATAGATGTAGCCATGATGGAAAATAAGATATGACACCTATCCTCTTAATAATGGATGTTTACTTTGATACATGTCGGTTATGTACCAAGACAAACTGATCATGGGATCGTGGTGTATGCATAACAGGGATTCTCAAAGGATTAATCTAGGGCCCCACATATAGTGGACCAACATGTTGTACTGACGATACTCATGTTTTATGTGCTTTCAAACTTCCGCCCACTTGAATGACCTTATGTCAATTTATTGAAATTAGGTCAAATTTGAACTACTACAAGTAAATTGTAGGTTGCTGTGAAATCTTAGGCCACATAATAGGCCTTATTAAGGTATGCTTTTTTACACAATGCGGGAGTAGTATATTTCTTTGCTTAGACATATGCCTTATTAAGGTCAAACTTATCTACAAGTAAGCGTGATAGATTGCTCTTGAATTAAATGTCATTTCAGAGGTAGATGGGTGCATCTTCTTGTGCTCTAGTAAGCGGTGTCGTTGGTGTGAGTGTCCAACTACCAGGAAATAACATTCTCAATTTTCTGAGTGTGATGACGAGATCGTTCTCTCCTGTAAAGAAAGTGCAAAGAATATTGGATATAAATGCCACAAGCCAAGTTTTCACACATATATAGTGGACCAACAACATGTTGTACTTACAATGTCCCGTGTTTTATGAGTTCTAAAACTCCCTAGCTAACTCTGCCCACTTGAATGACTTTATGTCGATTTATTGAAATTAGGTAAAATTTGAACTACTACAAGTAAATTGTAGGTTGCTGTGAAATTGTAGGCCACATAGTAGGCCTTATTAAGGTGTGCTTTTTTACACAATGTGGGAGTAGTATATTTCTTTGCTTAGACATATTCTCACCTCTGTCCATGCGCTATACATGCTGAGAGAATAAAATGTTAGCAGGGGAAGAGGGCAATAGTGAAGAGGAGTTGAAGGCGGTTCCATGTCAGAGCAATGTTATGATGGGTTCCTGACATGAGGTACTCCTGCGGACTTACAGTGTACACTCTACTAGTAGTAAATTTCAAAACCTATGCACGCAAAACAAATCGTGTGTTTTCTCTCTCCTTCGTTGTCCTCCATCTCTCCTCCCCTTTCCCCTCGCGCACCGGCTCGACTGATCTCTCCCTCGTCCACAGCATGGTGCTGTGCACGTGTGCCTTGGTATGGCGGTTCTATGTGTCTGGCATGTTAGGCAGCCGCACGTTGGTGTGGAGTAGGGACAAGGAGTACATAGGAAGGAAACCACTTTGGTCCTTGGTAGCACAAAAATTCAAACTTTTCCGGTATTCGAATTTTTCACTTGCTTTCCAAACATCGGGAGGGAAGGTTATTTGAAACATCGGCCATTCGTAGTATTATACTTCTTATCTTATATTTATCTTGTCTTCTCTCTTATAATACCATACCACTTCATATAGTGTACAGATTAACTTTGAACATTGACCGTTGGATCAAGACTAGCAAATCCAAACATTGCTAACTGTTGGATCTTCTTTTCCATTCTTAGCATCTAGAAAGATTCTACTAATAGTCTTGAGCACGATGAATGCTAGTATGCGCAAACCTCAAAACACACACTTAATGCATTGCTCAGTTTCAGGGTCCTTGTGCCAAATGCATGGACTTGGATGCAATTTTCATTTTTTATGAGGTCCTTGATGTAACCTGTACTACCACCGACCGTGTTAACTCTCAAGCACCTTGCTCCTACAATACCTACCATTAGATCAGCCATTCGTAGAACTTCTTATGTTATATTTATCTTGTCTATTATCTCTTATAATACCATACCGCTACATAATGTAGGAATTAACTTTGCACATTGACCGTTGGATCAAGACTGGCAAATACTAACATTGCTAACCGTTGGATCTTCTTTTCCATTCTTAGCATCTAGAAAGATTGTACTGATAGTCTTTAGCATGATGACCACTAGTATGCGCAAACCTGAAAACACACAGTACTTCATTGCTCAGTTTTAGGGTCCTTGTGCTAAATGCATTGACTTGAATGCAATTTTCATTTTTTATGAGGTCCTTGATGTAACTTGTACTTCCACCGACCGTGTTAACTCTCAACCACCTTGCTCCTACAAGACTAACCATTAGATCAGACATTCACAGTACTTCGTATCTTATCTTTATCTTGTCTCTTATCTCTCACAATACCATACCACTACATAGTGTAGGGATTAACTTTGAACATTGACCGTTGGATCAAGACTGGCAAATCCAAACATCACTAACCGTTGGAATTTCTTTTCCATTCTTAGCATATAGAAAGATTCTACTGATAGTCTTTAGCACGATGAACAATAGTATGCGTAAACCTCAAAACACATAGTACTTCATTGCTCAGTTTCAGAGTCCTTGTGCTAAATGCATGGACTTGAATGCAATTTTCATTTTTTATGAGGTCCTTGATGTAACTTGTACTTCCATCGACCGTGTTAACTCTCAAGCACCTCGCTCCTACGAGACCTGCCATTAGATTATCCATTCGTAGTACTTCTTATCTTATCTTTGCCCTTTCTTATCTCTTACAATACCATAACACTTCATAGTGTATGGATTAACTTTGAACATTGACCGTTGGACCAAGACTGGCAAATCCAAACATTGCTAACCATTGGATCTTCTTTTCTAGTCTTAGCATCTAGAAATATTCTATTGATAGTCTTTAGCACGATGAACGCTAGTATGCGCAAACCTCAAAACACACACTTCCACTACAAGAAAAGTTATCTTTTACAACGGACGATTTTCGTGGTTGAAGGACCTTTTTCATGGCTAAAGAGTCTTCTACGACGGATGCCCATCTTGCTAAAAGCCCCATGACAAAAGAATCTACCACGGGTTTTTTTCTGACCGTGGCGGATCGCACCCTTCAGCCACGAAAACTCGTTCTGTCGTAGATCTGTTTGCCAGCCCTGTTGACTGCTAACGTAATGCAAGATGCCACGTGGCGAACACCGTTAACACCCAGTTACCATCGTTAACGGTCAGAAAAACCGTGGTAGAAGCCATGCCCAGAATAGGCCTGCTAAATATTAAGTGGGCCGGCCCATGAGGAAAGCCCAATAAGAAGAAGGCCCGTTAGTGTTTCGTCCAGCACTGTCCGAAATGGGCCCACTAGTGCAGACATCCGCGACCCGTGAACTTTTAGGTCTGACACTATTTCAGCCTATAGTAGGACCACCTTGGTCCAATACTATGCGGCCCATTTTCAGCCTAGGCCAAGGCTTCCCGTTACTGTTAAGGCCTTCTGTTGGCCTGTCACTTTTCTCGCACCCATCATGGGCCGTTACGGACCTCTAAAGTTACGTCCCTTTACTGTTCTAGACATTCACTGTTCCGGCCTTCTACTATTCAGTCCCATTAACAGGCTGAAGAATTTGGCCTACTAAAGTTCTGGCCTTGTTACTGTTTTCGGCATGTTACTGTTCTGGCCTTTCACTATTCCGACCTTTCATTGTTCCGGCCTTTCACTATTCTGTTCTTTTGCGGTCAAATTCTACATATAATGGCCTTAGTGTAAGCCCACCACTGTTGATTGGTAGCCTATCAAGGACTAATAAAACATTGTGGGCATGCTACTGTTTAAGCCTATCTAATGTAGATCCATTGCCAGGACATAAACATGGATAAACAAAGAACACATGTTCTCTAAAATGCTAAATAATTTCTGTAACTGTGGAAAAAACTGATAACTGGAAAATTAGTAAATTATTACAGTCCTGAAAATTTTTGTAGCTCGTAAAGCATCATCGGAGTACAACACAGCTGATAAACAATATAATCTCAGTTTCAAAAATGTTCCTTTTAGGGAGCTCGCGCCGCCTCACATGTAATAGCGGGATTACCACGAGACTTGTTGAGGATATTATTAAGTAGATTCTCCATCAAAGCTTGCCTATTTTACAACTCAGATAACTCCTTCCTTGCTATGGAGACTACTGCATCTATTCGGTTTGCTTCCTGTCCAACTATATCAAGTGCATCTTGGAGTGCAGCACCAAAAACTCTTTCTGCTGGAATGTATGGAGCAGTCAAGATTGTGTACCTACATGAGCAATACGCACTATCACTGCTGCTCTGTCCAAAGAGATCTACACTTGAGGTAGTTGTTTTCTGTTCTACCTTCATATTTATATTTGCAACCTAAAACAAAAAGAAACGTCATATAACATAATTACAAAGGAAAACATAAACCACCGAATTTCAAATCAGTCCTTTTGCTCAAAGGAAGAAAGCAATTATTAATGGCAGGGCATCATACATCTCTTTCTTTTGGAATAACTGGAACAGTTGACTTCATAGAGGGATGAGATAGTGTGCAACTGTCACTTCTACCCTGTGAAATGACTGCTCTACTTGATCAAGGCTGAAACTAATATAAAATAGTTACAACATCATACAAAGAAACAAAACTACCATGTTCATTCTCAAAGATTTTCAAAAGATTATTTGGTCTGTTATAGGGATGTAAGCACTCAACACAAGGACCTCATGCAGACGGGGGCCTCTAATAGAATAGCCAAATCATTTTAGAGAAATGGTCAAACAATCTATCGAACAGTTAGAATGTTTAAATTTTTTGATTGTCTGCCCAAAGACAAAGTGTACTATCATCTGCCTCGTATTAAAATAGCCATACATGTGTAGATACCAGAGTGAGATTTGAAGTAGGTGGTTCTTTATATTGGATTTCGTTGCATTTCTGGCCTTGTTATAATCACCCTAGTGCCTCCAACAAAAATAACAACTCAACTAGAGTCAATGGCATGGCACCAAGGGACTTAAACCTTAAAAAAGGGGGTGTCCTTATAGTAGCTCTATGTAGAGTCTCAAGGTTGCTGATCTGGTTATAGGTATGTTTGCCGACGATGTCCGCTGCATCAAGTAATTGGACTGGTGGTCTCCATAATTCAGTGTGGGTCCTCTGTATAATGGTGTAGCGAATAGTGAACACAAAAAGGTTCCAGTCTCACAGATGTTAGCATGATGTGATACAAAAGCAATAGATACTTACGAGATTATAGGGGCCATTCATTCTATGATTTCTAGTGTAAACTACACCTGTTCATTGCGTAACAACAGCAAACGGTTAGGAATACTGGTGTAAGCAGAAGAAAATCAAACAGGCATCTTAGTGGAAGCAGTATAACAAATGTAAACGTGTACTGCATACATAGGACAAAAGAATCAAGCAAGAAATAATAATTAGTGCCATAGCCTACACCAAGCCTAAGAGAAATTATAACCGCATCACATACGGCCACTTACTAAAGTAGATAATAGAAACAAATGTGTTAACCGTTGGCTGACTCATATTTCGCCATGAAATACAAAATCGCACTTGAATGCCTTATGGTTAAACCTAACTACAAAAAAATTATTTAGGAAGTTACGGGTAACAAGTATAGTACTTGTAAGTTACTACAAAAGTAGCACCAATACAAAATACAGTTAACTGCTACATATTTATCTGAACAAACTCCAAGGAGATATGGTTACCTCGGTCGCGACGGTGTTTAGGCATGATGCGAATCCTGGGTGGTGACGTCGAGGTTGTCGAGGGTGTTGCGGTTGCGGTGCTTATGGGTGAAGGTGAAGCAGAACAAGGGTTCCTCCGAGTGCTGATCGACAATAGCGAAGAAGTAGATTCCTAGCGGTGGGAATGTGTTCAGTGTGCCAGGAGAGAGTGGGTTGGTGAAGAAGATCTGGTGTAGTGTACGGCGACGATGGTGAATCAGATCTAAGGTGTTGAAGGTAGATCAAGGGTTTTCCGCAGGGCTACCAGAGCTGGGGGTGAAGATTGTGTGTGGGTGAGGGGGGTTAGTGGTAGGGGGCGGGGTATAGAGGTACTGAACAGGTAAATTATGATTGAATCCCCAACGAACCGACTTCACTAGGGGTAGAAGGGGGATTCCAAGATGTTTGAAACTAATTCAGATTTATGTATAGTCCAAGTAGTAGTAAATTGGTAAGCCATACTCCCTAGAATCAAAGGCCGACAAGCACATCGGTGATCTTCCATGGCCCATACTGCCTCTGTTCAGAAATTATGGCCCCATTTGCCCATTTGGCATCTAAATATTGATCATCCATGGCCCAGATTGGCTCGGTTCAGATATTAAGGACGAGTTTGGCATCAAAGTACTTTTAAATTATTTAGAAAACATTTTGATTTCTGAATAAACTGAACTATTGAATACCTTTTAGTGTTTTCTTCCAACAAATAATAGGGGTTTAAACTGATGTATTCTCCAAAACTATGTTTTTTAAAATAATTGAGAAAGAGGTCAGACCCCTTTTGAAGAAACTGAGAACAGAGAAAACTGAAGTATTACTTTGGTAGGCACTAAAATACTATGGCATTGATATATTTCCGTATTTTATCTATTCATGAACAATGATGCGTATGAATATGTTGTCACCAAGAAAGGTAGTGGGAACGAAAATTATGATTAAAGCTCCAACCAACTCAAGTGAATTTGTTTATGCATAGTCCAACTAATTATAGAAGAATGGTAGGCCGGTGGTATGGGGAATCGAGTGTAATAATAAAGCACCCTGAGCTTTAAAAAAATAAAGCGCCCTTTATCGATAACTTTTCAATCACTATGGTTGGAAGTGTTCATACTTCTATTCTAAACAAAAATATGGGAACCCACTATTTCGCTAACGTGAATAATCTAGTGCCTGAGGGATGACATCAAACCATTCGTAAGGTAAGCAGAAACGGTGTTCTCATCGAACAAAATGTGAAAGTTGCTAGGCCCCATAAGTACTTTGTTCTCACAACTCTTATTGTCCCTTCATGCTAAGGATGACACTATTACCCACGAGTGCCTGCAGGTACTGTACCCGTGTTGGTAGGGTATGGGCACAATTTTATACCCATGGGTAATACCCATACCCTAACCCGTTAAGTTATGGGTACGGGCACGAGTAGATAGACCTATACCCTATCCATTTAAACTGACATAGTAGTAAAACTTACTTGCACAGTTACAACCTATGGGGCCAAGCAACCTAGGGAAGAGTATGATAATGTGGCTTCTGAACTTCGATATTTTTCATGGGTACGGGCATGGGTAAAGTTCTATACCCGCGAGTACGGGTATGGGTACAATTTTCTACCCATTGACTAAACGGGAGTGGGTATGATATTGTTCTACCTTACTCATACCCTACCCATTGCCAGCCTTACTTCGTGCTCATTCATTAATGCGGCCACGTTTTCCTTCAGGTTTTTTCGAAAGTTGTTCGGTCATGCACACATAGCATATTCTATGAAGTAAAGTAGTACACCATACATAGACTACAATTAATTATTCGAGCTAATAACTATTGTTCTTATTTAAAAAGAAAAATTATTGGGCTTTGGAGCATGTCCAACAACCTTTTTGTATTGAATTGCTAAAATCTGACTCTAGGAAGAGGAGCATGAAGGTTTATAAATGGAACACAATTTCCAATTTCCTAGCCTTCCTATAAGCATTCATTAGTGTTTTCCCTTCCTAGCGAAAATCATGTCTACTCTTTCTGTTCCAAAATATAAGACGTTTTAGCTTTGTGAAATAAATGCATTTAGACACCTTGTAATGTAAAGGTTCACTCCGAACATCTACGAACCTATACACTAAATGACGTCTAGATACATTCGATTCACAAAGCTAAAACGTCCTGTATTTCTGAACGGAGGAAGTACATGAAAATGACGTGTGGTGTCAACCACTCGGCCACCCAATAAATAAACCCCCTTTATTGATAAATTTTGAATCACTATGGTTGGGAGTGTTCAACCTTATGTTTAAAAGAAAATTTTGGGAACCCACTATTCCTCTAACGTGAATAATATAGTGCGCCTGAGCAACGACATCAAAGTCACCCATGAGGTAAGCTTATTAAAAAATAAGAAGAAATGTGGGGTTGCTAGGCCCCACAAGTAATCTGTCGTCATAACTCTTTTTTTCCATTCACGCTCATTGATACATGCATCCTTGTTTTTCCTTGAGATTATCCGAAAGTTTTTCGGTCATACACATATAGCATCATCGCCAATGTTTTTGAATTGTCTCTACTACTATAATGGAGCAGTTTTGAATTAGATCCATAGCAGCAATCCTGACTATTGGTTTGTTAGATCAAATGGTTCAGAGCAGCTGGATTCGTGTTGAAGGAGTAGTACCTAGAACAAACTCGTCCATGTTCTAGAACCATCATGTCATCCCCCTTCCCGCAAAAAAAAGAGTTCATAGCACAATAGGTTGTATTCTCAATATGTATAGATAGTTATTATTAATATACTTAATGTATGCCTTTTTTTCTCTAACAAGACTATTGTTTAATAACAACTTAATGTTCATTAAGTTACATTTCATTCAATATATACGAGTGTGGCACATGCCTTTTACTAGTAGGAAGTAGCATGTGACTTCTTGCAAATCTTGCCACTATATAATGTACGAGTAACTTTGAACAATGAAAATTGAATCAAGACTGCCAAATCCCAACAATGTTAACTCTTGGATCTTTTTTCCATTCTAGCACGTAGAAGATGCTATCGATAGTCCTTAGCACAATGAACGTTATGTAAAAACCACAAAGATTCTAATGAAATGTTAAACATTTAATTGTCTTATCATACCCAGTATGTAGTGTACGAATAACTTTGAACTTTAACCATTGGATGAAGATTTGAAATCCCAACATTGCTTACCGATGGAGTTTCCTTCCACTCTAACATTTAGAAGATTCTATTGATATAGTCTTTAGCACAATGAACGCTATGCATAAACCTCAAAACACACTTTCCATCATTATAGAATTTGTATATCATTTCTCTAGAGCATGTCGGGAATTATGTACCTACTAATAGGTTGATTTCTAAATGATACAACTTAGAAGAACCAAAAATACACCAGATACTTTATGGATGTGGCTCAAAGTTGTAATTATTTTTTGAGCTTTACCTATTATTAATTTAGATAAAAATTATATTTTAGTACTATATTATATAATTAACTATGAAATGTTTGCCAAAAAAATAAGAAGCATTCAATGACTCATTATATATTATGTACAATGATTACAGAAAATGTCTGTTTTTTGCACAAAAAAGGTCTATGGTTGTTGTTATGTGCAAAAACCTCCCCAACATGTGGTGGTACTTGCAATATCCTTGCTGCTGATGCTCTTGGGGCGAAGGAGTACCAACCGTTCGATCATGTTTCAATGATGGAAGGGAACTTTTGTTAAAAAACGATTTAAGGGAGTATAAAAAACGATTGAAGGGAACTGCCAAGATGCTCCTACGGCACGTGGCAACTCCTGGATGTCCCGATCAAGGCTTTTTAAGGGGCCATCAACAACGACCACCTCTCCCATCCAGGCACGATGCACACAGCGAAGAACTCTCTTTATCTCTCACTATCCCTTTAGGCCGGCCAAGCCACCACACACACAAAAATGTCGCGCAGCTGCTCCGATCAGTGCACCTCCATTAACGAGTCCAACACACAGGCGAACGGGGATATCAGTCCCTGCCATTGTGATGGCGGGGAGTTCGTTGACAGGCCGTACTATTCTGACACACTAGAAGGTAATTTTTCTGACAAGGACCCTGCTTACCATCATCTGATGGAGGGGACACCGCCGGCAGAGAGCAAAGAGGAGGAGGAGGATCCTTGGTCTTTCATCTATGAAGGAGACTTCGTCTTCAAGAAGAGTTCTCTCGATCCATCCTCCATCGGTAAGAAGAAGAGGGAGCACGAGCACGAGGATCAGGGGTCAGAAGATCTATGGCCATTTCTCGACTTCGTCTCCAAGAAGAGTGCACTCGATCCCGCCTTCATACGCAATGAGAAGAGGAAGGAGAAGCGAGCGGGAGGCTTGAAGAAGAAGAAGACGGCGAGAGCTGGGGGTGCCACGGGAAGCGGAAGGACGATGCCAACACGAAGGTGACAGCGGAAGGATCCAGGTCCAAGAAGATGAAGAAGTCTTAGAATTAATTTTATTTAATTTCACCTCTACTTCCTTTCTATAATAATGTTTGGAGATTGAATATTAGTATTATCAAGTGCAAATTGGAACAGTGTTTGCAATCTAGTACTATTATAAGTACTCCGTTTGTCATTCATCTTCCATTGCAACACATTAAAACCTCTTGTATTACCGAGAAAGGTGAAATTACTTCCCACCCTTAATTTTTGCTTGCATTCAAGGAAAGAAGGGTGCCAATATAAAGAAACCCTCGTTAATTACTCATGTGAATTCAGATAATTAATACTGAAAGGAAGAAGCCTAGAAACCCGCATGTATTTTTTAATTACCAATATCAATCATTATAAGTGAAATATGGATTAGTAGTATATCAAAGTCCATGGATAAAAAATAACCTTTGTACAGTCCACGTAAATTATCTCCTTGCGCGGCATTTCCGGGGCATTGATTTGAAATTATTTAATGTCACATTGATTTGAAAACTCAACTGCGCCCAACCTGCCACGTGCTCTCCCCTATCCCCTGGCCGTCACCACGGCATGTCAAAACGGCTGCGTCACCTGCAAAATCAAGCAAGCATGAAACATCGATCTATATATGCTATAAGAATCCAACAGACATGCAAACATCAGAATCATAGCCCTAGCTACCCTCGGTCCCATCGATGCTCACCGGCAAGGCACCTGCGACTACATCAGCATTAAGGTGCACCTCAACCTTGTGGATTTCCCAAAAGAAATAGAAAATTGGTTTTCCCTCTCTCCTCTCTCTTCCATTTTATATTATAAAAATTGTGAGGCTCTTTGTGTTCATTTTTATAATTTTAAATTTGTGAGGTTGTTTATGAATCTATTTTTCTTTCTAGAATTGTTTATTGAGGCATGCATATTCTTAGCAAGAAGTTGAATCTTGCCGAACTCTCACTCGTTCTTGATACATTGACTGCCTGGTGGGTCCACTGAACATATTTTTTTGCAAGGTGTGAAGTTAATTTCGACACACAGCCAAAATTTCGAAACACGGTGAGTCATAACCACTATGATTGTTTTGAAAATACGGTCAAATTACTAGGCATGCATATTCTTAGCACGTTCTCGATACATTGACTGCCTCGTGGGTCCAGTGAATAGATTTTCGCAAGGTGTGAAGTTAATTTCTAAACGCACGCAAAATTTCAAAATGCAGTGAGCCATAGCCACTTTGATTTTTTTGAAAACACGGTCAAATTTGTAGCCATGCATACTCTTAGAAATAAGTTGAATCATTCCAAACTCTCACTCGTTCTCGACACATTGACTGCCTGGTGGGTCCAGTGAACAGATTTTCGCAAGGCGTGAAGTTAATTTCGAAACGCACGCAAAATTTCAAAATGCGGTGAGCCATAGCCACTTTGACTGTTTTCAAAACACGGTCAAATTTCTAGGCATGAATATTCTTAGCAATAAGTTGAATCATTCCGAACTCTCACTCGTTCTTTATACATTGACTGCCTGGTAGGTCCAGTAAACAGATTATCACAAGGTGTGAAGTTAATTTTGAAACACAGCTAAACTTTCAAAACATGGTGAGTGATAGTCTCTTTGATTTTTTCAAAACATGGTCAAACATTTGAGGCATGCATATTCTTAGCCATAAGTTGAATCATTTCAAACTCTCACTTGTTCTCGATACATTGACTGCTTAGTGGGTCCAGTGAACAGATTTTCGCAAGGCGTGAAGTTAATTTCTAAACGCACGCAAAATTTCAAAACACGGTGAGCCATAGCCACTTTGATTGTTTTCAAAACACGGTCGAATTTTTAGGCATGCATATTCTTAGCAATAAGCGAAATCATTCCAAACTCTCTCTCATTCTCGATACATTGACTTCCTGGTGGGTCCAGTGAATAGATTTTTCAAGGCGTGAAGTTAATTTCGAAACACAGCCAATCTTTCAAAACACGGTGAGTCATAGTCTCTTTGATTATTTTCAAAACATGGTCAAACTTTTGAGGCAAGCATTTTCTTAGCAAGAAGTTGAATGTTGCCAAACAACTCTCACTTGTTCTTGATACATTGACTGCCTAGTGGGTCTAGTCAAAATATCATCACAAGGTGTGAAGTTAATTTCAATACACAGCCAAAATTTCAAAACACGGTGAGTCATAGTCTCTTTGTTTGTTTTCAAAACAGGGTCAAATTTCTAGGCATGCATATTCTTAGCAAGTAGTTGAATCTTTACAAACTCTCACTCGTCTCCATACACTGGCTGCCTGGTGGTGGGTCCACTGAACAGATTTTCGCAAGGTGTGAAGTTAATTTTGAAACACGGGAAAAATTTCAAAACATGGTGAGTCATAGTCTTTTTGATTATTTTCAAAACATGGTCAAATTTCTAGGCAAACATATTCTTCGAAAGAAGTTGAATCTTGCCAAACTCTCACCCGTTCTTGATACATTGACTGCCTGGTGGGTCCACTAAACAGATTTTTGCAAGATGTGAAGTTAATTTTGAAACAAAGCCAACATTTCTAAACATGGTGAGTCATAGCCTCTTTGATTGTTTTCAAAACACGGTCAAATTTCTAGGCATGCTTATTCTTAGCAATAAGTTGGATCATTCCAAACTCTCACTCGTTCTCGATACATTGACTGCCTGGAGGGTCTAGTGAATAGATTTTCGCAAAGTGTGGAGTTAATTTTGAAACGCACGCAAAATTTAAAAACACGGTGAGTCATAGCAACTTTGATTGTTTTAGAAACACAGTCAAATTTCTAGGAATGCGTATTCTTAGCAATAAATTGAATCTTTCCAAACACTCACTCGTTCTCGATACATTGACGGCGGCCTGGTGGGTCCACTGAACAGATTTTCGCAAGGTGTGAAGTTAATTTTGAAACGCATGCAAAATTTCAAAGCGTGTTGAGCCATAGCCACTTTGATTGTTTTCAAAACACGGTCAAATTTCTAGGCATGCATATTCTTAGAAATAAGTTGAATCATTCCAAACTCTCACTCGTTCTCGATATATTGACATCCTAATAGGTCCACTGAACAGATTATTGGAAGGTGTGAAGTTAATTTCGAAACACAGCCAAACTTTCAAAACACGGTAAGTCATAGTCTCTTTGATTGTTTTCAAAACATGGTCAAACTTTCGAGCCATACATATTCTTGAATCTTGCCAAACAACTATCACTAATTCTCGATACATTGACTGCCTGGTGGGTCCACTAAAAATATTATCGCAAGGTGTGAAGTTAATTTTGAAACTCAGCCAAAATTTCAAAACACTGTGAGTCAGTCTCTTTGTTTGTTTTCAAAACACGGTCAAATTTCTAGGCATGCATATTCTTAGCAAGAAGTTGAATCTTTCCAAACTCTCACTCGTCTCCATACATTGACTGCCTGGTGGTGGGTCCACTGAACAGATTTTCACAAGGTGTGAAGTTAATTTGAAAACATAGCCAAAATTTCTAAACATGCTGAGTCATAGCATCTTTGATTGTTTTCAAAACACGGTCAAATTTCTAGGCATGCATATTCTTAGCAAGAAATTGAATCTTGCCAAACTCTCACTCGTTCTTCATAAATTGACTGCTTGGTGGGTCCACTAAACAGATTTTCGCACGGTGTGAAGTTAATTTCAAAACATAGCCAAAATTTCGAAACACGGTGAGTCACAGCCTCTTTGATTGTTTTCAAAACATGGTCAAGTTTCTCGGCATGCATATTCTTACCAATAAGTTGGATCATTCCAAACTCTCACTCGTTCTCGATACATTGACTGCTTGGAGGGTCCAGTGAATAGATTTTCGCAAGGTGTGGAGTTATTTTTGAAACGCATGCAAAATTTCAAAACACGGTGAGCCATAGCCACTTTGATTGTTTTCAAAACACGGTCAAATTTCTAGGAATGCATATTCTTAGCAATAAGTTGAATCTCTCCAAGCTCTCACACGTTCTCGATACATTGACTGCGGCCTAGTGGGTCTAGTGAACAGATTTTCGCAAGGTGTGAAGTTAATTTCAAAATGCACGCAAAATTTCAAAATGCGATGAGCCATAGCCACTTTGATTGTTTTCAAAACATGGTCAAATTTCTATGCATGCACATTCTTAGCAATAAGTTGAATCATTCCAAGCTCTCACTCGTTCTCGATACATTGACTTCCTGGTAGGTCCACTGAACAGATTATCGCAAGGTGTGAAGTTAATTTCGAAACACAGCCAAACTATCAAAACATGGTGAGTCATAGTCCCTTTGATTGTTTTCAAAACATGGTCAAACTTTCGAGGCATGCATATTCTGAGCAAGAAGTTGAATCTTGACAAACAACTCTGGCTCGTTCTCGATACATTGACTGCCTGGTGGGTCCACTGAAAATATTATCGCAAGGTATGAAGTTAATTTCGAAACACAGCAAAATTTTTAAAACACGGTGAGTCATAGTCTCTTTGTTTGTTTTCAAAACACGGTCAAATTTCTAGGCATGCATATTCTTAGCAAGAAGTTGAATCTTTCCAAACTCTTACTCGTCTCCATACATTGACTGCCTGGTGGTGGGTCCACTGAACAGATTTTCGCAAGGCATGAAGTTAATTTCGAAACACAACCAAAATTTCGAAACACGGTGAGTCATAGCATCTTTGATTGTTTACAAAACACAGTCAAATTTCTAGGCATGCATATTCTTAGCAAGAAGTTGAATCTTTCCAAACTATCACTCGTCTCCATACATTGACTGCCTGGTGGTGGGTCCACTGAACTGATTTTCGCAAGGTGTGAAGTTAATTTGGAAACATAGCCAAAATTTCTAAACATGCTGAGTCATAGCATTTTGATTATTTTCAAAACACAGCCAAATTTCTAGGCATGCATATTCTTAGCAAGAAGTTGAATCTTGCCAAACTCTCACTCGTTCTTCATAAATTGACTGCTTGGTGGGTCCACTAAACAGATTTTCGCAAGGTGTGAAATTAATTTCAAAACATAGCCAAAATTTCAAAACACGGTGAGTGACAGCCTCTTTGATTGTTTTCAAAACATGGTCAAATTTCTAGGCATGCATATTCTTACCAATAAGTTGGATCATTCCAAACTCTCACTCGTTCTCGATACATTGACTGCTTGGAGGGTCCAGTGAATAGATTTTCGCAAGGTGTGGAGTTATTTTTGAAACGCATCAAAATTTCAAAACACGGTGAGCCATACCACTTTGATTGTTTTCAAAACACGGTCAAATTTCTAGGCATGCATATTCTTAGCAATAAGTTGAATCTCTCCAAGCTCTCACACGTTCTCGATACATTGACTGCGGCCTGGTGGGTCTAGTGAATAGATTTTCGCAAGGTGTGAAGTTAATTTCAAAATGCACGCAAAATTTCAAAATGCGATGAGCCATAGAAACTTTGATTGTTTTCAAAACATGGTCAAATTTCTATGCATGCACATTCTTAGCAATAAGTTGAATCATTCCAAGCTCTCACTCGTTCTCGATACATTGACTGCCTGGTAGGTCCACTGAACAGATTATCGCAAGGTGTGAAGTTAATTTCTAAACACAGCCAAACTATCAAAACACGGTGAGTCATAGTCTCTTTGATTGTTTTCAAAACATGGTCAAACTTTCGAGGCATGCATATTCTGAGAAAGAAGTTGAATCTTGACAAACAACTCTGGCTCGTTCTCGATACATTGACTGCCTGGTGGGTCCACTGAAAATATTATCGCAAGGTGTGAAGTTAATTTCGAAACACAGCAAAAATTTTAAAACACAGTGAGTCATAGTCTCTTTGTTTGTTTTCAAAACACGGTCAAATTTCTAGGCATGCATATTCTTAGCAAGAAGTTGAATCTGTCCAAACTCTTACTCGTCTCCATACATTGACTGCCTGGTGGTGGGTCCACTGAATAGATTTTCGCAAGGCGTGAAGTTAATTTCGAAACACAACCTAAATTTCGAAACACGGTGAGTCATAGCATCTTTGATTGTTTACAAAACACAGTCAAATTTCTAGGCATGCATATTCTTAGCAAGAAGTTGAATCTTTCCAAACTCTCACTCGTCTCCATACATTGACTGCCTGGTGGTGGGTCCACTGAACAGATTTTCGCAAGGTGTGAAGTTAATTTGGAAACATAGCCAAAATTTCTAAACATGCTGAGTCATAGCATCTTTGATTGTTTTCAAAACACGGTCAAATTTCTAGGCGTGCATATTCTTAGCAAGAAGTTGAATCTTGCCAAACTCTCACTCGTTCTTCATAAATTGACTGCTTGGTGGGTCCACTAAACAGATTTTTGCACGGTGTGAAGTTAATTTCAAAACATAGCCAAAATTTCAAAACACGGTGATTCACGGCCACTTTGATTGTTTTCAAAACATGGTCAAATTTCTAGGCATGCATATTCTTACCAATAAGTTAGATCATTCCAAACTCTCACTCGTTCTCGATACATTGACTGCTTGGAGGTTCCACTGAATAGATTTTCGCAAGGTGTGGAGTTATTTTTGAAACGCATCAAAATTTCAAAACACGGTGAGCCATAGCCACTTTGATTGTTTTCAAAACACGGTCAAATTTCTAGGCATGCATATTCTTAGCAATAAGTTGAATCATTCCAAACTCTCTCTCTCGTTCTCAATACATTGACTGCCTGGTGGGTCCAGTGAATAGATTTTTGCAAGGCGTGAACTTAATTAGGAAACACAGCCAAAATTTCAAAAGACGGTGAGTCATAGTCTCTTTGTTTGTTTTCAAAACACGGTCAACTTTCTAGGCTTGCATATTCTTAGAAAGAAGTTAAATCTTTCCAAACTCTCACTCGTCTCCATACATTGACTTCCTGGTGGTGGGTCCACTAAACTGATTTTTGCAAGGTGTGAAGTTAATTTCGAAAGACAGCCAAAATTTCGAAACACGGTGAGTCATAGCATTTTTGATTGTTTTCAAAACACGGTCAAATTTTTAAGCATGCATATTCTTAGCAAGAAGTTGAATCTTGCCAAACAACTCTCACTCGTTCTCGAAACATTGACTGTCTGGTGGGTCCACTGAAAATATTATCGCAAGGTGTGAATTTAATTTCGAAACACATCCAAAATTTCAAAACACGATGAGTCACAGTATCTTTGTTTGTTTTCAAAACACGGTCAAATATCTAGGCATGCATATTCTTAGAAAGAAGTTGAATCTTTCCAAACTCTCACTCGTCTCCATACATTGACTGCCTAATGGTGGGTCCACTGAACATATTTTCGCAAGGTGTGAAGTTAATTTCGAAACACAGCCAAAATTTCGAAACACGGTGAGTCATAGCATCTTTGATTATAACAAAACATTGTCAAATTTCTAGGCATGCATATTCTTAGCAATAAGTTGAATTATTCCAAACTCTCACTCATTCTCGATACATTGACTGCCTGGTGGGTCCAGTGAACAGATTTTCGCAAGGTGTGAAGTTAATTTTGAAACGCATGCAAAATTTCAAAACATGGTGAGCCATACGGTCAAATTTATAGGCATGCATATTTGTAGCAAGAAGTTGAATCTTTCCAAACTGTCACTCGTCTCGATACATTGACTTCCTGGTAGTGGGTCCACTGAACAGATTATCGCAAGGTGTGAACTTCATTTCGAAACACACCGAGAAATAGTATACTAGGTACAGAGTAGCGAAATTAATTGCCTTGGCTGTGTGGTCAGGCAGCAAGGCTCTATCTAATCGCTAGGCATCGTGGCCCACCTAGGACGTGCATTTGAGCACCTATGTCTCTAGCGTCTCCCTAGAAACCGTGGTATGATGACAACTGCATCTAAGCATTACAGGACTGCAGTACACTACTTACTTCATGAATTAGTGAGCAGGAGTACTCAAGTACTACTCCGTACTACTAGAACCCTACTGCCACCGCTGCCCGCCGCCCGCCGCCCTAGGAGTAGTAAAAAGCCGCAAATAGCCACTGACGCCCGCCACCCACCACCTGCAGATTCCTACCTACTAGAGTACTAGTAGTAGTATAGTAAAACAAAGACATATGCACTATATTACTATTGGAGTACTGGTAGTACAACTAGAGTATAAAAAGACATATACTCCGTATTACTGGAGTACTAGTTCAAATGTACTATGTACTACTACTAGTACTATGTATCTGGAAAAGCTTTAACCACAAGAAAGAAATGGAGAAGAGAAACGAGTCTGCCATGCCGTGAAAGAAAGAGCTAGAAGAGACAAGCAGATAGAATAAAATGCAGATGGTATTGAAGACATGCATGCAGTCCTTGTTCTCTCCCCCATAGCACTGTACACTTTGCACCAGGCCCCAGGTTTATCCGTCTCTCTCTTGGTATAGACCTTTTCCATTTCCAAAAAATAGGCGTAGACCTTCTTACCACTCACGCGGGTAGGATCTGTTTGTCTGGTACAGTACTGTACAGGGTATTAAGTGTCTGATTTACTCTCACATGTCAACTTTCTGCAGCCTTCGTTCAAAAAAAACTCAATTATGCATAAAAATTCAGGACTGCAGGCACTACATCGGCGAGCCGAGCTTCTAGGGAACCACTCCAACGCTGCGCGCGTCAGCGGATTCCACCAAGAGCTAGCCGGCGATGGACAAAGACGAGCTAGCGCCGATAACAGTTCTATGCCCCCATGACGGCTGCCTCACCATGGTCGCCTACCACGAGCTCGATGACCCCAAGGCTGTGTGCCCGTACAGCCCGTGCGGCTGCACGGAGGTCGTCTCCATATTCACACCTCAACAACGTCCACAAGGTACAAGTGCATAGGCTATCATACGGCCAGCCCATGGAGTGTATAGTAACAATGTCATTACCATCCTTTCCGCCATCCATGGTCATCATCTATGGTGATGACGATACCGTGTTCAGCCTCATCATCGGCGAGCTCGGCCAGGCTGCTACCGTTTCCTCGGTGTGTGTTAGGGCGGCCTCGTGCTCGTGGCCTCGGTACAGTGTGAAGCTGTGCGCGGCTGGCCCGTAGTCGCCGGCGGACTTCTCTACGGACACCCTTAATGGGTCATTGAGCCGACAAGATACGCATCACCCGATAGTTTTGGCCTCGAAGATCTGACGTTCCTCATGGTGCCCCCGCGGTACATTACCGTGGCTGATGGACATTACGGGACGATCAAGGTGTTATCTTTCTGCGTTTGCATTGACAAGATAAATTAATCTTAATCTTCGGCTAAGTGATCCTAATGTGATAGTAATGATGTATTACTAGTTAATTTAGTTGTAGAAAAGTACCACTCGTTTACTAGTTAATGTAGTAGTAGTCGGAGGCAGGGTCTCTTTTAGCACTAGGAAGGGTGTATTTTTGCTGTAAACTGTCTTTGTTGTTAATGTTTATATTTTGAATTTAAGTGTTGTCTAAAATTGTTCAACTATTACTCCACGTGCCCACTGCTAGGGGGACTCGGATCAACATGCCCCCTGTATCTGCCACACAATATTCATCTGATGGACAAAAGTGATCCAAAGCAAAATAGAAAAGAAAACATCTCACAGTTACGCCCCAGTTTTCAACTATGTTTAATTTTTTAGACACTCGACAATAAAACATTTTTGTCAGGCATTAATAGTTCAAATATATGCATATATTTATTATAAAAATACAGACATATAATTTTAACAAATTTGCATAAATTAATTTTCATACTTTTCTCCACACACGATATATAATAGTTGTAAGATAAGAAAAGAAAGACTATCAATAGTATCTTCTCGATGCTAAAATGGAAATGAAGATCCAACGTCTCACAATGTTGGGATTCGAGTCTTGATCCAATGGTCAATATTCAAAGTTATTCGTACACTATATACAATGCTAAGAAAAAGAATGAGAAATATTTATTTTGATACCTTTGAATACAAAAAATGCTTTGGCTTCTTCACAATGTGTATTGGCCTATGGTGTATGAACATTCCTGGTTTTGATCCGAATAGGCAAGGTCATGACCATATCAACATTGTGTATGGGCCTACGGCTAATCTCTCAAGAAGAAGCCAAACTATAAAGTTTTCCTTTTATGGTCCTTTGTGCTAAATGTATGGACCTCGATATAATAATTTTCCTTTTGAGGTCCTTGATGTAAAATGTACTCCCACCGATCGTGTAAAATATTAATCTAAAGTAAATGGTGAAATTTAAACGAATTTAAGCTTAGCTATCAACGGGTATGAACATTCTTGGATTTCAAGTCGAATGACCAAGGTAAGGCCATATCAACATCATACTTTATGTTGATGATCCCATGTTAGAGAATTTGCATGGCAGCACATCTGGCCATGTTTTGAAAACAATCGAAGAGGAAGTAGTATTGAGAGTTTAGCTCAGATCAGGTGATCTCTCGAGAATGAGCCGAACCAGATTTTTTCTTTTAGGGTCCTTTATGCTAAATGTATATGGACCTCAATGTATTTTTTACTTTTTTTAGGTCCCTGATGTGAAATGTACTCCGATCGACCGTGTAAAGTTCTAACCTAAAAGTAAGTGGTGAAATTTAAACGAAATTAAGCTTAGTTGTCAACGAGTATTAACCATTCTTGTATTTAAAGACGAACGAACAAGGTCAAGGCCATATCTACATCATACTTTATGCTGATGATCCCCTATCCAAGAATTTGCATGCCGATAAATTTGGCCATATTTTGAAAACAATCAAAGATGAAGTAGTATGAAGAGTATGGCTCGATCAGCTACTCTCTAGAGAAGGAGCTGAACCCGACTCCTTTGTGCTAAATGTATGTACCTCGATGTAATTTCCCCCTTTTGTTAGGTCTAAAAGTGTAAGTGGTGAAATCTAGATGATTTTCAGCTTACTTGTCAATAAGTATGAGCATTCATGGATTTCGGATTTCAAGCCGAATGACCAAGGTCAAGGCCATATCAACATTATACTTTGTGCTGATGATCCCATGTTAGAGAATTTGCATGGTAACAGATTTTGCCATGTTTTGAAAACAATCGAAGAGGAAGTAGTATTAAGAGTTTGGCTCAGATCAGTTGATCTCTCGAGAATGAGCTAAACAAGATTTTTTTCTTTTAGGGTCCTTAATTCTAAATGTATATGGACCTCGATGTAATTTTTGCTTTTTGAGGTCCATGATGTAAAATGTAATTCGGTCGACTATGTAAAGTTCTAACCTAAAAGTATTCTGGTGAAATTTAAACGAATTTAAGTTTAGTTGTCAACGAGTATGAAGCATTACTCTTGTATTTCAAGACGAACCACCAAGGTCAAGGCGATATCTACATCATACTTTATGTTGATGATCCCATATCCAAGAATTTGCTTGTCGAAAAATTTGGCAGTATTTTGAACACATTCAAAGATGAAGTAGTATGAAGAGGAGTATGGCTCGATCAACTACTCTCTCGAGAAGGAGACAAACCCGACTATTTTCCTTGCTTAATTTTAGGGTCCTTTGTGCTCAATGTATGGACCTCGGTGTAATTTCCCCCTTTTAGGTCTAAAAGTGTATGTGGTGAAATTTAGAAGATTTTAGGCTTACTTATCAATGAGTATGAACATTCTTCGATTTCAAGCCAAACGACCAAGGTCAAGGCCATATCAACATCATACTTTATATGATGATGATGATCCCATGTCAGAGAATTTGCATGGTAATAGATCTGGTCATGTTTTGAAAACAATCGAATATCAAGTAGTATCAAGAGTTTGGCTCAGATCAGCTGATCTCTTGAGAAGGAGCCAAACCAGAATTTTTTCCTTTAGGGTCCTTTATGCTAAATGTATGGACCTCGATGTAATTTTTGCTTTTTGAGTTCCGTGATGTAAAATGTACTCCGATCGATCGTGTAATGTTCTAACATAAAAGTAAGTGCTGAAATTTAAACGAATTTAAGCTTAGTTTTCAACGAGTATGAACCATTCTTGTATTTCAAGAAGAACGACCAAGGTCAAGGCCATATCTACACCATACTTTATGATGATGATCCCATATCCAAGAATTTGCATGCCGACAAATTTGTCCATATTTTGATAACAATCGAAGATGAAGTAGTATGAAGAGTGTGGCTCGATCAGCTACTCTCTCGAGAAGGAGCCAAACCCGACTATTTTGCTTGCTTGTTTTTAGGGTTCTTTGTGCTAAATGTATGGACCTCGATGTAAATTTTCCCCTTTTTAGGTCCTTGTTGTAAAATGTACTCCCACCAATCGTGTAAAATTCTAACCTAAAAGTAAGTGGTGAAATTTAAACAAATTTCATCTTATAGTTGTCAATGAGTATGAACATCCTTGGATTTCAAGCCGAACGACCAAAAGGTCAAGGCCATATCTCTACATCAGACTTTATGCTGATGATGCCATATCAAAGAATTTGCATGCCGACAAATTTGGCCATATTTTGAAAACAATCAAAGATGAAGTAGTATGAAGAGTGTGGCTCGATCAGCTACTCCCTTGACAAGGAGCCGAACCCGACTGTTTTCTTTGCCCAATTTTAGGGTCCTTTGTGCTAAATGTGTGGACCTTGATGTAATTTTCCCTTTTTTAGTTCCTTGATGTAGAATGTACTCCAACCGATCATGTAAAATGCTAACCTAAAAGTAACTGGTGAATTTCAACGAATTTAAGCATAGTTGTCAACGAGTATGAAAAATCTTGGATTTCAAGGCGAACGACCACAAGGTCAAGGCCATATCTCTACATCCGACTTTATGTTGATGATCCCATATCCAAGAATTTGCATGCCGACAAATTTGGCCATATTTTGAAAACAATCAAAGATGAAGTAGTATGAAGAGTGTGGCTCAATCAGCTACTCTCTCGAGGAGCCGAACCCGACTTATTTCTTTGCCCAATTTTAGGGTCCTGTGTGCTAAATGTGTGGACCTTGATGTAATTTTCCCCTTTTTAGGTCCTTGATGTAGAATGTACTCCGACCGATCGTGTAAAATGCTAACCTAAAAGTAAGTGGTGAATTTCAATGAATTTAAGCATAGTTGTCAACGAGTATGAAAAAATCTTGGTTTTCAAGGCGAAGGACCACAAGGTCAAGGCCATATCTCTACATCAGACTCTATGCTAATGATCCCATATCCAAGAATTTGCATGCCGAAAAATTTGGCCATATTTTGAAAACAATCAAAGATGAAGTAGTATGAAGAGTGTGGCTCGATCAGCTACTCTCTCGAGGAGTCGAACCCGACTATTTTCTTTGCTCGATTTTAGGGTCCTTTGTGCTAAATGTGTGGACCTCGATGTAATTTTCCCTTTTCTTAGGTCCTTGATGTAGAATATACTCCCACCGACCGTGTAAAATGCTAACCTAGAAGTAAGTGGTGAAATTTCAATGAATTTAAGCATAGTTGTCAACGAGTATGAAAAAATCTTGGATTTCAAGGCGAATGACCACAAGGTCAAGGACATATCTCTACATCAGACTTTATGCTCATGATCCCATATCCAAGAATTTACATGCCGACAAATTTGGCCATCTTTTGAGAACAATCGAAGATATTAAAATCAAAAAATAATCAATTTCAATTTTCCAAGTGACAGGAATTTATTTTCTGAAAAGAAAGTAAGAAGAATTTATTTCCTTTTTTCTGTTAAAAAAATAATGAGCGAGAAGAGACTATGAGCACAGAGGAGGCAACCAGAGAGCTGTGAAGAGGATTATTTGAAGGCGGTGCAATGTCAAAGCAAAGCTGGGATGGGTTCCTGACACGAGGTACATGGTACAGTGAGTAGAGTAAATTTCAGGACCACAATATATATGCATGCAAAACAAAATGTGTTTTCTCTCTCCTTCACTCCCCCATCACCACCCCTACACCCCGGCCGACTGATCTCTTCCTCGTCCACAACATGGCGCTGCGCACACGCGTCGACCGACAACCTGCCATTGGTGGCTCCGTTTCTTTGTCGGCGGCTCCGTGTCTTTATCTGGCGTGTTCGTCAGCTATGTTGGTGGGAACAATTTTGGTCCTTACAATAGAGTAGCAATTCAAACTTTCCTGGTTTCGAAATTTTCACTTCCTTCACAAACATCCGGGGGAAGGATATTCAATAGATCGTCATTTGTAGTACTACTACTAGTACTACAGGGTACAGTGAGTAGTACCAAAATAAACTTTTTTTGACGAGTAGTACCAGAAGAAACTTCATATAGGACTCGCTGCTGAACTAGTGCAGGTTTGGTTCCTCCTTGCACCAAGTCCGCGCCACCAGCGGCAGCTCGTGATATCGGCACCAACGACAGCTCTAGCGATAGAGCCAGCTCCTGACGCATCAGCACCTCCGGAGAAGGCGGCGGCACCTCCTGAGCCATCGGCGGCACCACCAGAAAACGAGGCGGCACCTCCAGAGCCATCGGCAGCTCCCAGAGAACACTATGGATGAAGTTGTCGTTGTTTGGGAACCGGTTCCAGTAGTTGGTGAAAATGTTGGAGCCGGTGAACACCACCATCTCGTAGCCGCAGTGGAAGGCCTGGCCGTAGAGGAGACGGGTGTCCCTGGAGTTGACGAACTTGACCTTCAGTGTCCCGTCCAGATTGTCGTAGATGCCATACATCTGGTACTTGCGGTCACTATACCCAGCATCGAGGAAGGCGCATGCCAGCTGCCACTTTGTTCTCCATGGGGAGAAACCCCAAATGCGCAGGGCATTGTCCTCCTATGCGGCGATGTTGGGGTGTTTGCGCTCCGGTACGGCGGGCGGTAGCTGGAAGGTGTCCATGGATGACAGACGAGGTCGGAGATGGTTGCTGGAAGCAGGGGATTAGAGATGGTTTGGTGCGGGGAAGGGGAGAGTTTAAATAGGAAGGAGGTGATCCAAGATTAATGTGGCAGATTACCGAAGCGGGGGGACAATCAATGTCGCTGATGAAGCCGATGCGTGTGGCAAATATCGATGACGATGACCAGGGTAAGCAATTGGATGGAATGCTGACTCTACTTCCTGCACTAGATGGCCCAGTCATAATTTTGTCCTGCGTCCAAGGAAACCAAGACCTCCCCAATCTGTGGGCCCTACGTGCACTACAAGAAAAGTTGGCTTTTACAATGGATGATTTTCGTGGTTGAAGGCCTATTTTTTGTGGCTAAAAAGTCTTCTACGATGGATGACCATCGTGGTAAAAGCCCCGTCACAAAAGAATCTACCATGGTTTTTTACTAACCGTGGCGGATCGCAACCTTCAGCCACGAAAACTTGTTCCGTCGCAGATCTGTTTGCCAGCCGTGTTGACTGCTGACGTCATGCATACTGCCACATGGCAGCCGCCGTTAGTGGCGAGTTACCGACGTTAACGGCCATAGAAACCGTGGCAGAAGCCAGGCCCAGCCAAGGCCTACTAAATTCTAACTAGGACAGCCCATTAGGGGAGCCCAATAAGAAGATGGCACGTTACTGTTTTGTGCTGTACTGTTTAAAATGGGTCCAAAGTTGCAGTCGGCAGCGGCCCGCGAACTTTCAGGCCCAATACTATTTTGGCCTAAATAAGGCCCATGATGGTCCAACACTTTGTGGCCCATTAGCAGCCTACGCCAAGTCGCTCCTGTACATTTAAGGCCTGCGGGCGGCACATCACTGTTATCGTAGCCCATCATGGGCGGCCTCTTGTGACCCTTATGCGAGATGGCACATTCTTGTTCAGGCTCATTATCTGGCCTTTCACTTTTCCGGGCTTTACCTGTTCAGGCCCACAAGCGGCCCTTTACTGTTCTAGTCTGGTAAATGTGTCGGCCTATTACTACCCTCGCCTGGAAATTTCTCGGGCCGTTACTGTTCTCGGTTGTCACTATTCTGGCCTTTCACTATTTCGGCCCTTTACTGTTGCGACCGGCTCCTGTTTTGGCCTGTTATTGTTTGGGGATTTCACGGTTTTTTTGCCTGTTATTGCGATGGGTTGTTTCTGTTATGGCCTGCTACTGTCAAGGCTTGTTACTGTTATGGCTTGTTACAGTTATGACCTGTTACTCTTACGGCCTGTTACCATTATGGCATGTTACTGTTACGTCCAGTTACAACTTGTAGGTCGGCCCATTATGTTTAAGGCCTTTTACAGTATCGGCCTTTTCTGAAGCCCATGCCAATATCATAAAACGTTTATATAATCCAGCATTTTTTACTATTCATCGTCAGCCGAATACACGACGGGCCAACAACAAAGCACGGTATTGTTCCCTAATCGACCCGCCTGGCATAGTTACCGTAACGACTACCGCATATGTGGACGGCGTCAACTAAATGCATACATGGCCTACAGGAGTTATCTAGATATTACATCAGCTGCAAACTTCTTAAAATTATTACATATTATCAAATCAAGGGAAAGAAAAATCGGCATTTCAGTTGACAATCAAGTTGATAGCAGAGTCCTCAATTGATCACCTGCATCTTCCTTTGAGTGCGATAGCTATATTGGAGGAGACATGATCTTGCAGCCCCTCTTTGGTGGCGATAGCAATAATTTCACCTTGAAACGAAGTAATAACAAGTTAATACATCAAATAAGACAAAATACTCATTTGACTGATATGAAAGGAGCTATGATCTAGAGTTTACAACTGGTCAATGGTTCAATTATTGACCAACACGTCAAACAAACAGGACAAGCAAGCATGCATTAAACAAGTGTTCCTACCGTGAAACGAGCAATCAAAAAATGTGTGTGTGTGTGGCTTAGAATTTTAGAAAAAATAAACTAGCCAGGTCATTCCAACAAATATATATGGAAGCAGTTATATATCCTAAAATGCAAGAGACATCGGGTGACTCGGGATTGGCGCTGAGATGCAAAATGGCATGTAATTACTGTCATAACGAAGAATGAACTAGATAGAAATTATAACCGCATCATACGAGAACTTGTAGAGCAGGAATGCAAACTACGAATGAACTATATATTGTAGAGGATAGTTATGTCGTGACTTAGGACGAACCAGACCCAGAACCAGATGCAAGATATAATGGCGTTGCTCGTGAACCTGTAGACCAAGACAAACAAGCATTAGACAAGTGTGCCTAGAATGAAATGAGCAATCAAACTAATTGTTTCTTAGAATTTCAGCAAATATAAACAAGCGATGTCATTTTAGCAAATATATATGGAAGCAGTGGCATCTCCTGGAATGCATAGTCATTGGGTGACTCAGAATTTGTGGTGAGCTACACAATGGCATGTAGTTACTGTCATATCTAAGAATCAACCAGATAGAAATTATAATGGCATCATAAGAGAAAGTCTAGAGCAGGAATGCAAACCACGAGTGAACTACATAGTAAAGGATAGTTATGCCATTGATTAGGACGAACCAGCACTAGATAAGGAAATAATGGCATCGCTTGTGAACCTGTAGAAGAGGCTATGCAAACCATCATGTTCATTGTTCCATTTTGGGGTCTATGCAAGAAAAATAAAATAATTAGTGTTGTAGCTTTTGAAGAACCGATGGCAACAACAAAATTATAATCGAATTAGTATGAAGAGTCTAAATGGGTACTACTAGACAGCATAACGATGCCAAAGAGGAAACAATAATAGGAACTTATCTCAGGACGAACCAGATAGACTCAGAACTGTGGAGAAGTGAATCCAAACTAATATTTTCCACTGATTTTACATTTTGCAAGAACTACACGATAGCAGGAAATTACTGTTGTTCGGAGTAGCTAAGAATATGTGCATGACTTTAAAATTTGTAGAGAAGCGAATGCAAACCAACATGTCTAGTGACCTACTCCGTAGTATCTAGCACAAAGAACATTCGTGCACTTTGACTGGGTGTACAGAACGATTAGAAAAATGCAGTTCACTGCGACAGGCTTGAACCTGCTATACTGCTGACAAAATAAAAAAGAGTTGGTGATTTGGTTACCATGGTTGGATAGGCTTCTAATCATCATGCCTACCAGCGTGGGTGACATCCTTATCACCCAGGGTGCTTCGGTTGCGCCGGCTGTTTGCGTCGGGGAAGTAGATCTTGGGTGCTTAATGTCGTCTTGACCATGGTGGACGAGGTTGAATCGGTGCCTGCACGGTGGTTCAGGTAAGGTACGGGTGGGGAGGATGTCGTCGGTGTTGATGCCGATCTTGGGCAGTCGTTGACAGATTTGGCGCCATAGAGGGGAAAGTGGGCAAAGGAAATCAGGTGCGGTGGACGGCAACAAACTCGGTGACCAAGGTCGGGTGCGGTGGACGTCGGTGAAGCGGCAATGATGCTTTGGATGAGACCACAGCTGATGCAGCTCCGGTATACTGTTGGCTGAGGAGTGCATGGTGTCGAGTTCCGGTGGGCAAAGCCAGCCGTGGAGAAGTGCTATGGGAGGTTCTGGGCACGAGAAATTTCGCAGTGTTTGAAATGGAGGGGCGTGAGGGAGTGGGGACCACGTGATTTTGGTATCATTTGAAATGGAGGGGTGCCAGAAATTTCGCAGTGTTTGAAACGGAGGGGTGCGAGGGAGTGGGGACCATGTGATTTTGGTATTGTTTGAAACGGAGTGGCACCAGAAATTTCACAATGTTTGAAATGGAGGGGCACGAGGGAATGGGGACCACATGATTTTGGTATCGTTTGAAACGGAGGGGCGCCAGAAATTTCACAGTGTTTAAAATGGAGGGGCGCGAGGGAGTGGGGACCACGTGATTTTGGCCGTCTAGCAATCTTGTCCGTCCATCCCAAATCAACGGGCCATAGGGGATACCTTCCCTTCGAAGGCTCTAGCGCGGACGCCTATGCAAGCAATCCCTGGGTATCCCAGAGTAGACTATAGGGGTAGATGTGTAGGTTACTGTAGTAGCAGACCATTAATCGGGCTAGCTGGCGTGATATCGTTTTGGCGCTCCATGAGTTCAGACTTTTACTTATGGTGTTCAGGAGTGAATACATGCAGCTCAAAAAAAGGTACGTTACTTACGTGACTAGTAAATTGTATGTGCTTCTCATGACTATTTTATTGCGTGCACTCCAATAACTTATCTTATTAAAGAATAATAATATCCTACATAATTTAGAACTTTGGTGCAATACTTGGTCAACTTATTAGAACTAAACATCTCTCGGCTATTTTAGAAGTACTCCCAAACATGTTTCTATCTTACCAGGATATCATGTATTTTTTAATGGATGCAGTACTATGGATGGTTTTGCATGACTGTCGACATGCACAACTTTGGTTTTGCATTGTTCACATTTGACGTCCAGGCAGGCAATGTACATATACCTCTCCATGAACAATAATAAGTTTCGTCATTTTTTCCCTACTTTCTAAATGTTACATTCAACTACCATCATTTCTAATGATGCATGAAATGACCAAAAAATAGTTGTGACTTTTTTTAGTATCTAAAAATATTTTCATTGTTAATAATTATTTTTTACCAATTTTACAAGGCATTCCAGAAAACGAAACAATGTTTTCACCATCAGGGGAAATGTTTCCATTACATGACAAACAAATAATGTCTTTATCACCAAGAATATATAGCACAAGAAATGAATTCCAACACAATAACCATATGCAATGACCTGATGTGTATAAACCTTAGTGACCGTCTAATTTGCAATTCAAAGTGTCAAGGAGGGAGCATGCTAGATTCATTTATGGTGGCTAGGTGCAATATTTTAATTCAATAAATGTACTACATTCTTGTGGACACTCACAGAGACAATTGACCTCTTGTCTTAGGAGACTTGTGATAAAACTATTACTAGTAGTTCGGAAATAAGTGACTTAGAATTTAAAATTCATATCAAATTGAATACATGTCCAAAAATTATAAATAATATATTGTTCCACCAATGTCATTGCATGTGTGTTCTTTTTACTAACAACAACTGGAGTCATTTCATGACTATTCTTTTCACATACCACATATGGATCCACCAGTGTTGTTGAAATGTGTGTTCTCTTCAGAACCCACACATGGATCCACCAGTGTCATTGCATGTGTGTTCTATATACTAACAACAACTTGAGTCATTGCATGTGTGTTCTTTTCACATACCACATATGGATCCACCAGTGTCATTGAAATGTGTGTTCTCTTCAGAGACCACACATGGATCCACCAGTGTCATTGCATGTGTGTTCTTTTTACTAACAACAACTAGAGTCATTGCATGTGTGTTCTTTTCTCATACCACATATGGATCCACCAGTGTCATTGCATGTGTGCTCTTTTCACAATCCACCTATGGATCCACCAGTGTCATTCATGTGTGTTCTTTTTACTCACAACAACCAGAGTCATTGCATGTGTGTTCTTTTCACATACCACATATGGATCCACCATTGTCATTGCATGTGTGCTCTTTTCACAATCCACCTATGGATCCACCAGTGTCATTGCATGTGTGTTCTTTTTACTAACAACAACCAGAGTCATTTCATGTGTATTCTTTTCACATACCACATATGGATCCACCAGTCTCATTGCATGTGTGTTCTTTTCACAATCCACCTATGGATCCACCAGTGTCATTGCATGTGTGTTCTTTTTACTAACAACAACCAGAGTCATTGAAATGTGTATTCTCTTCAAAGACCACACATGGATCCACCAGTGTCATTGCATGTGTGTTCTTTTTACTAATAACAACCAGAGTCATTGCATGTGTGTTCTTTTCACATACCACATATGGATCCACCAGTGTCATTGAAACGTGTGTTCTCCTCAGAGACCACATATGGATCCACTAGTGTCATTGCATGTGTGTTATTTTTACTAACAACAACTGGAGTCATTGCATGTGTGTTCTTTTCACATACCACATATGGATCCACCAGTGTTATTGCATGTGTGCTCTTTTCACAATCCACCTATGGATCCACCAGTGTTATTGGATGTGTGTTCTTTTTACTAACAACAACTAGAGTCATTGCATGTGTGTTCTTTTCACATACCACATATGGATCCACCAGTGTTACTGAAATGTGTGTTCTCTTCAGAGAACACACATGGATACACCAGTGTCATTGCATGTGTGTTCTTTTTACTAACAACAACCTGAGTCATTGCATGTCTGTTCTTTTCACATACCACATATGGATCCACCAGTGTCATTGCATGTGTGCTCTTTTCAGAATCCACCTATGGATCCACCAGTGTCATTGCATGTGTGTTATTTTTACTAACAACCAGAGTCATTGCATGTCTGTTCTTTTCACATACCACATATGGATCCACAAGTGTCATTGCATGTGTGCTCTTTTCACAATCCACCTATGGATCCACCGGTGTCATTGCATGTGTGCTCTTTTTACTAACAACAACCAGAGTCATTGCATGTGTGTTCTTTTCATATACCACATATAGATCCACCAGTGTCATTGCATGTGTGTCCTTTTCACAATCCAGCTGTAGATCCACCAGTGTCATTGCATGTGTGCTCTTTTTACTAACAACAACCAGAGTCATTGCATGTGTGTTCTCTTGGAGACCACATGGATCCCTGATGTCATTACATGTGTGTTCTTTTTACCAACAACAACCAGAGTCATTGAAATGTGTGTTCCCTTTAGAGACCACACATGGATCCACCAGTGTTATTGCATGTGAGTTCTTTTTACTAACAAAAACTAGAGTCATTGAATGTGTGTTCTTTTCACATACCACATACGGATCCACCAATGTCATTGCATGTGTGTTCTTTTTACTAACAACAACCGGAGTCATTTCATGACTATTCTTTTCACATACCACATATGGATCCACCAGTGTCATTGAAATGTGTGTTCTCTTCAGAGACCACACATGGATCCACCAGTGTCATTGCATGTGTGTTCTATATACTAACAACAACTGGAGTCATTGCATGTGTGTTCTTTTCACATACCACATATGGATCCACCAGTGTCATTGAAATGTGTGTTCTCTTCAGAGACCACACATGGATCCACCAGTGTCATTGCATGTGTGTTCTTTTTACTAACAACAACTAGAGTCATTGCATGTGTGTTCTTCTCACATACCACATATGGATCCACTAGTGTCATTGCATGTGTGCTCTTTTCACAATCCACCTATGGATCCACCAGTGTCATTGCATGTGTGTTCTTTTTACTCACAACAACCAGAGTCATTGCATGTGTTGTCTTTTCACATACCACATATGGATCCACCATTGTCATTGCATGTGTGCTCTTTTCACAGTCCACCTATGGATCCACCAGTGTCATTGCATGTGTGTTCTTTTTACTAACAACAACCAGAGTCATTTCAGGTGTGTTCTTTTCACATACCACATATGGATCCACCAGTGTCATTGCATGTGTGTTCTTTTCACAATCCACCTATGGATCCACCAGTGTCATTGCATGTGTGCTCTTTTTACTAACAACAACTAGAGTCATTGCATGTGTGTTCTTTTCACATACCACATATGGATCCACCAGTGTCATTGCATGTGTGGTCTTTTCACAATCCACCTATGGATCCAACAATGTCATTGCATGTGTGTTCTTTTTACTCACAACAACCAGAGTCATTGCATGTGTGTTCGTTTCACATACCACATATGGATCCACCAGTGTCATTGCATGTGTGCTCTTTTCACAATCCACCTATGGATCCACTAGTGTCATTGCATGTGTGTTCTTTTTACTAACAACAACCAAAGTCATTTCATGTGTGTTGTTTTCACATACCACATATGGATCCCCCGGTGTCATTGCATGTGTGTTTTTTTCACAATCCACCTATGGATCCACCAGTGTCATTGCACGTGTGCTCTTTTTACTAACAACAACCAGAGTCATTGCATGTGTGTTCCCTTTAGAGACCACACATGGATCCACCAGTGTTATTGCATGTGAGTTCTTTTTACTAACAACAACTAGAGTCATTGAATGTGTGTTCTTTTCACATACCACATACGGATCCACCAATGTCATTGCATGTGTGTTCTTTTGACTAACAACAACTGGAGTCATTTCATGACTATTCTTTTCACATACCACATATGGATCCACCAGTGTCATTGAAATGTGTGTTCTCTTCAGAGACCACACATGGATCCACCAGTGTCATTGCATGTGTGTTCTATATACTAACAACAACTGGAGTCATTGCATGTGTGTTCTTTTCACATACCACATATGGATCCACCAGTGTCATTGAAATGTGTGTTCTCTTTAGAGACCACACATGGATCCACCAGTGTCATTGCATGTGTGTTCTTTTTACTAACAACAACTAGAGTCATTGCATGTGTGTTCTTTTCTCATACCACATATGGATCCACCAGTGTCATTGCATGTGTGCTCTTTTCACAATCCACCTATGGATCCACCAGTGTCATTCATGTGTGTTCTTTTTACTCACAACAACCAGAGTCATTGCATGTGTGTTCTTTTCACATACCACATATGGATCCACCATTGTCATTGCATGTGTGCTCTTTTCACAATCCACCTATGGATCCACCAGTGTCATTACATGTGTGTTCTTTTTACTAACAACAACCAGAGTCATTTCATGTGTGTTCTTTTCACATACCACATATGGATCCACCAGTCTCATTGCATGTGTGTTCTTTTCACAATCCACCTATGGATCCACCAGTGTCATTGCATGTGTGTTCTTTTTACTCACAACAACCAGAGTCATTGCATGTGTGTTCGTTTCACATACCACATATGGATCCACCAGTGTCATTGCATGTGTGCTCTTTTCTCAATCCACCTATGGATCCACTAGTGTCATTGCATGTGTGTTCTTTTTACTAACAACAACCAAAGTCATTTCATGTGTGTTGTTTTCACATACCACATATGGATCCACCGGTGTCATTGCATGTGTGTTCTTTTCACAATCCACCTATGGATCCACCAGTGTCATTGCACGTGTGCTCTTTTTACTAACAACAACCAGAGTCATTGCATGTGTGTTCCCTTTAGAGACCACACATGGATCCACCAGTGTTATTGCATGTGAGTTCTTTTTACTAACAACAACTAGAGTCATTGAATGTGTGTTCTTTTCACATACCACATACGGATCCACCAATGTCATTGCATGTGTGTTCTTTTGACTAACAACAACTGGAGTCATTTCATGACTATTCTTTTCACATACCACATATGGATCCACCAGTGTCATTGAAATGTGTGTTCTCTTCAGAGACCACACATGGATCCACCAGTGTCATTGCATGTGTGTTCTATATACTAACAACAACTGGAGTCATTGCATGTGTGTTCTTTTCACATACCACATATGGATCCACCAGTGTCATTGAAATGTGTGTTCTCTTCAGAGACCACACATGGATCCACCAGTGTCATTGCATGTGTGTTCTTTTTACTAACAACAACTAGAGTCATTGCATGTGTGTTCTTTTCTCATACCACATATGGATCCACCAGTGTCATTGCATGTGTGCTCTTTTCACAATCCACCTATGGATCCACCAGTGTCATTCATGTGTGTTCTTTTTACTCACAACAACCAGAGTCATTGCATGTGTGTTCTTTTCACATACCACATATGGATCCACCATTGTCATTGCATGTGTGCTCTTTTCACAATCCACCTATGGATCCACCAGTGTCATTACATGTGTGTTCTTTTTACTAACAACAACCAGAGTCATTTCATGTGTGTTCTTTTCACATACCACATATGGATCCACCAGTCTCATTGCATGTGTGTTCTTTTCACAATCCACCTATGGATCCACCAGTGTCATTGCATGTGAGCTCTTTTTACTAACAACAACCAGAGTCATTGCATGTGTGTTCTTTTCACATACCACATATGGATCCACCAGTGTCATTGCATGTGTGGTCTTTTCACAATCCACCTATGGATCCAACAATGTCATTGCATGTGTGTTCTTTTTACTCACAACAACCAGAGTCATTGCATGTGTGTTCGTTTCACATACCACATATGGATCCACCAGTGTCATTGCATGTGTGCTCTTTTCACAATCCACCTATGGATCCACTAGTGTCATTGCATGTGTGTTATTTTTACTAACAACAACCAAAGTCATTTCATGTGGTGTCTTTTCACATACCACATATTGATCCACCGGTGTCATTGCATGTGTGTTCTTTTCACAATCCACCTATGGATCCACCAGTGTCATTGCACGTGTGCTCTTTTTACTAACAACAACCAGAGTCATTGCATGTGTGTTCTCTTCAGAGACCACACATGGATCCACCAGTGTCATTACATGTGTGTTCTTTTTACTAACAACAACCAGAGTCATTGAAATGTGTGTTCCCTTTAGAGACCACACATGGATCCACTAGTGTCATTGCATGTGTGTTCTTTATACTAACAACAACTGGAGTCATTGGATGTGTGTTCTTTTCACATACCACATATGGATCCACCAGTTTTATTGCATGTTTGCTCTTTTCACAATCCACCTATGGATCCACCAGTGTCATTGCATGTGTGTTCTTTCCACATACCACATATGGATCCACCAGTGTCATTGAAATGTGTGTTCTCTTGAGAGACCACACATGGATCCACCAGTGTCATTGCATGTGTGTTCTTTTTACTAACAACAACTAGAGTCATTGCATGTGTGTTCTTTTCACATACCATAAATGGATCCACCAGTGTCATTGCATGTGTGCTCTTTTCACAATCCACCTATCGATCCAGCAGTGTCATTGCATGTGTGTTCTTTTTACTCACAACAACCAGAGCCATTGCATGTGTGTTCTTTTCACATACCACATATGGATCCACCATTGTCATTGCATGTTTGCTCTTTTCACAATCCACCTATGGATCCACCAGTGTCATTGCATGTGTGTTCTTTTTAATCACAACAACCAGAGTCATTTCATGTGTTTTTTTTCACATACCACATATGGATCGACCAGTGTCATTGCATGTGTGTTCTTTTCACAATCCACCTATGGATCCACCAGTGTCATTGCATGTGTGCTCTTTTTACTAACAACAACCAGAGTCATTGCATGTGTGTTCTTTTCACATACCACATATGGATCCACCAGTGTCATTGCATGTTTGCTCTTTTCACAATCCACCTATGGATCCACCAATGTCATTGCATGTGTGTTATTTTTACTCACAACAACCAGAGTCATTACATGTGTGTTCTTTTCACATACCACATATGGATCCACCAGTATCATTGCATGTGTGCTCTTTTCACAATCCACCTATGGATCCACTAGTGTCATTGCATGTGTGTTCTTTTTACTAACAACAACCAGAGTCATTTCATGTGTGTTCTTTTCACATACCACGTATGGATCCACCAGTGTCATTGCATGTGTGTCCTTTTTACCCACAACAACCAGAGTCATTGCATGTGTGTTCTTTTGACATACCACATATGGATCCACCAGTTTCATTGCATGTGTGCTCTTTTCACAATCCACCTATGGATCCAGCAGTGTCATTGCTTGTGTGTTCATTTTACTAACAACAACTATAGTCATTTCATTTGTGTTCTCTTCAGAGACCAGACATGGATCCACCAGTGGGATTGCATGTGTGTTGTTTTTACTAACAACAACCAGAGTCATTCAAATGTGTGTTCTCTTCAGAGACCACACATGGATCCACCAGTGTCAATGCATGTGTGTTCTTTTTAGTAACAACAACCAGAGTCATTTCATGTGTGTTCTTTCCACATACCACATATGGATCCACCAGTGGCATTGCATGTGTGTTCTTTTCAAAATCCACCTATGGATCCACCAGTGTCATTGCATGTGTGCTCTTTTTACTAACAAAAACCAGAGTCATTGCATGTGTGTTCTTTTTCCTAACAACAACCAGAGTCATTGAAATGTGTATTCTCTTCAAAGACCACACATGGATCCACCAGTGTCATTGCATGTGTGTTCTTTTTACTAACAACAACCAGAGTCATTGCATGTGTGTTCTTTTCACATACCACATATGGATCCACCAGTGTCATTGAAATGTGTGTTCTCTTCAGAGACCACATATGGATCCACTAGTGTCATTGCATGTGTGTTATTTTTACTAACAACAACTGGAGTCATTGCATGTGTGTTCTTTTCACATACCACATATGGATCCACCAGTGTCATTGCATGTGTGCTCTTTTCACAATCCACCTATGGATCCACCAGTGTCATTGGATGTGTGTTCTTTTTACTAACAACAACTAGAGTCATTGCAAGTGTGTTCTTTTCACATACCACATATGGATCCACCAGTGTTACTGAAATGTGTGTTCTCTTCAGAGAGCACACATGGATACACCAGTGTCATTGCATGTGTGTTCTTTTTACTAACAACAACTAGAGTCATAGCATGTGTGTTCTTCTCACATACCACATATGGATCCACTAGTGTCATTGCATGTGTGCTCTTTTCACAATCCACCAATGGATCCACCAGTGTCATTGCATGTGTGTTCTTTTTACTCACAACAACCAGAGTCATTGCATGTGTTGTCTTTTCACATACCACATATGGATCCACCATTGTCATTGCATGTGTGCTCTTTTCACAATCCACCTATGGATCCACCAGTGTCATTGCATGTGTGTTCTTTTTACTAACAACAACCAGAGTCATTTCAGGTGTGTTCTTTTCACATACCACATATGGATCCACCAGTGTCATTGCATGTGTGTTCTTTTCACAATCCACCTATGGATCCACCAGTGTCATTTCATGTGTGATCTTTTTACTAACAACAACTAGAGTCATTGCATGTGTGTTCTTTTCACATACCACATATGGATCCACCAGTGTCATTGCATGTGTGGTCTTTTCACAATCCACCTATGGATCCAACAATGTCATTGCATGTGTGTTATTTTTACTCACAACAACCAGAGTCATTGCATGTGTGTTCGTTTCACATACCACATATGGATCCACCAGTGTCATTTCATGTGTGCTCTTTTCACAATCCACCTATGGATCCACTAGTGTCATTGCATGTGTGTTCTTTTTACTAACAACAACCAAAGTCATTTCATGTGTGTTGTTTTCACATACCACATATGGATCCACCGGTGTCATTGCATGTGTGTTTTTTTCACAATCCACCTATGGATCAACCAGTGTCATTGCACGTGTGCTCTTTTTACTAACAACAACCAGAGTCATTGCATGTGTGTTCTCTTCAGAGACCACACATGGATCCACCAGTGTCATTACATGTGTGTTCTTTTTACTAACAACAACCAGAGTCATTGAAATGTGTGTTCCCTTTAGAGACCACACATGGATCCACCAGTGTTATTGCATGTGAGTTCTTTTTATTAACAACAACTAGAGTAATTGAATGTGTGTTCTTTTCACATACCACATACGGATCCACCAATGTCATTGCATGTGTGTTCTTTTTACTAACAACAACTGGAGTCATTTCATGACTATTCTTTTCACATACCACATATGGATCCACCAGTGTCATTGAAATGTGTGTTCTCTTCAGAGACCACACATCGATCCACCAGTGTCATTGCATGTGTGTTCTATATACTAACAACAACTGGAGTCATTGCATGTGTGTTCTTTTCACATACCACATATGGATCCACCAGTGTCATTGAAATGTGTGCTCTCTTCAGAGACCACACATGGATCCACCAGTGTCATTGCATGTGTGTTCTTTTTACTAACAACAACTAGAGTCATTGCATGTATGTTCTTTTCCCATACCACATATGGATCCACCAGTGTCATTGCATGTGTTGTCTTTTCACAATCCACCTATGGATCCACCAGTGTCATTGCATGTGTGTTCTTTTTACTCACAACAACCAGAGTCATTGCATGTGTGTTCTTTTCACATACCACATATGGATCCACCATTGTCATTGCATGTGTGATCTTTTCACAATCCACCTATGGATCCACCAGTGTCATTGCATGTGTGTTCTTTTTACTAACAACAACCAGAGTCATTTCATGTGTGTTCTTTTCACATACCACATATGGATCCACTAGTCTCATTGCATGTGTGTTCTTTTCACAATCCACCTATGGATCCACCAGTGTCATTGCATGTGTGCTCTTTTTACTAACAACAACCAGAGTCATTGCATGTGTGTTCTTTTCACATACCACATATGGATCCACCAGTGTCATTGCATGTGTGGTCTTTTCACAATCCACCTATGGATCCAACAATGTCATTGCATGTGTGTTCTTTTTACTCACAACAACCAGAGTCATTGCATGTGTGTTCGTTTCACATACCACATATGGATCCACCAGTGTCATTACATGTGTGCTCTTTTCACAATCCACCTATGGATCCACTAGTGTCATTGCATGTGTGTTCTTTTTACTAACAACAACCAAAGTCATTTCATGTGGTGTCTTTTCACATACCACATATGGATCCACCGGTGTCATTGCATGTGTGTTCTTTTCACAATCCACCTATGGATCCACCAGTGTCATTGCACGTGTTCTCTTTTTACTAACAACAACCAGAGTCATTGCATGTGTGTTCTCTTCAGAGACCACACATGGATCCACCAGTGTCATTACATGTGTGTTCTTTTTACTAACAACAACCAGAGTCATTGAAATGTGTGTTCCCTTTAGAGACCACACATGGATCCACCAGTGTTATTGCATGTGAGTTCTTTTTACTAACAACAACTAGAGTCATTGAATGTGTGTTCTTTCACATACCACATACGGATCCACCAATGTCATTGCATGTGTGTTCTTTTTACTAAAAACAACTAGAGTCATTTCATGACTATTCTTTTCACATACCACATATGGATCCACAAGTGTCATTGAAATGTGTGTTCTCTTCGGAGACCACACATGGTTCCACCAGTGTCATTGCATGTGTGTTCTATATACTAACAACAACTGGACTGATTGCATGTGTGTTCTTTTCACATACCACATATGGATCCACCAGTGTCATTGAAATGTGTGTTCTCTTCAGAGACCACAGATGGATCCACCAGTGTCATTGCATGTGTGCTCTTTTTACTAACAACAACCAGAGTCATTGCATGTGTGTTCTTTTCACATACCACATATGGATCCACCAGTGTCATTGCATGTGTGGTCTTTTCACAATCCACCTATGGATCCAACAATGTCATTGCATGTGTGTTCTTTTTACTCACAACAACCAGAGTCATTGCATGTGTGTTCTTTTCACATACCACATATGGATCCACCATTGTCATTGCATGTGTGCTCTTTTCACTATCCACCTATGGATCCACCAGTGTCATTGCATGTGTGTTCTTTTTACTAACAACAACCAGAGTCATTTCATGTGTGTTCTTTTCACATACCACATATGGATCCACCAGTGTCATTGCATGTGTGTTCTTTTCACAATCCACCTATGGATCCACCAGTGTCATTGCATGTGTGCTCTTTTTACTAACAACAACCAGAGTCATTGCATGTGTGTTCTTTTCACATACCACATATGGATCCACCAGTGTCATTGCATGTGTGGTATTTTCATAATCCACCTATGGATCCAACAATGTCATTGCATTTGTGTTCTTTTTACTCACAACAACCAGAGTCATTGCATGTGTGTTCGTTTCACATACCACATATGGATCCACCAGTGTCATTGCATGTGTGCTCTTTTCACAATCCACCTATGGATCCAACAATGTCATTGCATGTGTGTTCTTTTTACTAACAACAACCAAAGTCATTTCATGTGTGTTGTTTTCACATACCACATATGGATCCACCGGTGTCATTGCATGTGTGTTCTTTTCACAATCCACCTATGGATCCACCAGTGTCATTGCACGTGTGCTCTTTTTACTAACAACAACCAGAGTAATTGCATGTGTGTTCTCTTCAGAGACCACACATGGATCCACCAGTGTCATTACATGTGTGTTCTTTTTACTAACAACAACCAGAGTCATTGAAATGTGTGTTCCCTTTAGAGACCACACATGGATCCACCAGTGTTATTGCATGTGAGTTCTTTTTACTAACAACAACTAGAGTCATTGAATGTGTGTTCTTTTCACATACCACATACGGATCCACCAATGTCATTGCATGTGTGTTCTTTTTACTAACAACAACTGGAGTCATATCATGACAATTCTTTTCACATACCACATATGGATCCACCAGTGTCATTGAAATGTGTGTTCTCTTCAGAGACCACACATGGATCCATCAGTGTCATTGCATGTGTGTTCTATATACTAACAACAACTGGAGTCATTGCATGTGTGTTCTTTTCACATACCACATATGGATCCACTAGTGTCATTGAAATGTGTGTTCTCTTCAGAGACCACACATGGATCCACCAGTGTCATTGCATGTGTGTTCTTTTTACTAACAACAACTAGAGTGATTGCATGTGTGTTCTTTTCTCATACCACATGTGGATCCACCAGTGTCATTGCATGTGTGCTCTTTTCACAATCCACCTATGGATCCACCAGTGTCATTGCATGTGTGTTCTTTTTACTCACAACAACCAGAGTCATTGCATGTGTGTTCTTTTCACATACCACATATGGATACACCATTGTCATTGCATGTGTGCTCTTTTCACAATCCACCTATGGATCCACCAGTGTCATTGCATTGTGTTCTTTTTACTAACAACAACCAGAGTCATTTCATGTGTGTTATTTTCACATACCACATATGGATCCAGCAGTGTCATTGCATGTGTGTTCTTTTCACAATACACCTATGGATCCACCAGTGTCATTGCATGTGTGCTATTTTTACTAACAACAACCAGAGTCATTGCATGTGTGTTCTTTTCACATACCACATATGGATCCACCAGTGTCACTGCATGTGTGGTCTTTTCACAATCCACCTATGGATCCAACAATGTCATTGCACGTGTGTTCCTTTTACTCACAACAACCAGAGTCATTGCATGTGTGTTCGTTTCACATACCACATATGGATCCACCAGTGTCATTGCATGTGTGCTCTTTTCACAATCCACCTATGGATCCACTAGTGTCATTGCATGTGTGTTCTTTTTACTAACAACAACCAAAGTCATTTCATGTGTGTTGTTTTCACATACCACATATGGATCCACCGGTGTCATTGCATGTGTGTTCTTTTCATAATCCACCTATGGATCCACCAGTGTCATTGCACGTGTGCTCTTTTTACTAACAACAACCAGAGTCATTGCATGTGTGTTCTCTTCAGAGACCACACATGGATCCACCAGTGTCATTGCATGTGTGTTCTTTTGACTAACAACAACCAGAGTCATTGAAATGTGTGTTCTCTTCAGAGACCACACATGGATACACCAGTGTCATTGCGTGTGTGTTCTTTTTACTAACAACAACCAGAGTAATTGCATGTGTGTTCTTTTCACATACCACATATGGATCCACCAGTGTCATTGAAATGTGTGTTCTCTTCAGAGACCACATATGGATCCACCAGTGTCATTGCATGTGTATTATTTTTACTAACAACAACTGGAGTCATTGCATGTGTGTTCTTTTCACATACCACATATGGATCCACCAGTGTCATTGCATGTGTGCTCTTTTCACAATCCACCTATGGATCCACCAGTGTCACTGGATGTGTGTTCTTTTTACTAACAACAACTAGAGTCATTGCATGTGTGTTCTTTTCACATACCACATATGGATCCACCAGTGTTATTGAAATGTGTGTTCTCTTCAGAGAGCACACATGGACCCACCAGTGTCATTGCATGTGTGTTCTTTTTAATAACAACAACTGGAGTCATTGCATGTTTGTTCTTTTCACATACCACATATGGATTCACCAGTGTCATTGCATGAATGCTCTTTTCAGAATCCACCAATGGATCCACCAGTGTCATTGCATGTGTGTTATTTTTACTAACAACAACCAGAGCCACTGCATGTGTGTTCTTTTCACATACCACATATGGATCCACCAGTGTCATTGCATGTGTGCTCTTTCCACAATCCACCTATGGATCCACCAGTGTCATTGCATGTGTGCTCTTTTTACTAACAACACCAGAGTCATTGCATGTGTGTTTTTTTCACATACCACATATAGATCCACCAGTGTCATTGCATGTGTGTTCTATATACTAACAACAACTGGAGTCATTGCATGTGTGTTCTTTTCACATACCACATATGGATCCACCAGTGTCATTGAAATGTGTGTTCTCTTCAGAGACCACACATGGATCCACCAGTGTCATTGCATGTGTGTTCTTTTTACTAACAACAACTAGAGTCATTGCATGTCTGTTCTTTTCTCATACCACATATGGAAGCACCAGTGTCATTGCATGTGTGCTCTTTTCACAATCCACCTATGGATCCACCAGTGTCATTGCATGTGTGTTCTTTTTACTCACAACAACCAGAGTCATTGCATGTGTGTTCTTTTCACATACCACATATGGATCCACCATTGTCATTGCATGTGTGCTCTTTTCACAATCCACCTATGGATCCACCAGTGTCATTGCATGTGTGCTCTTTGTACTAACAACAACCAGAGTCATTGCATGTGTGTTCTTTTCACATACCACATATGGATCCACCAGTGTCATTGCATGTGTGGTCTTTTCACAATCCACCTATGGATCCAACAATGTCATTGCATGTGTGTTCTTTCTACTCACAACAACCAGAGTCATTGCATGTGTGTTCGTTTCACATACCACATATGGATCCACCAGTGTCATTGCATGTGTGCTCTTTTCACAATCCACCTATGGATCCACTAGTGTCATTGCATGTGTGTTCTTTTTACTAACAACAACCAAAGTCATTTCATGTGTGTTGTTTTCACATACCACATATGGATCCACCGGTGTCATTGCATGTGTGTTCTTTTCACAATCCACCCATGGATCCACCAGTGTCATTGCACGTGTGCTCTTTTTACTAACAACAACCAGAGTCATTGCATGTGTGTTCTCTTCAGAGGCCATACATGGATCCACCAGTGTCATTACATGTGTGTTCTTTTTACTAACAACAACCAGAGTCATTGAAATGTGTGTTCCCTTTAGAGACCACACATGGATCCACCAGTGTTATTGCATGTGAGTTCTTTTTACTAACAACAACTAGAGTCATTGAATGTGTGTTCTTTTCACATACCACATACGGATCCACCAATGTCATTGCATGTGTGTTCTTTTTACTAACAACAACTGTAGTCATTTCATGACTATTCTTTTCACATACCACATATGGATCCACCTGTGTCATTGAAATGTGTATTCTCTTCAGAGACCACACATGGATCCACCAGTGTCATTGCATGTGTGTTCTATATACTAACAACTGGAGTCATTGCATGTGTGTTCTTTTCACATACCACATATGGATCCACCAGTGTCATTGAAATGTGTGTTCTCTTCAGAGACCACACATGGATCCACCAGTGTCATTGCATGTGTGTTCTTTTTACTAACAACAACTAGAGTCATTGCATGTGTGTAATTTTCACATACCACATATGGATCCACCAGTGTCATTGCATGTGTTCTCTTTTCACAATCCACCTATGGATCCACCAGTGTCATTGCATGTGTGTTCTTTTTACTCACTACAACCAGAGTCATTGCATGTGTGTTCTTTTCACATACCACATATGGATCCACCATTGTCATTGCATGTGTGCTCTTTTCACAATCCACCTATGGATCCACCATTGTCATTGCATGTGTGTTCTTTTTACTAACAACAACCAGAGTCATCTCATGTGTGTTCTTTTCACATACCACATATGGATCCACCAGTGTCATTGCATGTGTGTTCTATTCACAATCCACCTATGGATCCACCAGTGTCATTGCATGTGTGCTCTTTTTACTAACAACAACCAGAGTCATTGCATGTGTGTTCTTTTCACATACCACATATGGATCCACAAGTGTCATTGCATGTGTGGTCTTTTCACAATCCACCTATGGATCCAACAATGTCATTGCATGTGTGTTCTTTTTACTCACAACAACCAGTGTCATTGCATGTGTGTTCGTTTCACATACCACATATGGATCCACCAGTGTAATTGCATGTGTGCTCTTTTCACAATCCACCTATGGATCCACTAGTGTCATTGCATGTGTGTTCTTTTTACTAACAACAACCAAAGTCATTTCATGTGTTGTCTTTTCACATACCACATATGGATCCACCGGTGTCATTGCATGTGTGTTCTTTTCACAATCCACCTATGGATCCACCACTATCATTGCACGTGTGCTCTTTTTACTAACAACAACCAGAGTCATTGCATGTGTGTTCTCTTCAGAGACCACACATGGATCCACCAGTGTCATTGCATGTGTGTTCTTTTGACTAACAACAACCAGAGTCATTGAAATGTGTGTTCTCTTCAGAGACCACACATGGATCCACCAGTGTCATTGCGTGTGTGTTCTTTTTACTAACAACAACCAGAGTCATTGCATGTGTGTTCTTTTCACATACCACATATGGATCCACCAGTGTCATTGAAATGTGTGTTCTCTTCAGAGACCACATATGGATCCACCAGTGTCATTGCATGTGTGTTATTTTTACTAACAACAACTGGAGTCATTGCATGTGTGTTCTTTTCACATACCACATATGGATCCACCAGTGTCATTGCATGAGTGCCTTTTTCACAATCCACCTATGGATCCACCAGTGTCATTGGATGTGTGTTCTTTTTACTAACAACAACTAGAGTCATTGCATGTGTGTTCTTTTCACATACCACATATGGATCCACAAGTGTTATTGAAATGTGTGTTCTCTTCAGAGAGCACACATGGACGCACCAGTGTCATTGCATGTGTGTTCTTTTTAATAACAACAACTGGAGTCATTGCATGTTTGTTCTTTTCACATACCACATATGGATCCACCAGTGTCATTGCATGTGTGCTCTTTTCAGAATCCACCAATGGATCCACCAGTGTCATTGCATGTGTGTTATTTTTACTAACAACAACCAGAGTCACTGCATGTGTGTTCTTTTCACATACCACATATGGATCCACCAGTGTCATTGCATGTGTGCTCTTTCCACAATCCACCTATGGATCCACCAGTGTCATTGCATGTGTGCTCTTTTTACTAACAACACCAGAGTCATTGCATGTGTGTTTTTTTCACATACCACATATAGATCCACCAGTGTCATTGCATGTGTGTTCTATATACTAACAACAACTAGAGTCATTGCATGTGTGTTCTTTTCACATACCACATATGGATCCACCAGTGTCATTGAAATGTGTGTTCTCTTCAGAGACCACACATGGATCCACCAGTGTCATTGCATGTGTGTTCTTTTTACTAACAACAACTAGAGTCATTGCATGTCTGTTCTTTTCTCATACCACATATGGATCCACCAGTGTCATTGTATGTTTGCTCTTTTCACAATCCACCTATGGATCCACCAGTGTCATTGCATGTGTGTTCTTTTTACTCACAACAACCAGAGTCATTGCATGTGTGTTCTTTTCACATACCACATATGGATCCACCATTGTCATTGCATGTGTGCTCTTTTCACAATCCACCTATGGATCCACCAGTGTCATTGCATGTGTGTTCTTTTTACTAACAACAACCAGAGTCATTTCATGTGTGTTATTTTCACATACCACATATGGATCCACCAGTGTCATTGCATGTGTGCTCTTTGTACTAACAACAACTAGAGTCATTGCATGTGTGTTCTTTTCACATACCACATATGGATCCACCAGTGTCATTGCATGTGTGGTCTTTTCACAATCCACCTATGGATCCAACAATGTCATTGCATGTGTGTTCTTTCTACTCACAACAACCAGAGTCATTGCATGTGTGTTCGTTTCACATACCACATATGGATCCACCAGTGTATTGCATGTGTGCTCTTTTCACAATCCACCTATGGATCCACTAGTGTCATTGCATGTGTGTTCTTTTTACTAACAACAACCAAAGTCATTTCATGTGTGTTGTTTTCACATACCACATATGGATCCACCGGTGTCATTGCATGTGTGTTCTTTTCACAATCCACCTATGGATCCACCAGTGTCATTGCACGTGTGCTCTTTTTACTAACAACAACCAGAGTCATTGCATGTGTGTTCTCTTCAGAGACCATACATGGATCCACCAGTGTCATTACATGTGTGTTCTTTTTACTAACAACAACCAGAGTCATTGAAATGTGTGTTCCCTTTAGAGACCACACATGGATCCACTAGTGTTATTGCATGTGAGTTCTTTTTACTAACAACAACTAGAGTCATTGAATGTGTGTTCTTTTCACATACCACATACGGATCCACCAGTGTCATTGCATGTGTGTTCTTTTTACTAAGAACAACTGGACTCATTGCATGTCTGTTCTTTTCAAATACCACATATGGATCCACCAGTGTCATTGCATGTGTGCTCTTTTCACAATCCACCTATGGATCCACCAGCGTCATTGGATATGTGTTCCTTTTACTAACAACAACCAGTCATTGCATGTGTGTTCTTTTCACATACCACATATGGATCCACTAGTGTCATTCCATTTGTGCTGTTTTCACAATCCACCTATGGATCCACCAGTGTCATTGCATGTGTGTTCTTTTTACTAACAACAATGAGAGTCATTGCATGTGTGTTCTTTTCACATACCACATATGGATCCACCGGTGTCATTGCATGTGTGTTATTTTCACAATACACTTGTGGATCCACCAGTATCATTGCATGTGTGCTCTTTTTACTAACAACAACCAGAGTCATTGCATGTGTGTTCTCTTCATAGACCACACATGGATCCACCAGTGTCATTCCATGTGTGTTCTTTTTACTAACAACAACCAGAGTCATTGAAATGTGTGTTCTATTCTGAGACCACACATGGATCCGCCAGTGTCATTGCATGTGTGTTCTTTTTACTACCAACAACCAGAGTCATTGCATGTGTGTTCTTTTCACATACCACATATGGATCCACCAGTGTCATTGCATGTGTGCTCTTTTCACAATCCACCTATGGATCCACCAGTGTCATTGCATGTGTGTTCTTTTTACTAACAACAACCAGAGTCATCTCATGTGTGTTCTTTTCACATACCACATATGGATCCACCAGTGTCATTGCATGTGTGCTCTTTTCACAATCCACCTATGGATCCACCAGTGTCATTGCATGTGTGCTCTTTTTACTAACAACAACCAGAGTCATTGCATGTGTGTTCTTTTCACATACCACATATGGATCCACAAGTGTCATTGCATGTGTGGTCTTTTCACAATCCACCTATGGATCCAACAATGTCATTGTATGTGTGTTCTTTTTACTCACAACTACCAGAGTCATTGCATGTGTGTTCGTTTCACATACCACATATGGATCCACCAGTGTCATTGCATGTGTGCTCTTTTCACAATCCACCTATGGATCCACTAGTGTCATTGCATGTGTGTTTTTTTACTAACAACAACCAAAGTCATTTCATGTGGTGTCTTTTCACATACCACATATGGATCCACCGGTGTCATTGCATATGTGTTCTTTTCACAATCCACCTATGGATCCACCACTATCATTGCACGTGTGCTCTTTTTACTAACAACAACCAGAGTCAATGCATGTGTGTTCTCTTCAGAGACCACACATGGATCCACCAGTGTCATTGCATGTGTGTTCTTTTGACTAACAACAACCAGAGTCATTGAAATGTGTGTTCTCCTCAGAGACCACACATGGATCCACCAGTGTCATTGCGTGTGTGTTCTTTTTACTAACAACAACCAGAGTCATTGCATGTGTGTTCTTTTCACATACCACATATGGATCCACCAGTGTCATTGAAATGTGTGTTCTCTTCAGAGACCACATATGGATCCACCAGTGTCATTGCATGTGTGTTATTTTTACTAACAACAACTGGAGTCATTGCATGTGTGTTCTTTTCACATACCACATATGGATCCACCAGTGTCATTGCATGTGTGGTCTTTTCACAATCCACCTATGGATCCACCAATGTCATTGCATGTCTGTTCTTTTTACTCACAACAACCAGAGTCATTGCATGTGTGTTCGTTTCACATACCACATATGGATCCACCAGTGTCATTGCATGTGTGCTCTTTTCACAATCCACCTATGGATCCACTAGTGTCATTGCATGTGTGTTCTTTTTACTAACAATAACCAAAGTCATTTCATGTGTTTTTTTTCACATACCACATATGGATCCACCGGTGTCATTGCATGTGTGTTCTTTTCACAATCCTCCTATGGATCCACCAGTGTCATTGCATGTGTGTCCTTTTTACCCACAACAACCAGAGTAATTGCATGTGTGTTCTTTTGACATACCACATATGGATCCACCAGTTTCATTGCATGTGTGCTCTTTTCACAATCCACCTATGGATCCACCAGTGTCATTGCATGTGTGTTCTTTTTACTCACAACAACCAGAGTCATTGCATGTGTGTTCTTTTCACATACCACATATGGATCCACCAGTGTCATTGCATGTGTGCTCTTTTCACAATCCACCTATGGATCCACCAGTGTCATTGCATGTGTGTTCTTTTTACTAACAACAACCAGAGTCATTTCATGTGTGCTCATTTCACATACCACATATGGATCCACCAGTGTCATTGCATGTGTGTTCTTCTCACAATCCACCTATGGATCCACCAGTGTCATTGCATGTGTGCTCTTTTTACTAACAACAAACAGAGTCATTGCATGTATGTTCTTTTCACATACCACATATGGATCCACCAGTGTCATTGCATGTGTGGTCTTTTCACAATCCACCTATGGATCCACCAATGTCATTGCATGTCTGTTCTTTTTACTCACAACAACCAGAGTCATTGCATGTGTGTTCGTTTCACATACCACATATGGATCCACCAGTGTCATTGCATGTGTGCTCTTTTCACAATCCACCTATGGATCCACCAGTGTCATTGGATGTGTGTTCTTTTTACTAACAACAACTAGAGTCATTGCATGTGTGTTCTTTGCACATACCACATATGGATCCACCAGTGTTATTGAAATGTGTGTTCTCTTCAGAGAGCACACATGGACCCACCAGTGTCATTGCATGTGTGTTCTTTTTAATAGCAACAACTGGAGTCATTGCATGTTTGTTCTTTTCACATACCACATATGGATCCACCAGTGTCATTGCATGTGTGCTCTTTTCAGAATCCACCAATGGATCCACCAGTGTCATTGCATGTGTGTTATTTTTACTAACAACAACCAGAGTCACTACATGTGTGTTCTTTTCACATACCACATATGGATCCACCAGTGTCATTGCATGTGTGCTCTTTCCACAATCCACCTATGGATCCACCAGTGTCATTGCATGTGTGCTCTTTTTACTAACAACACCAGAGTCATTGCATGTGTGTGTTTTTCACATACCACATATAGATCCACCAGTGTCATTGCATGTGTGTCCTTTTCACAATCCACCTATAGATCCAACAGTGTCATTGCATGTGTGCTCTTTTTACTAACAACAACCAGAGTCATTGAAATGTGTGTTCTCTTTAGAGACCACACATGGATCCACCAGTGTCATTGCATGTGAGTTCTTTTCACAATCCACCTATGGATCCACCAGTGTCATTGCATGTGTGTTCTTTTCACATACCACATATGGATCCACTAGTGTCATTGAAATGTGTGTTCTCTTCAGAGACCACACATGGATCCACCAGTGTCATTGCATGTGTGTTCTTTTTACTAACAACAACTAGTCATTGCATGTGTGTTCTTTTCACATACCACATATGGATCCAGCAGTGTCATTGCATGTGTGCTCTTTTCACAATCCACCCATGGATATACCAGTGTCATTGCATGTGTGCTCTTTTTACTCACAACAACCAGAGTCATTGCATGTGTGTTCGTTTCACATACCACATATGGATACACCAGTGTCATTGCATGTGTGCTCTTTTCACAATCCACCTATGGATCCACTAGTATCATTGCATGTGTGTTCTTTTTACTAACAACAACCAAAGTCATTTCATGTGTTTTTTTCACATACCACATTTGGATCCACCGGTGTCATTGCATGTGTGTTCTTTTCACAATCCACCTATGGATCCACCAGTGTCATTGCATGTGTGTCCTTTTTACCCACAACAACCAGAGTCATTGCATGTGTGTTCTTTTGACATACCACATATGGATCCACCAGTTTCATTGCATGTGTGCTCTTTTCACAATCCACCTATGGATCCACCAGTGTCATTGCATGTGTGTTCTTTTTACTAACAACAACCAGAGTAATTTCATATGTGTTCTTTTCACATACCACATATGGATCCACCATTGTCATTGCATCTGTGTTCTTTTCACAATCCACCTGTGCATCCACCTGTGTCATTGCATGTGTGCTCTTTTTACTAACAACAACCAGAGTCATTGCATGTGTGTTCTCTTCAGAGACCACACATGGATCCACTAGTGTCATTGCATGTGTGTTGTTTTTACTAACAACAACCAGAGTCATTCAAATGTGTGTTCTCTTCAGAGACCACACATGGATCCACCAGTGTCATTGCATGTGTGTTATTTTTAGTAACAACAACCGGAGTCATTTCATGTGTGTTCGTTTCACATACCACATATGGATCCACCAGTGGCATTGCATGTGTGTTCTTTTCACAATCCACCTATGGATCCACCAGTGTCATTGCATGTGTTCTCTTTTTACTAACAACAACCAGAGTCATTGCATGTGTGTTCTCTTTAGAGAGCACACATGGATCCACCAGTTCCATTGCATGTGTGTTCTTTTTACTAACAACAACCAGAGTCATTGAAATGTGTGTTCTCTTCAGAGAGCACACATGGATCCACCAGTGTCATTGCATGTGTGTTCTTTTTACTAAGAACAACTGGACTCATTGCATGTCTGTTCTTTTCACATACCACATATGGATCCACCAGTGTCATTGCATGTGTGCTCTTTTCACAATCCACCTATGGATCCACCAGTGTCATTGGATGTGTGTTCCTTTTACTAACAACAACCAGAGTCATTGCATGTGTGTTCTTTTCACATACCACATATGGATCCACTAGTGTCATTCCATTTGTGCTGTTTTCACAATCCACCTATGGATCCACCAGTGTCATTGCATGTGTGTTCTTTTTACTAACAACAACGAGAGTCATTGCATGTGTGTTCTTTTCACATACCACATGGATCCACCAGTGTCATTGCATGTGTGTTCTTTTCACAATACACTTGTGGATCCACCAGTATCATTGCATGTGTGCTCTTTTTACTAACAACAACCAGAGTCATTGCATGTGTGTTCTCTTCATAGACCACACATGGATCCACCAGTGTCATTGCATGTGTGTTCTTTTTACTAACAACAACCAGAGTCATTGAAATGTGTGTTATATTCTGAGACCACACATGGATCCGCCAGTGTCATTGCATGTGTGTTCTTTTTACTAACGACAACCAGAGTCATTGCATGTGTGTTCTTTTCACATACCACATATGGATCCACCAGTGTCATTACATGTGTGTCCTTTTCACAATCCACCTATAGATCCACCAGTGTCATTGCATGTGTGCTCTTTTTACTAACAACAACCAGAGTCATTGGATGTGTGCATGTGTGTTCTTTTTACTAACAACAACCAGAGTCAGTGAAATGTGTGTTCTCTTCAAAGACCACACATGGATCCACCAGTTTTATTGCATGTGAGTTCTTTTTACTAACAACAACCAGAGTCATTGAATGTGTGTTATTTTCACATACCACATATGGATCCACCAGTGTCATTGCATGTGTGTTCTTTTTACTAATAACAACTTGAGTCATTTCATGACTATTCTTTTCACATACCACATATGGATCCACCAGTGTCATTGAAATGTGTGTTCTCTTCAGAGAGCTCACATGGATCCACCAGTGTCACTGCCTGGGTGTTCTTTTTACGAACAACAACTGGAGTCATTGTGTAAGGTCCCCAACCTTTAATAAGATTGAGCCCCCTGTGTTTACAATGCTAGTCCCTGGATCAATAGCTAGCATCCACAGTTTAGATGTAATATCAGGAAACAAAGGTCATAATACAACTTTATAACCAGGAATAAAATAATTTTATTACATCAAACATAGCTCATTGGCTATTTACATTACATTGCAGCGGAATAACTATAAGCATGGGGTCCTTCATCTTCAAAGTGCCACAGGCAGATGTTGGTTGTAGACTTTGTAATACTAATCAATCAATCTTCACTAAAATCAATCAGACCTGCAACATTACAAATTACAGCCACAAGGGTCAATACATTTGAATTGTATTGGCAAGTGATACTTTCGTAGTATAGTGGAGTCTAACATCTATATGCATTTGGCTAAGTGGAGTTGAGGCTTGCATTGCTCAAAATAGATTTTTCCCTAACACTTTGAAAATACTAAGTTTTTGCTTTGATAAAATCTTTCCCAAGACATCTACCAATCAAAGACTGAAGATCCACTCAGGGCATCTACCAATCAAAGACTGAAGATTTGCTTGGCAAAGTCATTTTTCCTCAATCAAAGATTTCAAGATCCTTGTTCCAAGCCATCTCTCCATCAAAGATTGAAGAATTCACACAACCCTTGTTCACCCACAAGTTTTAATTTAGAAATTTGAATGATGAGATTCTTGATTGCTTCCATGTCTTGATGCTCAAATTGTCCTTTACCAGGGACATGGCTAAGTACTTAGGTTTTACACTCTGCAGAGGTGGTGCACTTTCCCCACAAGACTTGGTTTCCCAAGACAAGATCCTTCAGAAGCCTTTCCTTAGTCAAATGGACGCGCTCCAACCTATCAAACACTACCACCCACTGTCCATATGGCTAAGTTCTTGTAACCTATATGATCATGGCAGAGCCCATATTGCCAAGTGGTTGCACTTGAAGCTTCTCAACATTTGACATCTTAAATCTCTTTGTTTCCTGGGTGGCCATCCACAAGTGAGATACACTAAGGTAAACCATAAACATGGGCCTTGTGAACCACTCAACCAAAATCCACCAAGCAAGTCCCATTCCACCCAGGAGATTCATTAACTTAGTTGTTTTGTTAAATAAAACACAAGTCCTCAGACTTAGAGATTTTTCCATAGTATGAATATATATTCCACCCAGGTTTTCTATTAGCTAGGCTAAGCTTGGTAGTAATAGGATTCCTAACTTAGGAAAATCCTACTAAGGATTCATCTACTAGGTTTTCCTATAGCAAAGTCTATACTTAGCAAAACAAAATCCATGCAAGTTTTACTTAGCAAAAACACTAATGCATAGTGAAAATAATGGGACAAAAGATATGAAGCATCACTTGCCTTTTTGGTAGAGGGTATAAGTTCACTTCTTGTCCTTGCAACAACCACACTCTTCAAGTCACTACAAATCAATCAAGCAAGGCACAAACTTAATCTACCAATCAAGCAAACACAAATTCAATTCACATTCCAAACCAAAGTCAAACAAACAATTTTTCACACACAAAGTAATGGGATCTAAGTCATGCATAAGCATGCAAAGGTTGGTTCTATTGTAAGGATGGTCTCTACTAGGCTATTGCAAAACCATTTTTCACACACAAAGTAATGATGATCTAAGTCACATTCCAAAACCATTTTTAATAATAACCACATTTCTATTTTGACTAGAAATGGTTTTAAATCAAAGAATCATTATTTTGTTTCACCAAATGAGTTGCTATTGCAAAACTTGGTGTCTTTGGTCAGTAGGTTTGGATCAAAACATTTTCTCAAAGTTTTTACTCAAAAACATTTTCATAAACAAAACAATAGTTTTATTTAGCTAGAAATGGACTAAACCAAGTAATCCATTCTAAACTTTTCCAAATCATTTTCCAAAACATGGGTTGGTCTCTAGGGTCAGTAAGGTCACAACAAACCAATTTGCAAAGGTTTTAACCCAAAAATCATTTTTAAACAATTTTTCTAATCTAAACAAGCTATCAAATGTTTCTGCATAATCAACCAATCTAACAAATACTATTTGCTAAACTAAGGGCAGGGTTGGTTAGATCTTGCTCTCCTGAATCCAACGACATAAAATTTGTAATTTTTGGACGTGTGGATCCAAAGATACAAGGGTTTGAAGTTTGCAAATACTTCTGTTTTCAAATCTGTTTTTAAACCTAATACTGGCCACGCGTCAGTATCTTACTGGACGGTACCGCTTCGCGTGGATCGGCAACATGGACCGCAGGATCTAGTTAGATCGCACGGCGCAGGGCGCGTACCTCTTCGCGGTTAAGTTAATCTATCGTAGCCGTTCGATCCAGATCCTACGTCTACTATCGTATTGACCTAATTCTGGCGGCACAGCGATGGTGGCTGGCGGCGGAGCTGTCGGTCGATGACGGAGGCGACGCTACAGGAGGTAAGGGAGAGGGAGGGGTTGCTCACTGGGCTCAGGGGGTCACGGCGATGCTCAAGGTACTCGCGGTTGGTCAAGGGGCGCTCGGGGTCAGGTGGAATCTCTCGCCGGAGTAGAGGACAGTGTCGGGAGCTTCTGCTTGATGACGGGGATGGGGCTGCTGTCCACCAGAGGGCAAGAAACCGATGCGGTTAGATGCGCAAGGACACGGCGAATGTGTGTGCATGAACGAGAAGGCGCGGGGCGGTCTGGTTCACCTGGGAGACGTCGCCGGAGAAGAACCAGACGACGGCGATGCTGGTGGTTGTCGAGGTCGAGGATAGGGGCTCCCTAGGACAAACGAATAGCATTATTAGGTCCGCGAGAGCATGGCAGTCATCATCGTATCCATGGGGAAGAGAGGGGTGGTCGGATTTTACCGGAGGAACTCGACGGAGAAAGAGGCAGACGGCGGCGCTCAGAAGCTTGATGTAGTCGACACTCTGGGGCGCCCGCGGGTGAGCTGCGGCTGCGTATCATTGGGAAATGCTGAGCACAGCTGCGTGCTCGAGGAGGAAGGAGGGGGCGTGTGCTGGCCGGAATCGGCGAGGGAAGTCGTCGGAGCAGCGGCGGTTCGGGGAGAAATTGGAGCGGCCTGGGGGCGAGCTTGGGGGAGGAGACAGAGGGAAACGGGGGAGAGAACGCTGGCGTTTTATCGAGCATGGTCAAGGCGAGGAGTTACACAGGCATTAATGCGAATTAAGGTCGCGGAATAACTGCAGAAACGGCGACGAGGAGGGGGAGAAGGGGTCGTGCGGGTGAGGTGGAAGAGCAGTAGAGGTGGGGTCCAGACGTCCGCGGGAAATGAAAGGAGACGGAGGGTCCACTGGTCAATCTCTGTCTGGGTGCGGTTCTGAGTGGAAAGAAACGCTTCGGGAGGGAGAAAAGAGCTGCTGTTGGGCCAAATTGGGTTGGGTCCTTTCTTTTCTTTTTTTTACATGCCCTTCTTTTTCCTTTTCTAAATCTTTTTCTGTTTTGAATTTCAATCAATCAAACAATCAAACCACACTCAAATCAATTCAAACAATCAACAAATTTTCATTTGAATTTGGTTCTGTTTATCAACATAATCCAAATCTCAAAATGAAATAATATTTTTATTTATTTTAGGATCCATTTATTAATTAAATAAATTGGATCTTTAGTTATTTAATAAAATAGGGTTTGATTTATTTAACAAAATTTCCATTTGAAATCCAAATACTTTCAAAACCAAACCAGTAGGTTTTATTTGAAAATAAGGATATTTGGAAATCTTGTATTAACAAAATAACCTTTTATTTTAGGTTCCATTAATAATTAAATAAATGGACCTTAGTTAATAATCCATATAGGATTTTTTTATTTAAAACTTTATTTTGAAATCCAAAATAAAACCAAAACACTTTAGTAGGTTTTATTTTGAGAAATCAAAATACTTGGAAAACTTATTTAAAATAAGTTTTAGTGTTTATTTAAAATGGGAAAAGCCTTTACTTAAATAAAATTGGATATTTAAATCCTTATTATTTTATTTAAATAAACCTTTACTCATTTTAACAAAACAAAATATTTTAATTTCCTTTATTAAATGTTTATCTTTTTAATCCCCTTAGGATTATTTGTTCACCAAAAGGTATGGGTTCTGGTAAGGGCTTTATTGGCTTTGGAAATTCAATTTCCTTATCTTATTATATTCATAAGATTTTGTCTATGGTTCCAAACTAAGTGAAACCAATCTCTATGGTCTTTTCTTGATCCTTTGTGATTATTTGTTGATCAGATTTGGTATGGATCAAATCCATAGATTTGGAGATACTTTGGAAAATGATTTCCTTCCATTAGGGCTTAGGGATTTTGATTTACTTTCCTAGTGTTCAAATTTCCAGATACATTCATTGAGGAATGCATTTCCCTTGATTTGGATTTTTGTTGAATTCAAACTTCTACCAAAGTTTGTTCAAGATGGGATTTCAGTTTCCTTTTAGAAACAAAAGTTTCTTTTCACCCTGATTTTCAACAAAATTTATTTTGTTTATTTTATTTTTCACATTACAAGATTTGGAAAATCTTGGGATGTGACAGGCTACCACCCTTAAAAGAAATCTCGTCCCGAGATTTGGGGAGGCTAGGGTTACAAGCAGGTTCAAAACAACTAGGGTACTACCACCCTTAAAATTTTTCCAACTAACTACATCTTGGCTTGCTTGGAATCTTGATGAAACTTCCTTGGGAAAACTTCTGCATAGTGGCCTTTATTTCCATACTTGACTCATGGGCCAAGGTTGAGTTTCTCCATAGGCTTGATCAACTTGTTCTTCATCTTTTCTGGACAGTTGCTTGCATAGTGTCCTGGGTTTTTGCAATTGAAACATATCAATTGGCTGATATCTTTCTTTTCCTTTGGTGTCATTGCCTCTTGTTTGTTTATTTGGTCCATCTTCTTTTCTGGGCATTCATTGGCATAATGTCCCATCTCTTTGCATTTGAAACATTGCACTTGTGTAATATCCTTCTTGCTAGTGTTGGGGCATTTCTTCTTCTTCTTTTTGGGTCTCTCCAAAGCTAGGAGTTCTTCTAGTTCATGTTCTTCATAGGTGGGAGATCTTTCTCTCTTCTTGGGGCATTGATCTTCATGTTCCTTGGATGCATGTTCCTTGTATCCAAAAGTATTGCTAGCTTGGGTTCCTTCTAGATTAACATCTTTGTCATCCTTGTTGTCATTAGCTCCTTGGGAAAAGTTTTCTCTCATGTTGATCATTTGAGTAACCAATCCTTGCAACAGTTGGGATTGAAGTTTCAAAATCCTTTTATGGCTGGGTCTAATCCATTGTTGTTGGCTAAAAGCTGAGTTGTCTCTTGGCTCAACTGGTTTTGGGTTGCTATGAGTTCTCTCATGTTGTCCTCTTGATTGTTGTTGTCACCATCCTTGATGTTGGAGTTTCTTGGAGAAGTCATCTGTTTGGGGTTGGATTTGGGATTAGAATAGACAAAAGATTTTTCTAAGGAAATATTTCTAATCACACACATCACAAAACACACAAGCAATGTGCAAGCAATCACAAACAAACACTCCACTCAAACAACAAGTTTCAAGCACATACTTAGGCAACCAAAAATATTTTTGTTACACCACATAAGTTGGTGGGTTTGACTTAAACTAAATATGGTGGTCCATCTATATGGTTCACTTGTGATCTTCCCATTCTTCTTGGTTCTTCTTGAATGAGATCTTTGTATCCTTGGAGAATTCTTGTGTCTTGGTCACAAAACTTCAAAGGTGATGATGGCTTCTTCTAAGTTGGGTTTCCTTAGTCTTCAAATCTTGAGCAAGATTTCTTGTATCACTTGTAGTCCTTAGTGTCATCCAAGTTGGAAGTCCTTGGTGAATATGCTGAAGATGTTGAAGTCATTAGAGTTGAAGAAGTTGAAGATGTCCTTTGCTCATGGTGAAGTCTTTGGTCATGGGGTAGGCTTTTCCATCAAGTTTGAATATAGATGAGATGTAGAGTTGAAACAAAAATGGTTGAGGAAAGAATTTACAAGATTTTTGTAAATAAGTTTTGGAACAAATACAACTCCTATTTTTCTAAGGGTTTTTTGTCCAATCCTAGGGTTACAAATCCTACAGGCAACACAATGCTCTGATACCATCTGTAAGGTCCCCAACCTTTAATAAGATTGAGCCCCCTGTGTTTACAATGCTAGTCCCTGGATCAATAGCTAGCATCCACAGTTTAGATGTAATATCAAGAAACAAAGGTCATAATACAACTTTATAACCAGGAATAAAATAATTTTATTACATCAAACATAGCTCATTGGCTATTTACATTACATTGCAGCGGAATAACTATAAGCATGGGGTCCTTCATCTTCAAAGTGCCACAGTGATGTTGGTTGTAGACTTTGTAATCCTAATCAATCAATCTTCACTAAAATCAATCAAACCTGCAACATTACAAATTACAGCCACAAGGGTCAATACATTTGAATTGTATTGGCAAGTGATACTTTGGTAGTATAGTGGAGTCTAACATCTATATGCATTTGGCTAAGTGGAGTTGAGGCTTGCATTGCTCAAAATAGATTTTTCCCTAACACTTTGAAAATACTAAGTTTTTGCTTTGATAAAATCTTTCCCAAGACATCTACCAATCAAAGACTGAAGATCCACTCAGGGCATCTACCAATCAAAGACTGAAGATTTGCTTGGCAAAGTCATTTTTCCTCAATCAAAGATTTCAAGATCCTTGTTCCAAGCCATCTCTCCATCAAAGATTGAAGAATTCACACAACCCTTGTTCACCCACAAGTTTTAATTTAGAAATTTGAATGATGAGATTCTTGATTGCTTCCATGTCTTGATGCTCAAATTGTCCTTTACCAGGGACATGGCTAAGTACTTAGGTTTTACACTCTGCAGAGGTGGTGCACTTTCCCCACAAGACTTGGTTTCCCAAGACAAGATCCTTCAGAAGCCTTTCCTTAGTCAAATGGACGCGCTCCAACCTATCAAACACTACCACCCATTGTCCATATGGCTAAGTTCTTGCAACCTATATGATCATGGCAGAGCCCATATTGCCAAGTGGTTGCACTTGAAGCTTCTCAACATTTGACATCTTAAATCTCTTTGTTTCCTGGGTGGCCATCCACAAGTGAGATACACTAAGGTAAACCATAAACATGGGCCTTGTGAACCACTCAACCAAAATCCACCAAGCAAGTCCCATTCCACCCAGGAGATTCATTAACTTAGTTGTTTTGTTAAATAAAACACAAGTCCTCAGACTTAGAGATTTTTCCATAGTATGAATATATATTCCACCCAGGTTTTCTATTAGCTAGGCTAAGCTTGGTAGTAATAGGATTCCTAACTTAGGAAAATCCTACTAAGGATTCATCTACTAGGTTTTCCTATAACAAAGTCTATACTTAGCAAAACAAAATCCATGCAAGTTTTACTTAGCAAAAACACTAATGCATAGTGAAAATAATGGGACAAAAGATATGAAGCATCACTTGCCTTTTTGGTAGAGGGTATAAGTTCACTTCTTGTCCTTGCAACAACCACACTCTTCAAGTCACTACAAATCAATCAAGCAAGGCACAAACTTAATCTACCAATCAAGCAAACACAAATTCAATTCACATTCCAAACCAAAGTCAAACAAACAATTTTTCACACACAAAGTAATGGGATCTAAGTCATGCATAAGCATGCAAAGGTTGGTTCTATTGTAAGGATGGTCTCTACTAGGCTTCTAAACTTTGTAAGTTCCAAATTGGTCTTTTACCAAAATGGCAAAGTCATTTGAAAAAGGTTTCACTAGGGCATTAACCCATAGGGTTCACCAAGTATGTTTTCACAAAACTTGGGGATTGGGGTTAGTGAGTTTAAAACAAAACATTTTCCAAAGGTTTTCCTCCAAAACCATTTTTAATAAAAACCACATTTCTATTTGACTAGAAATGGTTTTAAATCAAAGAATCATTATTTTGTTTCACCAAATGAGTTGCTATTGCAAAACTTGGTGTCTTTGGTCAGTAGGTTTGGATCAAAACATTTTCTCAAAGTTTTTACTCAAAAACATTTTCATAAACAAAACAATAGTTTTATTTAGCTAGAAATGGACTAAACCAAGTAATCCATTCTAAACTTTTCCAAATCATTTTCCAAAACATGGGTTGGTCTCTAGGGTCAGTAAGGTCACAACAAACCAATTTGCAAAGGTTTTAACCCAAAAATCATTTTTAAACAATTTTTCTAATCTAAACAAGATATCAAATGTTTCTGCATAATCAACCAATCTAACAAATACTATTTGCTAAACTAAGGGCAGGGTTGGTTAGAGCTTGCTCTCCTGAATCCAACGACATAAAATTTGTAATTTTTGGACGTGTGGATCCAAAGATACAAGGGTTTGAAGTTTGCAAATACATTGCTTTTCAAATGTTTTAAACCTAACATCGCACGTCGGTATCTTCTTGATGGTACCGCTTCGCGTGGATCGGCAACGTGGACCGCAGGATCTAGTTAGATCACACGGCGCAGGGCGCATACCTCTTCGCGGTTAAGTTAATCTATCGTAGCCGTTCGATCCAGATCCTACGTCTACTATCGTATTGACCTAATTCTGGCGGCGCAGCGACGGTGGCTGGCGGCGGAGCTGTCGGTCGACGACGGAGGCGACGCTACAGGAGGTAAGGGAGAGGGAGGGGTTGCTCACCGGGCTCAGGGGGTCACGGCGATGCTCAAGGTACTCGCGGTTGGTCAAGGGGCGCTCGGGGTCAGGTGGAATCTCTCGCCGGAGTAGAGGATGGCGGAGCTTCGCTGACGACGGGGGGGTCATGTCCACCAGAGGGCAAGAAACCGATGCGGTTAGATGCGCAAGGACACGGCGAATGTGTGTGCGTGAACGAGAAGGCGCGGGGCGGTCTGGTTCACCTGGGAGACGTCGCCGGAGAAGAACCAGACGGCGGCGATGCTGGTGGTTGTCGAGGTCGAGGATAGGGGCTCCCTAGGACAAATGAATAGCATTATTAGGTCCGCGAGAGCATGGAGGTCATCATCGTATCCATGGGGAAGAGAGGGGTGATCGGATTTTACCGGAGGAACTCGACGGAGAAAGAGGCAGACAGCGGCGCTCAGAAGCTTGATGTAGTCGACGCTCTGGGGCGCCATGGGTGATGCGGCTGCAGAAGGTCCAGGGGAATGCTGAGCACAGCTGCGTGCTCGAGGAGGAAGGAGGGGGCGTGTGCTGGCCGGAATCGGCGAGGGAAGTCGTCGGAGCAGCGGCGGTTCGGGGAGAAATTGGAGCGGCCTGGGGGCGAGCTTGGGGGAGGAGACAGAGGGAAACGGGGGAGAGAACGCTGGCGTTTTATCGAGCATGGTCAAGGCGAGGAGTTACTCAGGCATTAAGGTGAATTAAGGTCACGGAATCAACTGCAGAAACGGCGACGAGGAGGGGGAGAAGGGGTCGTGCGGGTGAGGAAGAAGAGCAGTAGAGGTGGGGTCCAGACGTCAGCGGGAAATGAAAGGAGAGGGAGGGTCCACTGGGTCTCATGGTGCAGTTACGAGTGGAAAAACGCTTGAGGAGGGGGAAAGAGGCTGCTGTTGGGCCAAATTGGGTTGGGTCTGTCCTTTTCTTATTTTTTTCTGTCTGCCTTCTTTTTCCTTTTCTAAATCTTTTTCTGTTTTGAATTTCAATCAATTATTCAAACAATCAAACCACACTCAAATCAATTCAAACAATCAACAACTTTTCATTTGAATTTGGTTCTGTTTATCAACATAATCCAAATCTCAAAATGAAATAATATTTTTATTTATTTTAGGATCCATTTATTAATTAAATAAAATGGATCTTTAGTTATTTAATAAAATAGGGTTTGATTTATTTAACAAAATTTCCATTTGAAATCCAAATACTTTCAAAACCAAACCAGTAGGTTTTATTTGAAAATAAGGATATTTGGAAATCTTGTATTAACAAAATAACCTTTTTATTGTAGGTTCCATTAATAATTAAATAAATGGACCTTAGTTAATAATCCATATAGGATTTTTTTATTTAAAACTTTATTTTGAAATCCAAAATAAAACCAAAACACTTTAGTAGGTTTTATTTTGAGAAATCAAAATACTTGGAAAACTTATTTAAAATAAGTTTTAGTGTTTATTTAAAATGGGAAAAGCCTTTACTTAAATAAAATTGGATATTTAAATCCTTATTATTTTATTTAAATAAACCTTTACTCATTTTAACAAAACAAAATATTTTAATTTCCTTTATTAAATGTTTATCTTTTTAATCCCCTTAGGATTATTTGTTCACCAAAAGGTATGGGTTCTGGTAAGGGCTTTATTGGCTTTGGAAATTCAATTTCCTTATCTTATTATATTCATAAGATTTTGTCTATGGTTCCAAACTAAGTGAAACCAATCTCTATGGTCTTTTCTTGATCCTTTGTGATTATTTGTTGATCAGATTTGGTATGGATCAAATCCATAGATTTGGAGATACTTTGGAAAATGATTTCCTTCCATTAGGGCTTAGGATTTTGATTTACGTTCCTAGTGTTCAAATTTCCAGATACATTCATTGAGGAATGCATTTCCCTTGATTTGGATTTTTGTTGAATTCAAACTTCTACCAAAGTTTGTTCAAGATGGGATTTCAGTTTCCTTTTAGAAACAAAAGTTTCTTTTCACCCTGATTTTCAACAAAATTTATTTTGTTTATTTTATTTTCACATTACAAGATTTGGAAAATCTTGGGATGTGACAGGCTACCACTTAAAAGAAATCTCGTTCCGAGATTTGGGGAGGCTAGGGTTACAAGCAGGTTCAAAACAACTAGGGTACTACCCTTAAAATTTTTCCAACTAACTACATCTTGGCTTGCTTGGAATCTTGATGAAACTTCCTTGGGAAAACTTCTGCATAGTGGCCTTTATTTCCATACTTGACTCATGGGCCAAGATTGGGTTTCTCCATAGGCTTGATCATCTTGTTCTTCATCTTTTCTGGACAATTGCTTGCATAGTGTCCTGGTTCCTTGCAATTGAAACATATCAATTGGCTGATATCTTTCTTTTCCTTTGGTGTCATTGCCTCTTGTTTGTTTATTTGGTCCATCTTCGTTTCTGGCATTCATTGGCATAATGTCCCATCTCTTTGCATTTGAAACATTGCACTTGTGTAATATCCTTCTTGCTAGTGTTGGGGCATTTCTTCTTCTTCTTTTTGGGTCTCTCCAAAGCTAGGAGTTCTTCTAGTTCATGTTCTTCATAGGTGGGAGATCTTTCTCTCTTCTTGGGGCATTGATCTTCATGTTCCTTGGATGCATGTTCCTTGTATCCAAAAGTATTGCTAGCTTGGGTTCCTTCTAGATTAACATCTTTGTCATCCTTGTTGTCATTAGCTCCTTGGGAAAAGTTTTCTCTCATGTTGATCATTTGAGTAACCAATCCTTGCAACAGTTGGGATTGAAGTTTCAAAATCCTTTGTATGGCTGGGTCTAATCCATTGTTGTTGGCTAAAAGCTGAGTTGTCTCTTGGCTCAACTGGTTTTGGGTTGCTATGAGTTCTCTCATGTTGTCCTCTTGATTGTTGTTGTTGTCACCATCCTTGATGTTGGAGTTTCTTGGAGAAGTCATCTGTTTGGGGTTGGATTTGGGATTAGAATAGACAAAAGATTTTCTAAGGAAATATTTCTAATCACACACATCACAAAACACACAAGCAATGTGCAAGCAATCACAAACAAACACTCCACTCAAACAACAAGTTTCAAGCACATACTTAGGCAACCAAAAATATTTTGTTACACCACATAAGTTGGTGGGTTTGACTTAAACTAAATATGGTGGTCCATCTATATGGTTCAATTGTGATCTTCCCATTCTTCTTGGTTCTTCTTGAATGAGATCTTTGTATCCTTGGAGAATTCTTGTGTCTTGGTCACAAAACTTCAAAGGTGATGATGGCTTCTTCTAAGTTGGGTTTCCTTAGTCTTCAAATCTTGAGCAAGATTTCTTGTATCACTTGTAGTCCTTAGTGTCATCCAAGTTGGAAGTCCTTGGTGAATATGCTGAAGATGTTGAAGTCATTAGAGTTGAAGAAGTTGAAGATGTCCTTTGCTCATGGTGAAGTCTTTGGTCATGGGGTAGGCTTTTCCATCAAGTTTGAATATAGATGAGATGTAGAGTTGAAACAAAAATGGTTGAGGAAAGAATTTACAAGATTTTTGTAAATAAGTTTTGGAACAAATACAACTCCTATTTTTCTAAGGGTTTTTTGTCCAATCCTAGGGTTACAAATCCTACAGGCAACACAATGCTCTGATACCATCTGTAAGGTCCCCAACCTTTAATAAGATTGAGCCCCCTGTGTTTACAATGCTAGTCCCTGGATCAATAGCTAGCATCCACAGTTTAGATGTAATATCAAGAAACAAAGGTCATAATACAACTTTATAACCAGGAATAAAATAATTTTATTACATCAAACATAGCTCATTGGCTATTTACATTACATTGCAGCGGAATAACTATAAGCATGGGGTCCTTCATCTTCAAAGTGCCACAGGCAGATGTTGGTTGTAGACTTTGTAATCCTAATCAATCAATCTTCACTAAAATCAATCAAACCTGCAACATTACAAATTACAGCCACAAGGGTCAATACATTTGAATTGTATTGGCAAGTGATACTTTGGTAGTATAGTGGAGTCTAACATCTATATGCATTTGGCTAAGTGGAGTTGAGGCTTGCATTGCTCAAAATAGATTTTTCCCTAACACTTTGAAAATACTAAGTTTTGCTTTGATAAAATCTTTCCAAGACATCTACCAATCAAAGACTGAAGATCCACTCAGGGCATCTACCAATCAAAGACTGAAGATTTGCTTGGCAAAGTCATTTTTCCTCAATCAAAGATTTCAAGATCCTTGTTCCAAGCCATCTCTCCATCAAGGATTGAAGAATTCACACAACCCTTGTTCACCCACAAGTTTTAATTTAGAAATTTGAATGATGAGATTCTTGATTGCTTCCATGTCTTGATGCTTAAATTGTCCTTTACCAGGGACATGGCTAAGTACTTAGGTTTTACACTCTACAGAGGTGGTGCACTTTCCCCACAAGACTTGGTTTCCCAAGACAAGATCCTTCAGAAGCCTTTCCTTAGTCAAATGGACGCGCTCCAACCTATCAAACACTACCACCCACTGTCCATATGGCTAAGTTCTTGCAACCTATATGATCATGGCAGAGCCCATATTGCCAAGTGGTTGCACTTGAAGCTTCTCAACATTTGACATCTTAAATCTCTTTGTTTCCTGGGTGGCCATCCACAAGTGAGATACACTAAGGTAAACCATAAACATGGGCCTTGTGAACCACTCAACCAAAATCCACCAAGCAAGTCCCATTCCACCCAGGAGATTCATTAACTTAGTTGTTTTGTTAAATAAAACACAAGTCCTCAGACTTAGAGATTTTTCCATAGTATGAATATATATTCCACCTGTTTTCTATTAGCTAGGCTAAGCTTGGTAGTAATAGGATTCCTAACTTAGGAAAATCCTACTAAGGATTCATCTACTAGGTTTTCCTATAGCAAAGTCTATACTTAGCAAAACAAAATCCATGCAAGTTTTACTTAGCAAAAACACTAATGCATAGTGAAAATAATGGGACAAAAGATATGAAGCATCACTTGCCTTTTTGGTAGAGGGTATAAGTTCACTTCTTGTCCTTGCAACAACCACACTCTTCAAGTCACTACAAATCAATCAAGCAAGGCACAAACTTAATCTACCAATCAAGCAAACACAAATTCAATTCACATTCCAAACCAAAGTCAAACAAACAATTTTTCACACACAAAGTAATGGGATCTAAGTCATGCATAAGCATGCAAAGGTTGGTTCTATTGTAAGGATGGTCTCTACTAGGCTTCTAAACTTTGTAAGTTCCAAATTGGTCATTTACCAAAATGGCAAAGTCATTTGAAAAAGGTTTCACTAGGGCATTAACCCATAGGGTTCACCAAGTATGTTTTCACAAAACTTGGGGTTTGGGGTTAGTGAGTTTAAAACAAAACATTTTCCAAAGGTTTTCCTCCAAAACCATTTTTAATAATAACCACATTTCTATTTGACTAGAAATGGTTTTAAATCAAAGAATCATTATTTTGTTTCACCAAATGAGTTGCTATTGCAAAACTTGGTGTCTTTGGTCAGTAGGTTTGGATCAAAACATTTTCTCAAAGTTTTTACTCAAAAACATTTTCATAAACAAAACAATAGTTTTATTTAGCTAGAAATGGACTAAACCAAGTAATCCATTCTAAACTTTTCCAAATCATTTTCCAAAACATGGGTTGGTCTCTAGGGTCAGTAAGGTCACAACAAACCAATTTGCAAAGGTTTTAACCCAAAAATCATTTTTAAACAATTTTTCTAATCTAAATAAGCTATCAAATGTTTCTGCATAATCAACCAATCTAACAAATACTATTTGCTAAACTAAGGGCAGGGTTGGTTAGAGCTTGCTCTCCTGAATCCAACGACATAAAATTTGTAATTTTTGGACGTGTGGATCCAAAGATACAAGGGTTTGAAGTTTGCAAATACTTCTGTTTTCAAATCTGTTTTTAAACCTAATACTGGCCACGCGTCAGTATCTTACTGGACGGTACCGCTTCGCGTGGATCGGCAACGTGGACCACAGGATCTAGTTAGATCGCACGGCGCAGGGCGCGTACCTCTTCGCGGTTAAGTTAATCTATCGTAGCCGTTCGATCCAGATCCTACGTCTACTATCGTATTGACCTAATTCTGGCGGCGCAGCGATGGTGGCTGGCGGCGGAGCTGTCGGTCGACGATGGAGGCGACGCTATAGGAGGTAAGGAGGAGGAGGTTGCCACGGGCTCAGGGGGTCACGGCGATGCTCAAGGTACTCGCGGTTGGTCAAGGGGCGCTCGGGATCAGGTGGAATGTCTCGCCGGAGTAGAGGACAGCGTCGGGAGCTTCTGCTTGACGACGGGGATGGGGCTGCTATCCACCAGAGGGCAAGAAACCGATGCGGTTAGATGCGCAAGGACACGGCGAATGTGTGAGTGAACGAGAAAGCGGAGGCGGTGCGGTTCACACAGGAGACATCGCCGGAGAAGAACCAGACGGCGGCGATGCTGGTGGTTGTCGAGGTCGAGGATAGGGGCTCCCTAGGACAAACGAATAGCATTATTAGGTCCGCGAGAGCATGGCGGTCATCATCGTATCCATGGGGAAGAGAGGGGTGGTCGGATTTTACGGAGGAACTCGGCGGAGAAAGAGGCAGACGCGGTGCTCAAGCTTGATGTAGTCGACGCCTGGGCGCCAGGTGAGCAAGTGCCGAAGGTCCATTGGGAATCTTGAGCACAGCTGCGTGCTCGAGGAGGAAGGAGGGGGCGTGTGCTGGCCGGAATCGGCGAGGGAAGTCGTCGGAGCAGCGGCGGTTCGGGGAGAAATTGGAGCGGCCTGGGGGCGAGCTTGGGGGAGGAGACAGAGGGAAACGGGGGAGAGAACGCTGGCGTTTTATCGAGCATGGTCAAGGCGAGGAGTTACTCAGGCATTAAGGCGAATTAAGGTCGCGGAATCAACTGCAGAAACGGCGACGAGGAGGGGGAGAAGGGTCGTATGGTGAGGAAGAAGAGCAGTAGAGGTGGGGTCCAGACGTCAGCGGGAAATGAAAGGAGAGGGAGGGTCCACTGGTCAGTCTCTGTCTGGGTGCGGTTCTGAGTGGAAAGAAACGCTTCGGGGAGGGGGAGAAGACTGGGCTGCTGTTGGGCCAAATTGGGTTGGGTCTGTCCTTTTCTTATTTTTTTCTGTCTGCCTTCTTTTTCCTTTTCTAAATCTTTTTCTGTTTTGAATTTCAATCAATTATTCAAACAATCAAACCACACTCAAATCAATTCAAACAATCAACAACTTTTCATTTGAATTTGGTTCTGTTTATCAACATAATCCAAATCTCAAAATGAAATAATATTTTTATTTATTTTAGGATCCATTTATTAATTAAATAAAATGGATCTTTAGTTATTTAATAAAATAGGGTTTGATTTATTTAACAAAATTTCCATTTGAAATCCAAATACTTTCAAAACCAAATCAGTAGGTTTTATTTGAAAATAAGGATATTTGGAAATCTTGTATTAACAAAATAACCTTTTATTTTAGGTTCCATTAATAATTAAATAAATGGACCTTAGTTAATAATCCATATAGGATTTTTTTATTTAAAACTTTATTTTGAAATCCAAAATAAAACCAAAACACTTTAGTAGGTTTTATTTTGAGAAATCAAAATACTTGGAAAACTTATTTAAAATAAGTTTTAGTGTTTATTTAAAATGGGAAAAGCCTTTACTTAAATAAAATTGGATATTTAAATCCTTATTATTTTATTTAAATAAACTTTTACTCATTTTAACAAAACAAAATATTTTAATTTCCTTTATTAAATGTTTATCTTTTTAATCCCCTTAGGATTATTTGTTCACCAAAAGGTATGGGTTCTGGTAAGGGCTTTATTGGCTTTGGAAATTCAATTTCCTTATCTTATTATATTCATAAGATTTTGTCTATGGTTCCAAACTAAGTGAAACCAATCTCTATGGTCTTTTCTTGATCCTTTGTGATTATTTGTTGATCAGATTTGGTATGGCTCAAATCCATAGATTTGGAGATACTTTGGAAAATGATTTCCTTCCATTAGGGCTTAGGGATTTTGATTTACTTTCCTAGTGTTCAAATTTCCAGATACATTCATTGAGGAATGCATTTTCCTTGATTTGGATTTTTGTTGAATTCAAACTTCTACCAAAGTTTGTTCAAGATGGGATTTCAGTTTCCTTTTAGAAACAAAAGTTTCTTTTCACCCTGATTTTCAACAAAATTTATTTTGTTTATTTTATTTTTCACATTACAAGATTTGGAAAATCTTGGGATGTGACACATTGCATGTGTGTTCTTTTCACATACCACATATGGATCCACCAGTGGCATTGCATGTGTGCTCTTTTCACAATCCACCTATGGATCCACCAGTGTCATTGCATGTGTGTTCTTTTCACATACCACATATGGATCCACCAGTGTCATTGAAATGTGTGTTCTCTTCAGAGACCACACATGGATCCACCAGTGTCATTGCATGTGTGTTCTTTTTACTAAAAACAACTAAAGTCATTGCATGCGTGTTCTTTTCACATACCACATATGGATCCACCAGTGTCATTGCATGTGTGCTCTTTTCACAATCCACCTATGGATCCACCAGTGTCATTGCATGTGTCTTCTTTTTACTCACAACAACCAGAGTCATTGCATGTGTGTTCTTTTCACCTAGCACATATGGATCCACCAGTGTCATTGCATGTGTGCTCTTTTCACAATGCACCTATGGATCCACCAGTGTCATTGCATGTGTGTTCTTTTTACTAACAACAACCAGAGTCATTACATGTGTGTTCTTTTCACATACCAGATATGGATCCACCAGTGTCATTACATGTGTGCTCTTTTTACTAACAACAACCAGAGTCATTGCATGTGTGTTCTCTTCAAAGACCACACATGGATCCACCAGTGTCATTGCATGTGTGTTCTTTTTACTAACAACAACTAGAGTCATTGAAATGTGTGTTCTCTTCAGAGACCACACATGGATCCACCAGTGTTATTGTATGTGAGTTCTTTGTACTAACAACAACTAGAGTCATTGAATGTGTGTTCTTTTCATATACCACATATGGATCCACCAGTGTCATTGCATGCGTGTTCTTTTTACTAACAACAACTGGAGTCATTTCATGACTATTCTTTTCACATACCACATATGGATCCACCAGTGTCATTGAAATGTGTGTTCTCTTCCGAAACCACACATGGATCCACCAGTGTCATTGCATGTGTGTTCTTTTTACTAACAACAACTGGAGTCTTTGCATGTGTGTTCTTTTCACATATCACATATGGATCCACCAGTGTCATTGCATGTGTGCTCTTTTCACAATCCACCTATGGCTCCACCAGTGTCATTGCGTGTGTGTTATTTTCACATACCACATATGGATCCACCAGTGTCATTGAAATGTGTGTTTTCTTTAGAGACCACACATGGATCCACCAGTGTCATTGCATGTGTGTTCTTTTTACTAACAACAACCAGAGTCATTGAAATGTGTGTTCTCGTCAGAGACCACACATGGATCCACCAGTGTCATTGCATGTGTGTTCTTTTTACTAACAATAACTAGAGTCATTGCATGTGTGTTCTTTTCACATACCACATATGGATCCACCAGTGTCATTGCATGTGTGCTCTTTTCACAATCCACTTATGGATCCACCAGTGTCATTGCATGTGTGTTCTTTTTACTCACAACAACCAGAGTCATTGCATGTGTGTTCTTTTCACATACCACATATGGATCCACCAGTGTCATTGCATGTGTGCTCTTTTCACAATCCGCCTATGGATCCACCAGTGTCATTGCATGTGTGTTCTTTTTACTAACAACAACCAGAGTCATTTCATGTGTGCTCATTTCACATACCACATATGGATCCACCAGTGTCATTGCATGTGTGTTCTTCTCACAATCCACCTATGGATCCACCAGTGTCATTGCATGTGTGCTCTTTTTACTAACAACAAACAGAGTCATTGCATGTATGTTCTTTTCACATACCACATATGGATCCACCAGTGTCATTGCATGTGTGGTCTTTTCACAATCCACCTATGGATCCACCAATGTCATTGCATGTCTGTTCTTTTTACTCACAACAACCAGAGTCATTGCATGTGTGTTCGTTTCACATACCACATATGGACCCACCAGTGTCATTGCATGTGTGCTCTTTTCAAAATCCACCTATGGATCCACTAGTGTCATTGCATGTGTGTTCTTTTTACTAACAATAACCAAAGTCATTTCATGTGTTTTTTTTCACATACCACATATGGATCCACCGGTGTCATTGCATGTCTGTTCTTTTCACAATCCACCTATGGATCCACCAGTGTCATTGCATGTGTGTCCTTTTTACCCACAACAACCAGAGTCATTGCATGTCTGTTCTTTTGACATACCACATATGGATCCACCAGTTTCATTGCATGTGTGCTCTTTTCACAATCCACCTATGGATCCACCAGTGTCATTGCATGTGTGTTCTTTTTACTAACAACAGCCGGAGTAATTTCATATGTGTTCTTTTCACATACCACATATGGATCCACCAGTGTCATTGCATGTGTGTTCTTTTCACAATCCACCTGTCCATCCACCCGTGTCATTGCATGTGTGCTCTTTTCACAATCCACCTATGGCTCCACCAGTGTCATTGCGTGTGTGTTATTTTCACATACCACATATGGATCCACCAATGTCATTGAAATGTGTGTTCTCTTTAGAGACCACACATGGATCCACCAGTGTCATTGCATGTGTGTTCTTTTTACTAACAACAACCAGAGTCATTGAAATGTGTGTTCTCTTCAGAGACCACACATGGATCCACCAGTGTCATTGCATGTGTGTTCTTTTTACTAACAATAACTAGAGTCATTGCATGTGTGTTCTTTTCACATACCACATATGGATCCACCAGTGTCATTTCATGTGTGCTCTTTTTACTAACAACAACTAGAGTCATTGCATGCGTGTTCTTTTCACATACCACATATGGATCCACTAGTGTCATTGCATGTGTGCTCTTTTCACAATCCACCTATGGATCCACCAGTGTCATTGCATGTGTGTTCTTTTTACTCACAACGACCAGAGTCATTGCATGTGTGTTCTTTTCACATACCACATATGGATCCACCAGTGTCATTGCATGTGTGCTCTTTTCACAATCCACCTATGGATCCACCAGTGTCATTGCATGTGTGTTCTTTTTACTAACAACAACCAGAGTCATTTCATGTGTGCTCATTTCACATACCACATATGGATCCACCAGTGTCATTGCATGTGTGTTCTTCTCACAATCCACCTATGGATCCACCAGTGTCATTGCATGTGTGCTCTTTTTACTAACAACAAACAGAGTCATTGCATGTATGTTCTTTTCACATACCACATATGGATCCACCAGTGTCATTGCATGTGTGGTATTTTCACAATCCACCTATGGATCCACCAATGTCATTGCATGTCTGTTCTTTTTACTCACAACAACCAGAGTCATTGCATGTGTGTTCGTTTCACATACCACATATGGACCCACCAGTGTCATTGCATGTGTGCTCTTTTCAAAATCCACCTATGGATCCACTAGTGTCATTGCATGTGTGTTCTTTTTACTAACAATAACCAAAGTCATTTCATGTGTTTTTTTTCACATACCACATATGGATCCACCGGTGTCATTGCATGTCTGTTCTTTTCACAATCCACCTATGGATCCACCAGTGTCATTGCATGTGTGTCCTTTTTACCCACAACAACCAGAGTCATTGCATGTCTGTTCTTTTGACATACCACATATGGATCCACCAGTTTCATTGCATGTGTGCTCTTTTCACAATCCACCTATGGATCCACCAGTGTCATTGCATGTGTGTTCTTTTTACTAACAACAGCCGGAGTAATTTCATATGTGTTCTTTTCACATACCACATATGGATCCACCAGTGTCATTGCATGTGTGTTCTTTTCACAATCCACCTGTGCATCCACCCGTGTCATTGCATGTGTGCTCTTTTTACTAACAACAACCAGAGTCATTGCATGTGTGTTCTCTTCAGAGACCACACATGGATCCACTAGTGTCATTGCATGTGTGTTGTTTTTACTAACAACAACCAGAGTCATTCAAATGTGTGTTCTCTTCAGAGACCACACATGGATCCACCAGTGTCATTGCATGTGTGTTCTTTTTAGTAACAACAACCGGAGTCATTTCATGTGTGTTCTTTTCACATACCACATATGGATCCACCAGTGGCATTGCATGTGTGTTGTTTTCACAATCCACCTATGGATCCACCAGTGTCATTGCATGTGTGCTCTTTTTACTAACAACAACCAGAGTCATTGCATGTGTGTTCTCTTCAGAGAGCACACATGGATCCACCAGTTCCATTGCATGTGTGTTCTTTTTACTAACAACAACCAGAGTCATTGAAATGTGTGTTCTCTTAAGAGAGCACACATGGATCCACTAGTGTCATTGCATGTGTGTTCTTTTTACTAAGAACAACTGGAGTCATTGCATGTATGTTCTTTTCACATACCACACATGGATCCACCAGTGTCATTGCATGTGTGCTCTTTTCACAATCCACCTATGGATCCACCAGTGTCATTGGATGTGTGTTCCTTTTACTAACAACAACCAGAGTCATTGCATGCGTGTTCTTTTCACATACCACATATGGATCCACTAGTGTCATTCCATGTGTGCTATTTTCACAATCCACCTATGGATCCACAAGTGTCATTGCATGTGTGTTCTTTTTACTAACAACAACCAGAGTCATTGCATGTGTGTTCTTTTCACATACCACATATGGATCCACCAGTGTCATTGCATGTGTGCTCTTTTCACAATACACCTATGGATCCACTAGTGTCATTGCATGTGTGCTCTACTTACTAACAACAACCAGAGTCATTGCATGTGTGTTCTCTTCATAGACCACACATGGATCCACCAGTGTCATTGCATGTGTGTTCTTTTTACTAACAACAACCAGAGTCATTGAAATGTGTGTTCTCTTCTGAGACCACACATGGATCCGCCAGTGTCATTGCATGTGTGTTCTTTTTACTAACAACAACTAGAGTCATTGCATGCGTGTTCTTTTCACATACCACATATGGATCCACTAGTGTCATTGCATGTGTGCTCTTTTCACAATCCACCTATGGATCCACCAGTGTCATTGCATGTGTGTTCTTTTTACTCACAACAACCAGAGTCATTGCATGTGTGTTCTTTTCACCTAGCATATATGGATCCACCAGTGTCATTGCATGTTTGCTCTTTTCACAATGCACCTATGGATCCACCAGTGTCATTGCAGGTGTGTTCTTTTTACTAACAACAACCAGAGTCATTACATGTGTGTTCTTTTCACATACCAGATATGGATCCACCAGTGTCATTGCATGTGTGCTCTTTTTACTAACAACAACCAGAGTCATTGCATGTGTGTTCTCTTCAAAGACCACACATGGATCCACCAGTGTCATTGCATGTGTGTTCTTTTTACTACCAACAACTAGAGTCATTGAAATGTGTGTTCTCTTCAGAGACCACACATGGATCCACCAGTGTTATTGCATGTGAGTTCTTTGTACTAACAACAACTAGAGTCATTGAATGTGTGTTCTTTTCACATACCACATATGGATCCACCAGTGTCATTGCATGCGTGTTCTTTTTACTAACAACAACTGGAGTCATTTCATGACTATTCTTTTCACATACCACATATGGATCCACCAGTGTCATTGAAATGTGTGTTCTCTTCAGAGTCCACACATGGATCCACCAGTGTCATTGCATGTGTGTTCTTTTTACTAACAACAACTCGAGTCTTTGCATGTGTGTTCTTTTCACATATCACATATGGATCCACCAGTGTCATTGCATGTGTGCTCTTTTCACAATCCACCTATGGCTCCACCAGTGTCATTGCGTATGTGTTATTTTCACATACCACATATGGATCCACCAGTGTCATTGAAATGTGTGTTCTCTTTAGAGACCACACATGGATCCACCAGTGTCATTGCATGTGTGTTCTTTTTACTAACAACAACCAGAGTCATTGAAATGTGTGTTCTCTTCAGAGACCACACATGGATCCACCAGTGTCATTGCATCTGTGTTCTTTTTACTAACAATAACTAGAGTCATAGCATGTGTGTTCTTTTCACATACCACATATGGATCCACCAGTGTCATTGCATGTGTGCTCTTTTCACAATCCACTTATGGATCCACCAGTGTCATTGCATGTGTGTTCTTTTTACTCACAACAACCAGAGTCATTGCATGTGTGTTCTTTTCACATACCACATATGGATCCACCAGTGTCATTGCATGTGTGCTCTTTTCACAATCCACCTATGGATCCACCAGTGTCATTGCATGTGTGTTCTTTTTACTAACAACAACCAGAGTCAATTCATGTGTGCTCATTTCACATACCACGTATGGATCCACCAGTGTCATTGCATGTGTGTTCTTCTCACAATCCACCTATGGATCCACCAGTGTCATTGCATGTGTGCGCTTTTTACTAACAACAACCAGAGTCATTGCATGTATGTTCTTTTCACATACCACATATGGATCCACCAGTGTCATTGCATGTGTGGTCTTTTCACAATCCACCTATGGATCCACCAATGTCATTGCATGTCTGTTCTTTTTACTCACAACAACCAGAGTCATTGCATGTGTGTTCGTTTCACATACCACATATGGATCCACCAGTGTCATTGCATGTGTGCTCTTTTCACAATCCACCTATGGATCCACTAGTGTCATTGCATGTGTGTTCTTTTTACTAACAATAACCAAAGTCATTTCATGTGTGTTTTTTCACATACCACATATGGATCCACCGGTGTCATTGCATGTGTGTTCTTTTCACAATCCTCCTATGGATCCACCAGTGTCATTGCATGTGTGTCCTTTTTACCCACAACAACCAGAGTAATTGCATGTGTGTTCTTTTGACATACCACATATGGATCCATAAGTTTCATTGCATGTGTGCTCTTTTCACAATCCACCTATGGATCCACCAGTGTCATTGCATGTGTGTTCTTTTTACTCACAACAACCAGAGTCATTGCATGTGTGTTCTTTTCACATACCACATATGGATCCACCAGTGTCATTGCATGTGTGCTCTTTTCACAATCCACCTATGGATCCACCAGTGTCATTGCATGTGTGTTCTTTTTACTAACAACAACCAGAGTCATTTCATGTGTGCTCATTTCACATACCACATATGGATCCACCAGTGTCATTGCATGTGTGTTCTTCTCACAATCCACCTATGGATCCACCAGTGTCATTGCATGTGTGCTCTTTTTACTAACAACAAACAGAGTCATTGCATGTATGTTCTTTTCACATACCACATATGGATCCACCAGTGTCATTGCATGTGTGGTCTTTTCACAATCCACCTATGGATCCACCAATGTCATTGCATGTCTGTTTTTTTTACTCACAACAACCAGAGTCATTGCATGTGTGTTCGTTTCACATACCACATATGGACCCACCAGTGTCATTGCATGTGTGCTCTTTTCAAAATCCACCTATGGATCCACTAGTGTCATTGCATGTGTGTTCTTTTTACTAACAATAACCAAAGTCATTTCATGTTTTTTTTTCACATACCACATATGGATCCACCGGTGTCATTGCATGTCTGTTCTTTTCACAATCCACCTATGGATCCACCAGTGTCATTGCATGTGTGTCCTTTTTACCCACAACAACCAGAGTCATTGCATGTGTGTTCTTTTGACATACCACATATGGATCCACCAGTTTCATTGCATGTGTGCTCTTTTCACAATCCACCTATGGATCCACCAGTGTCATTGCATGTGTGTTCTTTTTACTAACAACAGCCGGAGTAATTTCATATGTGTTCTTTTCACATACCACATATGGATCCACCAGTGTCATTGCATGTGTGTTCTTTTCACAATCCACCTGTGCATCCACCCGTGTCATTGCATGTGTGCTCTTTTTACTAACAACAACCAGAGTCATTGCATGTGTGTTCTCTTCAGAGACCACACATGGATCCACTAGTGTCATTGCATGTGTGTTGTTTTTACTAACAACAACCAGAGTCATTCAAATGTGTGTTCTCTTCAGAGACCACACATGGATCCACCAGTGTCATTGCATGTGTGTTCTTTTTAGAAACAACAACCGGAGTCATTTCATGTGTGTTCTTTTCACATACCACATATGGATCCACCAGTGGCATTGCATGTGTGTTCTTTTCACAATCCACCTATGGATCCACCAGTGTCATTGCATGTGTGCTCTTTTTACTAACAACAACCAGAGTCATTGCATGTGTGTTCTCTTCAGAGAGCACACATGGATCCACCAGTTCCATTGCATGTGTGTTCTTTTTACTAACAACCAGAGTCATTGAAATGTGTGTTCTCTTCAGAGAGCACACATGGATCCACCAGTGTCATTGCATGTGTGTTCTTTTTACTAAGAACAACTGGAGTCATTGCATGTATGTTCTTTTCACATACCACACATGGATCCACCAGTGTCATTGCATGTGTGCTCTTTTCACAATCCACCTATGGATCCACCAGTGTCATTGGATGTGTGTTCCTTTTACTAACAACAACCAGAGTCATTGCATGCGTGTTCTTTTCACATACCACATATGGATCCACTAGTGTCATTCCATGTGTGCTATTTTCACAATCCACCTATGGATCCACAAGTGTCATTGCATGTGTGTTCTTTTTACTAACAACAACCAGAGTCATTGCATGTGTGTTCTTTTCACATACCACATATGGATCCACCAGTGTCATTGCATGTGTGTTCTTTTCACAATACACCTATGGATCCACCAGTGTCATTGCATGTGTGCTTTTTTAATAACAACAACCAGAGTCATTACATGTGTTCTTTCATAGACCACACATGGATCCACCATGTCATTGCATGTGTGTTCTTTTACTAACAACAACCAGAGTCATTGAAATGTGTGTTCTCTTGAGACCACACATGGATCCACCAGTCATTGCATGTGTGTTCTTGTTACTAACAACAACCAGAGTCATTGCATGTGTGTTCTTTTCACATACCACATATGGATCCACCAGTGTCATTGCATGTGTGTTCTTTTCACAATACACCTATGGATCCACCAGTGTCATTGCATGTGTGCTCTTTTTACTAACAACAACCAGAGTCATTGCATGTGTGTTCTCTTCATAGACCACACATGGATCCACTAGTGTCATTGCATGTGTGTTCTTTTTACTAACAACAACCAGAGTCATTGAAATGTGTGTTCTCTTCTGAGACCACACATGGATCCACCGGTGTCATTGCATGTGTGCTCTTTTTACTAACAACAACCAGAGTCATTGCATGTGTGTTCTCTTCAGAGACCACACATGGATCCACTAGTGTCATTGCATGTGTGTTGTTTTTACTAACAACAACCAGAGTCATTCAAATGTGTGTTCCCTTCAGAGACCACACATGGATCCACCAGTGTCATTGCATGTGTGTTCTTTTTAGTAACAACAATCGGAGTCATTTCATGTTTGTTCTTTTCACATACCACATATGGATCCACCAGTGGCATTGCATGTGTGTTCTTTTCACAATCCACCTATGGATCCACCAGTGTCATTGCATGTGTGCTCTTTTTACTAACAACAACCAGAGTCATTGCATGTGTGTTCTCTTCAGAGAGCACACATAGATCCACCAGTTCCATTGCATGAGTGCTCTTTTTACAAACAACAACATGAGTCATTGAAATGTCTGTTCTCTTCAGAGAGCACACATGGATCCACTAGTGTCATTGCATGTGTGTTCTTTTTACTAAGAACAACTGGAGTCATTGCATGTATGTTCTTTTCACATACCACATATGGATCCACCAGTGTCATTGCATGTGTGCTCTTTTCACAATCCACCTATGGATCCACCAGTGTCATTGGATGTGTGTTCCTTTTACTAACAACAACCAGAGTCATTGCATGCGTGTTCTTTTCACATACCACATATGGATCCACTAGTGTCATTCCATGTGTGCTATTTTCACAATCCACCTATGGATCCACAAGTTTCATTGCATGTGTGTTCTTTTTACTAATAACAACCAGAGTCATTGCATGTGTGTTCTTTTCACATACCACATATGGATCCACCAGTGTCATTGCATGTGTGTTCTTTACACAATACACCTATGGATCCACCAGTGTCATTGCATGTGTGCTCTTTTTACTAACAACAACCAGAGTCATTGCATGTGTGTTCTCTTCATAGACCACACATGGATCCACCAGTGTCATTGCATGTACTAACAACAACCAGAGTCATTGAAATGTGTGTTCTCTTTTGAGACCACACATGGATCCGCCAATGTCATTGCATGTGTGTTCTTTTTACTAACAACAACCAGAGTCATTGCATGTGTGTTCTTTTCACATACCACATATGGATCCACCAGTGTCATTACATGTGTGTCCTTTTCACAATCCACCTATAGATCCACCAGTGTCATTGCATGTGTGCTCTTTTTACTAACAACAACCAGAGTCATTGCATGTGTGTTCTCTTCAGAGAACACACATGGATCCACCAGTGTCATTGCATGTGTGTTCTTTTTACTAACAAAAACCAGAGTCATTGAAATGTGTGTTCTCTTCAAAGACCACACATGGATCCACCAGTGTTATTGCATGTGAGTTCTTTTTACTAACAACAACCAGTCATTGAATGTGAGTTCTTTTCACATACCACATATGGATCCACCAGTGTCATTGCATGTGTGTTCTTTTTACTAATAACAACTGGAGTCATTTCATGACTGTTCTTTTCACATACCACATATGGATCCACCAGTGTCATTGAAATGTGTGTTCTCTTCAGAGACCACACATGGATCCACCAGTGTCACTGCCTGTGTGTTCTTTTTACGAACAACAACTAGAGTCATTGCATGTGTGTTCTTTTCACATACCACATATGGATCCACCACTGTCATTGCATGTGTGCTCTTCTCACAATCCACCTATGGATCCACCAGTGTCATGGCATGTGTGTTCTTTTCACATACCACATATGGATCCACCAGTGTCATTGCATCTGAGTTCTTTTCACAATCCACCTATGGATCCACCAGTGTCATTGCATGTGTGTTCTTTTCACATACCACATATGGATCCACCAGTGTCATTGAAATGTGTGTTCTCTTCAGAGACCACACATGGATCCACCAGTGTCATTGCATGTGTGTTCTTTTTACTTAAAACAACAGGAGTCATTGCATGCGTGTTCTTTTCACATACCACATATGGTTCCACCAGTGTCATTGCATGTGTGCTCTTTTCACAATCCACCTATGGATCCACAAGTGTCATTGCATGTGTGTTCTTTTCACCTAGCACATATGGATCCACCAGTGTCATTGCATGTGTGCTCTTTTCGCAATGCACCTATGGATCCACCAGTGTCATTGCATGTGTGTTCTTTTTACTAACAACAATCAGAGTCATTTCATGTGTGTTCTTTTCACATACCAGATATGGATCCACCAGTGTCATTGCATGTATGCTCTTTTTACTAACAACAACCAGAGTCATTGCATGTGTGTTCTCTTCAAAGACCACACATGGATCCACCAGTGTCATTGCATGTGTGTTCTTTTTACTAACAACAACTAGAGTCATTGAAATGTGTGTTCTCTTCAGAGACCACACATAGATCCACCAGTGTTATTGCATGTGAGTTCTTTGTACTAACAACAACCAGAGTCATTGAATGTGTGTTCTTTTCACATACCACATATGGATCCACCAGTGTCATTGCATGCGTGTTCTTTTTACTAACAACAACTGGAGTCATTTCATGACTATTCTTTTCACATACCACATATGGATCCACTAGTGTCATTGAAATGTGTGTTCTCTTCAGAGACCACACATGGATCCACCAATGTCATTGCATGTGTGTTCTTTTTACTAACAAAAACGGGAGTCTTTGCATGTGTGTTCTTTTCACATACCACATATGGATCCACCAGTGTCATTGCGTGTGTGTTATTTTCACATACCACATATGGATCCACCAGTGTCATTGAAATGTGTGTTCTCTTTAGAGACCACACATGGATCCACCAGTGTCATTGCATGTGTGTTCTTTTTACTAACAACAACCAGAGTCATTGAAATGTGTGTTCTCTTCAGAGACCACACATGGATCCACCAGTGTCATTGCATGTGTGTTCTTTTTACTAACAACAACTAGAGTCATTTCATGTGTGTTCTTTTCACATACCACATATGGATCCACTAGTGTCATTGCATGTGTGTTCTTTTCACAATCCACCTATGGATCCACTAGTGTCATTGCATGTGTGCTCTTTTTACTAACAACAACCAGAGTCATTGCATGTGTGTTCTCTTCAGAGACCACACATGGATCCACCAGTGTCATTACATGTGTGTTCTTTCACAATCCACCTATGGATCCACCAGTGTCATTGCATGTGTGTTCTTTTTACTAACAACAACCTGAGTCATTGAAATGTGTGTTCTCTTCAAAGACCACAGATGGATCCACCAGTGTTATTGCATGTGAGTTCTTTTTACTAACAACAACCAGAGTCATTGAATGTGTGTTCATTTCACATACCACATATGGATCCACCACTGTCATTGCATGTGTGTTCTTTTTACTAATAACAACTGGAGTCATTTCATGACTATTCTTTTCACATACCACATATGGATCCACCAGTGTCATTGAAATGTGTGTTCTCTTTAGAGACCACACATGGATCCACCAGTGTCATTACATGTGTGTTCTTTTTACTAACAACAACCAGAGTCATTGCATGTGTGTTCTTTTCACATACCACATATGGATCCACCAGTGCCATTACATGTGTGTCCTTTTCACAATCCACCTATAGATCCACCAGTGTCATTGCATGTGTGCTCTTTTTACTAACAACAACCAGAGTCATTGCATGTGTGTTCTCTTCAGAGACCACACATGGATCCACCAGTGTCATTGCATGTGTGTTCTTTTTACTAACAATAACCAGAGTCATTGAAATGTGTGTTCTCTTCAAAGAACACACATGGATCCACCAGTGTTATTGCATGTGAGTTCTTTTTACTAACAACAACCAGAGTCATTGAATGTGTGTTCTTTTCACATACCACATATGGATCCACCAGTGTCATTGCATGTGTGTTCTTTTTACTAATAACAACTGGAGTCATTTCATGACTATTCTTTTCACATACCACATATGGATCCACCAGTGTCATTGAAATGTGTGTTCTCTTCAGAGACCAAACATGGATCCACCAGTGTCACTGCCTGTGTGTTCTTTTTACGAACAACAACTGGAGTCATTGCATGTGTGTTATTTTCACATACCACATATGGATCCACCAGTGTCATTGCATGTGTGCTCTTTTCACAATCCACCTATGGATCCACCAATGTCATTGCATGTGTGTTCTTTTCACATACCACATATGGATCCACCAGTGTCATTGAAATGTGTGTTCTCTTCAGAGACCACACATGGATCCACCAGTGTCATTACATGTGTGTTCTTTTTACTAAAAACAACTGGAGTCATTGCATGCGTGTTCTTTTCACATACCACATATGGATCCACCAGTGTCATTGCATGTGTGCTCTTTTCACAATCCACCTATGGATCTACCAGTGTCATTGCATGTGTGTTCTTTTTACTCACAACAACCAGAGTCATCGCATGTGTTTTCTTTTCACCTATCACATATGGATCCACCAGTGTCATTGCATGTGTGCTCTTTTCACAATGCACCTATGGATCCACCAGTGTCATTGCATGTGTGTTCTTTTTACTAACAACAACCAGAGTCATTTCATGTGTGTTCTTTTCACAAGCAGATATGGATCCACCAGTGTCATTGCATGTGTGCTCTTTTTACTAACAACAACCATAGTCATTGCATGTGTGTTCTCTTCAAAGACCACACATGGATCCACCAGTGTCATTGCATGTGTGATCTTTTTACTAACAACTAGAGTCATTGAAATGTGCGTGTTCTTTAGAGACCACACATGGGTCCACCAGTGTTATTGCATGTGTGTTCTTTTTTCTAACAACAACCAGAGTCATTGCATGTATGTTCTTTTCACATACCACATGTGGATTCACCAGTGTCATTACATGTGTGTTCTTTTTACTAACAACAACTGGAGTCATTTCATGTATGTTCTTTTCACATACCACATATGGATCCACCAGTGTCATTGCATATGTGCTCTTTTCACAATCCACCTATGGATCCACCAGTGTCATTGCATGTGTCTTCTTTTCACATACCACATATGGATCCACCAGTGTCATTGAAATGTGTGTTCTCTTCAGAGACCACACATGGATCCACCAGTGTCATTGCATGTGTGTTCTTTTACTAACAACAACCAGAGTCATTGCATGTGTATTCTTTTCACATACCACATATGGATCCACCAGTGTTAGTGCATGTGTGCTCTTTTCACAATCCACCTATGGATCCACCAGTGTCATTGCACGTGTTTTTTTTTACTAATAACAACCAGAGTCATTTCATGTGTGTTCTTTTCAGATACAACATATGGATCCACCAGTGTCATTGCATGTGTGTTCTTTTCACAATCCACCTATGGATCCACCGGTGTCATTGCATGTGTGCTCTTTTTACTAACAACAACCAGTGTCATTGCATGTGTGTTCTCTTCAGAGACCACACATGGATCCACAAGTGTCATTGCATGTGTGTTCTTTTTAGTAACAACAACCAGAGTCATTGAAATGTGTGTTCTCTTTAGAGACCACACACGGATCCACCAGTGTCATTGCATATGTGTTCTTTTTACTAACAACAATCGGAGTCATTTCATGTGTGTTCTTTTCACATACCACATATGGATACACCAGTGGCATTGCATGTGTGTTCTTTTCACAATCCACCTATGGATCCACCAGTGTCATTGCATGTGTGCTCTTTTTTACTAACTACAACCAGAGCCATTGCATGTGTGTTCTCTTCAGAGACCACACATGGATCCACCAGTGTCATTGCATGTGTGTTCTTTTTACTAACAACAACTAGAGTCATTGAAATGAGTGTTCTCTTCAGAGACCACACATGGATCCACCAGTGTCATTGCATGTTTGTTCTTTTTACTAACAACAACCAGAGTCATTGCATGTGTGTACTTTTCACATACCGCATGTGGATTCACCAGTGTCATTACATGTGTGTTCTTTTTACTAACAACAACTGGAGTCATTTCATGTATGTTCTTTTCACATACCACATATGGATCCACCAGTGTCATTTCATGTATGTTGTTTTCACATACCACATATGAATCCACCAGTGTCATTGCATGTGTGTTCTTTTTACTAACAACAATTGGAGTCATTGCATGTGTGTTCTTTTCACATACCACATATGGATCCTCCAGTGTCATTGCATGTGTGGTCTTTTCACAATCCACCTATGGATCCACCAGTGTCATTGCATGTGTGCTCTTTTTACTAACAAGAACTAGAGTCATTTCATGTGTGTTCTTTTCACATACCACATATAGATCCACCAGTGTCATTGCATGTGTGTTTTTTTCACAATCCACCGATGGATCTACCAGTGTCATTGCATATGTGTTCTTTTTACTAACAACAGCTGGAGTCATTTCATTAATGTTCTTTTCACATACCACATATGGATCCACCAGTGTCATTTCGTGTATGTTGTTTTCACATACCACATATGGATCCAGCAGTGTCATTGCATGTGTGTTCTTTTTACTAACAACAATTGGAGTCATTGCATGTGTGTTCTTTTCACATACCACATATGGATCCACCAGTGTCATTGCATGTGTGGTCTTTTCACAATCCACCTATGGATCCACCAAAGTGTCATTGCATGTGTGTTCTTTTACTAACAAGAACCACAGTCATTTCATGTGTGTTCTTTCTCATACCACATATGGATCTACCAGTGTCATTGCATGTGTTCTTTTACTAACAACAACCAGAGTCATTTCATGTGTGTTCTTTTCACATACCACTTATGGATCCACCAGTGTCATTGAAATGTGTGTTCTCTTCAGAGACCACACATGGATCCACCAGTGTCATTGCATGTGTGTTCTTTTACTAACAACAACCAGAGTCATTGCATGTGTATTCTTTTCACATACCACATATGGATCCACCAGTGTTAGTGCATGTGTGCTCTTTTCACAATCCACCTATGGATCCACCAGTGTCATTGCACGTGTGTTTTTTTACTAATAACAACCAGAGTCATTTCATGTGTGTTCTTTTCAGATACAACATATGGATCCACCAGTGTCATTGCATGTGTGTTCTTTTCACAATCCACCTATGGATCCACCGGTGTCATTGCATGTGTGCTCTTTTTACTAACAACAACAGTGTCATTGCATGTGTGTTCTCTTCAGAGACCACACATGGATCCACAAGTGTCATTGCATGTGTGTTCTTTTTAGTAACAACAACCAGAGTCATTGAAATGTGTGTTCTCTTTAGAGACCACACATGGATCCACCAGTGTCATTGCATATGTGTTCTTTTTACTAACAACAATCGGAGTCATTTCATGTGTGTTCTTTTCACATACCACATATGGATACACCAGTGGCATTGCATGTGTGTTCTTTTCACAATCCACCTATGGATCCACCAGTGTCATTGCATGTGTGCTCTTTTTACTAACTACAACCAGAGCCATTGCATGTGTGTTCTCTTCAGAGACCACACATGGATCCACCAGTGTCATTGCATGTGTGTTCTTTTTAGTAACAACAACTAGAGTCATTGAAATGAGTGTTCTCTTCAGAGACCACACATGGATCCACCAGTGTCATTGCATGTTTGTTCTTTTTACTAACAACAACCAGAGTCATTGCATGTGTGTACTTTTCACATACCGCATGTGGATTCACCAGTGTCATTACATGTGTGTTCTTTTTACTAACAACAACTGGAGTCATTTCATGTATGTTCTTTTCACATACCACATATGGATCCACCAGTGTCATTTCATGTATGTTGTTTTCACATACCACATATGAATCCACCAGTGTCATTGCATGTGTGTTCTTTTTACTAACAACAATTGGAGTCATTGCATGTGTGTTCTTTTCACATACCACATATGGATCCTCCAGTGTCATTGCATGTGTGGTCTTTTCACAATCCACCTATGGATCCACCAGTGTCATTGCATGTGTGTTCTTTTTACTAACAAGAACTAGAGTCATTTCATGTGTGTTCTTTTCACATACCACATATAGATCCACCAGTGTCATTGCATGTGTGTTTTTTTCACAATCCACCGATGGATCTACCAGTGTCATTGCATATGTGTTCTTTTTACTAACAACAGCTGGAGTCATTTCATTAATGTTCTTTTCACATACCACATATGGATCCACCAGTGTCATTTCGTGTATGTTGTTTTCACATACCACATATGGATCCAGCAGTGTCATTGCATGTGTGTTCTTTTTACTAACAACAATTGGAGTCATTGCATGTGTGTTCTTTTCACATACCACATATGGATCCACCAGTGTCATTGCATGTGTGGTCTTTTCACAATCCACCTATGGATCCACCAGTGTCATTGCATGTGTGTTCTTTTTACTAACAAGAACCACAGTCATTTCATGTGTGTTCTTTTCTCATACCACATATGGATCTACCAGTGTCATTGCATGTGTGTTCTTTTTACTAACAACAACCAGAGTCATTTCATGTGTGTTCTTTTCACATACCACTTATGGATCCACCAGTGTCATTGAAATGTGTGTTCTCTTCAGAGACCACACATGGATCCACCAGTGTCATTGCATGTGTGTTCTTTTACTAACAACAACCAGAGTCATTGCATGTGTATTCTTTTCACATACCACATATGGATCCACCAGTGTTAGTGCATGTGTGCTCTTTTCACAATCCACCTATGGATCCACCAGTGTCATTGCACGTGTGTTTTTTTACTAATAACAACCAGAGTCATTTCATGTGTGTTCTTTTCAGATACAACATATGGATCCACCAGTGTCATTGCATGTGTGTTCTTTTCACAATCCACCTATGGATCCACCGGTGTCATTGCATGTGTGCTCTTTTTACTAACAACAAACAGTGTCATTGCATGTGTGTTCTCTTCAGAGACCACACATGGATCCACAAGTGTCATTGCATGTGTGTTCTTTTTAGTAACAACAACCAGAGTCATTGAAATGTGTGTTCTCTTTAGAGACCACACATGGATCCACCAGTGTCATTGCATATGTGTTCTTTTTACTAACAACAATCGGAGTCATTTCATGTGTGTTCTTTTCACATACCACATATGGATACACCAGTGGCATTGCATGTGTGTTCTTTTCACAATCCACCTATGGATCCACCAGTGTCATTGCATGTGTGCTCTTTTTTACTAACTACAACCAGAGCCATTGCATGTGTGTTCTCTTCAGAGACCACACATGGATCCACCAGTGTCATTGCATGTGTGTTCTTTTTACTAACAACAACTAGAGTCATTGAAATGAGTGTTCTCTTCAGAGACCACACATGGATCCACCAGTGTCATTGCATGTTTGTTCTTTTTACTAACAACAACCAGAGTCATTGCATGTGTGTACTTTTCACATACCGCATGTGGATTCACCAGTGTCATTACATGTGTGTTCTTTTTACTAACAACAACTGGAGTCATTTCATGTATGTTCTTTTCACATACCACATATGGATCCACCAGTGTCATTTCATGTATGTTGTTTTCACATACCACATATGAATCCACCAGTGTCATTGCATGTGTGTTCTTTTTACTAACAACAATTGGAGTCATTGCATGTGTGTTCTTTTCACATACCACATATGGATCCTCCAGTGTCATTGCATGTGTGGTCTTTTCACAATCCACCTATGGATCCACCAGTGTCATTGCATGTGTGTTCTTTTTACTAACAAGAACTAGAGTCATTTCATGTGTGTTCTTTTCACATACCACATATAGATCCACCAGTGTCATTGCATGTGTGTTTTTTTCACAATCCACCGATGGATCTACCAGTGTCATTGCATATGTGTTCTTTTTACTAACAACAGCTGGAGTCATTTCATTAATGTTCTTTTCACATACCACATATGGATCCACCAGTGTCATTTCGTGTATGTTGTTTTCACATACCACATATGGATCCAGCAGTGTCATTGCATGTGTGTTCTTTTTACTAACAACAATTGGAGTCATTGCATGTGTGTTCTTTTCACATACCACATATGGATCCACCAGTGTCATTGCATGTGTGGTCTTTTCACAATCCACCTATGGATCCACCAGTGTCATTGCATGTGTTTTATTTTTACTAACAAGAACCACGGTCATTTCATGTGTGTTCTTTTCTCATACCACATATGGATCTACAGTGTCATTGCATGTGTTCTTTTTTACTAACAACAACGAGTCATTTCATGTGTGTTCTTTTCACATACCACTTATGGATACACGATTTTAATTGCATGTGTGTTCTTTTTCCTAACAACACGTGAGTCATTTCATGTGTGTTCTTTTCACATACGACATATGGATCCACTAGTGTCATTACATGTGTGTTCTTTGCACAATCCACCAATGGATCCACCAGTGTCATTGCATGTGTGCTCTTTTTACTAACAACAACCAGAGTCATTGCATGTGTGTTCTTTTCACATACCACATATGGATCCACCTGTGTTATTGCATGTGTGCTATTTTCACAATCCACCTATGTATCCACCAGTGTCATTGCATGTGTGTTCTTTTTACTCACAACAACCAAAGTCATTGCATGTGTGTTCTTTTCACATATCACATATGGATCAACCAGTGTCATTGCATGTGTGCACTTTTCACAAACCACCTATGGATCCACCAGTTTCATTGCATGTGTGTTCTTTTTAGTAACAACAACCAGAGTCATTTCATGTGTGTTCTTTTCACATACCACATATGGATCCGCCAGTGTCATTGCATGTGTGTTCTTTTCGCAATCCACCTATGGATCCACCGGTATCATTGCATGTGTGCTCTTTTTACTAACAACAACCAGAGTCATTGCATGTGTGTTCTCTCCAGAGACCACACATGGATCCACAAGTCTCATTGCATGTGTGTTCTTTTTACTAACAACAACTAGAGTCATTGAAATGTGTGTTCTCTTCAGAGACCACATGGATCCTGATGTCATTGCATGTGTGTTCTTTTTACTAACAACAACTGAAGTCATTTCATGTGTGTTCTTTTCACATACCACATATGGATCCACCAGTGGCATTGCATGTGTGTTCTTTTCACAATCCACCTATGGATCCACCATTGTCATTGCATGTGTGCTCTTTTTACTAACTACAACCAAAGCCATTGCATGTGTGTTCTCTTCAGAGACCACACATGGATCCACCAGTGTCATTGCATGTGTGTTCTTTTTGCTAACAACAACCAGAGACATTGAAATGTGTGTTCTCTTAAAAGACCACACATGGATCCACCTGTGTCATTGCATGTGCGTTCTTTTTACTAACAACAACCGGAGTCATTGCATGTGTGTTCTTTTCACATACCCCATATCGATCCACCAGTGTCATTACATGTGTGTTCTTTTTACTAACAACAAGTGGAGTCATTTCATGTATGTTCTTTTCACATACCACATATGGATCCACTAGTGTCATTGAAATGTGTGTTCTCTTCAGAGGCCACACATGGATCCACCAGTGTCATTGCATGTGTGTTCTTTTTACTAACAACAACTGGAGTCATTGCATGTGTGTTCTTTTCACATAGCACATATGGATCCGCCAGTGTCATTGCACGTGTGTTATTTTCACAATCCACCTATGGATCCACCGGTATCATTGCATGTGTGCTCTCTTTACTAACAACAACCAGAGTCATTGCATGTGTGTTCTCTTCAGAGACCACACATGGATCCACCGGTGTCATTGGATGTGTGTTCTTTTTAGTAACAACAACCAGAGTCATTGAAATGTGTGTTCTCTTTAGGGAACCCACATGGATCCACCAGTGTCATTGCATGTGTGTTCTTTTTACTAACAACAACCAGAGTCATTGCATGTGTGTTCTTTTCACATACCAAATATGGATCCACCAGTGTCATTGCATGTGTGTTCTTTTTACTAACAACAACTAGAGTCATTTCATGTGTGTTCTTTTCACATACCACATATGGATCCACCAGTGTCATTGCATGTGTGCTCTTTTCACAATCCACCTATGGATCCACCAGTGTCATTGCATGTGTGTTCTTTTCACATACCACATATGGATCCACCAGTGTCATTGCATGTGTGTTCTTTTCACAATACACCTATGGATCCACCAGTGTCATTGCATGTGTGCTCTTTTTACTAACAACAACCAGAGTCATTGCATGTGTGTTCTCTTCATAGACCACACATGGATCCACCAGTGTCATTGCATGTACTAACAACAACCAGAGTCATTGAAATGTGTGTTCTCTTTTGAGACCACACATGGATCCGCCAATGTAATTGCATGTGTGTTCTTTTTACTAACAACAACCAGAGTCATTGCATGTGTGTTCTTTTCACATACCACATATGGATCCACCAGTGTCATTACATGTGTGTCCTTTTCACAATCCACCTATAGATCCACCAGTGTCATTGCATGTGTGCTCTTTTTACTAACAACAACCAGAGTCATTGCATGTGTGTTCTCTTCAGAGAACACACATGGATCCTGATGTCATTGCATGTGTGTTCTTTTTACTAACAAAAACCAGAGTCATTGAAATGTGTGTTCTCTTCAAAGACCACACATGGATCCACCAGTGTTATTGCATGTGAGTTCTTTTTACTAACAACAACCAGTCATTGAATGTGAGTTCTTTTCACATACCACATATGGATCCACCAGTGTCATTGCATGTGTGTTCTTTTTACTAATAACAACTGGAGTCATTTCATGACTGTTCTTTTCACATACCACATATGGATCCACCAGTGTCATTGAAATGTGTGTTCTCTTCAGAGACCACACATGGATCCACCAGTGTCACTGCCTGTGTGTTCTTTTTACGAACAACAACTAGAGTCATTGCATGTGTGTTCTTTTCACATACCACATATGGATCCACCACTGTCATTGCATGTGTGCTCTTCTCACAATCCACCTATGGATCCACCAGTGTCATGGCATGTGTGTTCTTTTCACATACCACATATGGATCCACCAGTGTCATTGCATGTGAGTTCTTTTCACAATCCACCTATGGATCCACCAGTGTCATTGCATGTGTGTTCTTTTCACATACCACATATGGATCCACCAGTGTCATTGAAATGTGTGTTCTCTTCAGAGACCACACATGGATCCACCAGTGTCATTGCATGTGTGTTCTTTTTACTTAAAACAACAGGAGTCATTGCATGCGTGTTCTTTTCACATACCACATATGGTTCCACCAGTGTCATTGCATGTGTGCTCTTTTCACAATCCACCTATGGATCCACAAGTGTCATTGCATGTGTGTTCTTTTCACCTAGCACATATGGATCCACCAGTGTCATTGCATGTGTGCTCTTTTCGCAATGCACCTATGGATCCACCAGTGTCATTGCATGTGTGTTCTTTTTACTAACAACAATCAGAGTCATTTCATGTGTGTTCTTTTCACATACCAGATATGGATCCACCAGTGTCATTGCATGTGTGCTCTTTTTACTAACAACAACCAGAGTCATTGCATGTGTGTTCTTTTTACTAACAACAACTAGAGTCATTGAAATGTGTGTTCTCTTCAGAGACCACACATAGATCCTGATGTTATTGCATGTGTGTTCTTTTACTAACAACAACTAGAGTCATTGAATGTGTTCTTTTCACATACCACCTATGGATCCACCAGTGTCATTGCATGTGTTCTTTGTACTAACAACAACTTGAGTTATTTCATGACTGTTCTTTTCACATACCACATACGGATCCACTAGTGTCATTGAAATGTGTGTTCTCTTCAGATACCACACATGGATCTTCGATTGTCATTGCATGTGTGTTCTTTTTAGTCACAACAACGAGAGTCATTGCATGTGTATTCTTTTCACATACCACATATGGATCCACCAGTGTCATTGCATGTGTGTTATTTTCACATACCACATATGGATCCACCAGTGTCATTGAAATGTGTGTTCTCTTTAGAGACCACACATGGATCCACCAGTGTCATTGCATGTGTGTTCTTTTTACTAACAACAACAAGTGTCATTGAAATGTGTGTTCTCTTTAGAGACCACATGGATCCCTGATGTCATTGCATGTGTGTTCTTTTTACTAACAACAACCAGAGTCATTGCATGTGTGTTCTTTTCACATACCATATACGGATCCACTAGTGTCATTGCATGTGTGTTCTTTTCACAATCCACCTATGGATCCACTAGTGTCATTGCATGTGTGCTCTTTTTACTAACAACAACCAGAGTCATTACATGTGTGTTCTCTTCAGAGACCACACATGGATCCACCAGTGTCATTACATGTGTGCTCTTTTCACAATCCACCTATGGATCCACTAGTGTCATTGCATGTGTGTTCTTTTTACTAATAACACTAGAGTCATTGAAATGTGTGTTCTCTTCAGAGACCACACATGGATCCACCAGTGTAATTGCATGTGTGTTCTTTTTACTAATAACAACAAGAGTCATTGAATGTGTGTTCATTTCACATACCACATATGGATCCACCAGTGTCATTGCATGTGTGTTCTTTTTACTAACAACAACTGAGTCATTTCATGTATTCTTTCACATACCACATATGGATCCACAGTGTCATTGAAATGTGTGTTATCTTTACATACCACATATGGATCCACCAGTGTCATTGCATGTGTGTTCTTTTTACTAACAACAGAGTCATTGCATGTGTGTTCTTTTCACATACCACATATGGATCCACAGTGTCATTACATGTGTGTCCTTTTCACAATCCACCTATGGATCCACGGTGTCATTGCATGTGTTCTTTTTACTAACAACAACTAGAGTCATTGCATGTGTGTTCTCTTGAGACCACATATGGATCCTGATGTCATTGCATGTGTGTTCTTTTTACTAATAACCAGAGTCATTGAAATGTGTGTTCTCTTCAAAGAACACATGGATCCTGATGTTATTGCATGTGAGTTCTTTTTACTAACAACAACGAGTCATTGAATGTGTGTTCTTTTCACATACCACATATGGATCCACAGTGTCATTGCATGTGTGTTCTTTTTACTAACAACTGGAGTCATTGCATGTGTGTTCTTTTCACATACCACATATGGATCCACCAGTGTCATTGAAATGTGTGTTCTCTTGAGAATCCAAACATGGATCCACCAGTGTCATTGCATGTGTTCTTTTTACTAACAACAACCTGAGTCATTGCATGTGTGTTCTTTTCACATACCACATATGGATCCACAGTGTCATTGCATGTGTGCTCTTTCACAATCCACCTATGGATCCACCAATGTCATTGCATGTGTGTTCTTTTCACATACCACATATGGATCCACAGTGTCATTGAAATGTGTGTTCTCTTCAGAGACCACACATGGATCCACTGGTGTCATTGCATGTGTGTTCTGTTAACTAAAAACAACTAGAGTCATTGCATGTGTGTTCTTTTCACATACCACATATGGATCCACAGTGTCATTGCATGTGTGCTCTTTTCACAATCAACCAATGGATCCACAGTGACATTGCATGTGTGTTCTTTTTACTAACAACAACGAGTCATCGCATGTGTTTTCTTTTCACCTATCACATATGGATCCACCAGTGTCATTGCATGTGTGTTCTTTTCACAATGCACCTATGGATCCACCAGTGTCATTGCATGTGTGTTCTTTTTACTAACAACAACCAGAGTCATTGCATGTGTGTTCTTTTCACAATCCACCTATGGATCCACCAGTGTCATTGCATGTGTGCTCTTTTTACTAACAACAACCATAGTCATTGCATGTGTGTTCTCTTCAGAGACCACACATGTATCCACCGGTGTCATTGCATGTGTGATCTTTTTACAACAACTAGAGTCATTGAAATGTGTGTTCTTTAGAGACCACACATGGATCCACAGTGTTATTGCATGTGTGTTCTTTTACTAACAACAACCAGTCATTGCATGTATGTTCTTTTCACATACCACATGTGGATTCACCAGTGTCATTACATGTGTGTTCTTTTTACTAACAACAACTGGAGTCATTTCATGTATGTTCTTTTCACATACCACATATGGATCCACCAGTGTCATTGCATATGTGATCTTTTTACAATCCACCTATGGATCCACAGTGTCATTGCATGTGTCTTCTTTTCACATACCACATATGGATCCACCAGTGTCATTGAAATGTGTGTTCTCTTGAGACCACACATGGATCCTGATGTCATTGCATGTGTGTTCTTTTACTAACAACAATTGGAGTCATTGCATGTGTATTCTTTTCACATACCCCATATGGATCCACCAGTGTTAGTGCATGTGTGCTCTTTTCACAATCCCCCTATGGATCCACAGTGTCATTGCATGTGTGTTTTTTACTAATAACAACCAGAGTCATTTCATGTGTGTTCTTTTCACATACAACATATGGATCCACAGTGTCATTGCATGTGTGTTCTTTTCACAATCCACCTATGGATCCCGGTGTCATTGCATGTGTGTTCTTTTACTAACAACAACCAGTGTCATTGCATGTGTGTTCTCTTGAGACCACACATGGATCCACAGTGTCATTGCATGTGTGTTCTTTTAGTAACAACAACCAGTCATTGAAATGTGTGTTCTCTTTAGAGACCACACATGGATCCTGATGTCATTGCATGTGTGTTCTTTTTACTAACAACAATCGGAGTCATTTCATGTGTGTTCTTTTCACATACCACATATGGATACACCAGTGGCATTGCATGTGTGTTCTTTTCACAATCCACCTATGGATCCACCAGTGTCATTGCATGTGTGCTCTTTTTACTAACAACAACGAGCCATTGCATGTGTGTTCTCTTGAGACCACACATGGATCCACGATGTCATTGCATGTGTGTTCTTTTACTAACAACTAGAGTCATTGAAATGAGTGTTCTCTTCAGAGACCACACATGGATCCACCAGTGTCATTGCATGTTTGTTCTTTTTACTAACAACAACCAGTCATTGCATGTGTGTACTTTTCACATACCGCATGTGGATCCACTAGTGTCATTACATGTGTGTTCTTTTTACTAACAACAAGCTGAGTCATTTCATGTATGTTCTTTTCACATACCATATGGATCCACCAGTGTCATTTCATGTATGTTGTTTTCACATACCACATATGAATCCACCAGTGTCATTGCATGTGTGTTCTTTTTACTAACAACAATTGGAGTCATTGCATGTGTGTTCTTTTCACATACCACATATGGATCCTCCAGTGTCATTGCATGTGTGGTCTTTTCACAATCCACCTATGGATCCACCAGTGTCATTGCATGTGTGTTCTTTTTACTAACAAGAACTAGAGTCATTTCATGTGCGTTCTTTTCATACCACATATGGATCCACAGTGTCATTGCATGTGTGTTTTTCACAATCCACCGATGGATCTACCAGTGTCATTGCATATGTGTTCTTTTTACTAACAACAATGAGTCATTTCATTAATGTTCTTTTCACATACCACATATGGATCCACAGTGTCATTTACGTGTATGTTGTTTTCACATACCACATATGGATCCACCATGTCATTGCATGTGTGTTCTTTTACTAACAACAATTGGAGTCATTGCATGTGTGTTCTTTTCACATACCACATATGGATCCACCAGTGTCATTGCATGTGTGGTCTTTTCAATCCACCTATGGATCCACCAGTGTCATTGCATGTGTGTTCTTTTTACTAACAACAACCACAGTCATTGCATGTGTGTTCTTTTCTCATACCACATATGGATCTACGGTGTCATTGCATGTGTGTTCTTTTACTAACAACAACCAGAGTCATTTCATGTGTGTTCTTTTCACATACCACTTATGGATCCACAGTGTCATTGAAATGTGTGTTCTCTTCAGAGACCACACATGGATCCACCAGTGTAATTGCATGTGTGTTTTTTTTACTAACAAAACCAGAGTCATTGCATGTGTATTCTTTTCACATACCACATATGGATCCACCAGTGTCATTGCATGTGTGCTCTTTTCACATTCCACCTATGGATCCACCTGTGTCATTTCATGTGTGTTCCTTTACTAATAACAACTTGAGTCATTTCATGTGTGTTCTTTTGAGATACAGCACATATGGATCCACCAGTGTCATTGCATGTGTGTTCTTTTCACAATCCACCTATGGATCCACGGTGTCATTGCATGTGTGCTCTTTTACTAACAACAAACAGTGTCATTGCATGTGTGTTCTCTTGAGAGACCACATGGATCCCAAGTGTCATTGCATGTGTGTTCTTTTAGTAACAACAACGAGTCATTGAAATGTGTGTTCTCTTTAGAGACCACACATGGATCCCTGATGTCATTGCATATGTGTTCTTTTTACTAACAACAATCGGAGTCATTTCATGTGTGTTCTTTTCACATACCACATATGGATACACCAGTGGCATTGCATGTGTGTTCTTTTCACAATCCACCTATGGATCAACCAGTGTCATTGCATGTGTGTTCTTTTTACTAACTACAACGAGCCATTGCATGTGTGTTCTCTTGAGACCACACATGGATCCTGATGTCATTGCATGTGTGTTCTTTTAGTAACAACAACTAGAGTCATTGAAATGAGTGTTCTCTTGAGACCACACATGGATCCACCAGTGTCATTGCATGTTTGTTCTTTTTACTAACAACAACCAGAGTCATTGCATGTGTGTACTTTTCACATACCGCATGTGGATTCACCAGTGTCATTACATGTGTGTTCTTTTTACTAACAACAACTGGAGTCATTTCATGTATGTTCTTTTCACATACCACATATGGATCCACCAGTGTCATTTCATGTATGTTGTTTTCACATACCACATATGAATCCACCAGTGTCATTGCATGTGTGTTCTTTTTACTAACAACAATTGGAGTCATTGCATGTGTGTTCTTTTCACATACCACATATGGATCCTCCAGTGTCATTGCATGTGTGGTCTTTTCACAATCCACCTATGGATCCACCAGTGTCATTGCATGTGTGTTCTTTTTACTAACAAGAACTAGAGTCATTTCATGTGTGTTCTTTTCACATACCACATATAGATCCACCAGTGTCATTGCATGTGTGTTTTTTTCACAATCCACCGATGGATCTACCAGTGTCATTGCATATGTGTTCTTTTTACTAACAACAGCTGGAGTCATTTCATTAATGTTCTTTTCACATACCACATATGGATCCACCAGTGTCATTTCGTGTATGTTGTTTTCACATACCACATATGGATCCAGCAGTGTCATTGCATGTGTGTTCTTTTTACTAACAACAATTGGAGTCATTGCATGTGTGTTCTTTTCACATACCACATATGGATCCACCAGTGTCATTGCATGTGTGGTCTTTTCACAATCCACCTATGGATCCACCAGTGTCATTGCATGTGTGTTCTTTTTACTAACAAGAACCACAGTCATTTCATGTGTGTTCTTTTCTCATACCACATATGGATCTACCAGTGTCATTGCATGTGTGTTCTTTTTACTAACAACAACCAGAGTCATTTCATGTGTGTTCTTTTCACATACCACTTATGGATCCACCAGTTTCATTGCATGTGTGTTCTTTTTACTAACAACAACCAGAGTCATTTCATGTGTGTTCTTTTCACATACGACATATGGATCCACTAGTGTCATTACATGTGTGTTCTTTGCACAATCCACCAATGGATCCACCAGTGTCATTGCATGTGTGCTCTTTTTACTAACAACAACCAGAGTCATTGCATGTGTGTTCTTTTCACATACCACATATGGATCCACCTGTGTTATTGCATGTGTGCTATTTTCACAATCCACCTATGTATCCACCAGTGTCATTGCATGTGTGTTCTTTTTACTCACAACAACCAAAGTCATTGCATGTGTGTTCTTTTCACATATCACATATGGATCAACCAGTGTCATTGCATGTGTGCACTTTTCACAAACCACCTATGGATCCACCAGTTTCATTGCATGTGTGTTCTTTTTAGTAACAACAACCAGAGTCATTTCATGTGTGTTCTTTTCACATACCACATATGGATCCGCCAGTGTCATTGCATGTGTGTTCTTTTCGCAATCCACCTATGGATCCACCGGTATCATTGCATGTGTGCTCTTTTTACTAACAACAACCAGAGTCATTGCATGTGTGTTCTCTCCAGAGACCACACATGGATCCACAAGTCTCATTGCATGTGTGTTCTTTTTACTAACAACAACTAGAGTCATTGAAATGTGTGTTCTCTTCAGAGACCACACATGGATCCACCAGTGTCATTGCATGTGTGTTCTTTTTACTAACAACAACTGAAGTCATTTCATGTGTGTTCTTTTCACATACCACATATGGATCCACCAGTGGCATTGCATGTGTGTTCTTTTCACAATCCACCTATGGATCCACCATTGTCATTGCATGTGTGCTCTTTTTACTAACTACAACCAAAGCCATTGCATGTGTGTTCTCTTCAGAGACCACACATGGATCCACCAGTGTCATTGCATGTGTGTTCTTTTTGCTAACAACAACCAGAGACATTGAAATGTGTGTTCTCTTAAAAGACCACACATGGATCCACCTGTGTCATTGCATGTGCGTTCTTTTTACTAACAACAACCGGAGTCATTGCATGTGTGTTCTTTTCACATACCCCATATCGATCCACCAGTGTCATTACATGTGTGTTCTTTTTACTAACAACAAGTGGAGTCATTTCATGTATGTTCTTTTCACATACCACATATGGATCCACTAGTGTCATTGAAATGTGTGTTCTCTTCAGAGGCCACATGGATCCTGATGTCATTGCATGTGTGTTCTTTTACTAACAACAATGAGTCATTGCATGTGTGTTCTTTTCACATAGCACATATGGATCACTTGTGTCATTGCACGTGTGTTATTTTCACAATCCACCTATGGATCCACCGGTATCATTGCATGTGTGCTCTCTTTACTAACAACAACCAGAGTCATTGCATGTGTGTTCTCTTCAGAGACCACACATGGATCCACCGGTGTCATTGGATGTGTGTTCTTTTTAGTAACAACAACCAGAGTCATTGAAATGTGTGTTCTCTTTAGGGAACCCACATGGATCCACCAGTGTCATTGCATGTGTGTTCTTTTTACTAACAACAACCAGAGTCACTGCATGTGTGTTCTTTTCACATACCAAATATGGATCCACCAGTGTCATTGCATGTGTGTTCTTTTTACTAACAACAACTAGAGTCATTTCATGTGTGTTCTTTTCACATACCACATATGGATCCACCAGTGTCATTGCATGTGTGCTCTTTTCACAATCCACCTATGGATCCACCAGTGTCATTGCATGTGTGTTCTTTTTCCTGACAACAACCAGAGTCATTTCATGTGTGTTCTTTTCACATACCACATATGGATCCACCAGTGTCATTGCATGTGTGTTCTTTTTACTAACAACAACCAGAGTCATTTCATGTGTGTTCTTTTCACATACCACATATGGATCCACTAGTGTTATTGCATGTGTGGTCTTTGCACAATCCACCAATGGATCCACCAGTGTCATTGCATGCGTGTTCTTTTTACTAACAACAACCAGAGTCATTGCATGTGTGTTCTTTTCACATACCACATATGGATCCACCAGTGTCATTGCATGTGTGCTATTTTCACAATCCACCTATGTGTCAGTGCATGTGTGTTCTTTTTACTCAAAACAACCAGAGTCATTGCATGTGTGTTCTTTTCACATACCACATATGGATCCACCAGTGTCATTGCATGTGTGCTCTTTTCACAAACCATCTATGGATCCACCAGAGTCATTGCATGTGTGTTCTTTTTACTACCAACAACCAGAGTCATTTCATGTGTGTTCTTTTCACATACCACATATGGATCCGCCAGTGTCATTACATGTGTGTTCTTTTCACAATCCACCTATGGATCCACCGGTATCATTGCATCTGTGCTCTTTTTACTAATAACAACCAGAGTCATTGCATGTGTGTTCTCTTCAGAGACCACACATGGCTCCACCAGTGTCATTGCATGTGTGTTCTTTTTACTAACAAGAACTAGAATCATTGAAATGTGTGTTCTCTTCACATACCACACTTGGATCCACCAATGTCATTCCATGTGTGTTCTTTTTACTAATAACAACCAGAGTCATTGCATGTGTGTTCTTTTCACATACCACATGTGGATTCACCTGTGTCATTACATGTGTGTTCTTTTTACTAACAACAACTGGAGTCATTTCATGTATGTTCTTTTCACATACCACATATGGATCCACCAGTATCATTTCATGTATGTTGTTTTCACATACCACATATGGATCCACCAGTGTCATTGCATGCGTGTTCTTTTCACATACCACATATGGATCCACCAGTGTCATTGCATGTGTGCTCTTTTCACAATCCACCTATGGATCCACCAGTGTCATTGCATGTGTGTTCTTTTTCCTGACAACAACCACAGTCATTTCATGTGTTTTCTTTTCACATACCACATATGGATCCACCAGTGTCATTGCATGTGTGTTCTTTTTACTAAGACAACCAGAGTCATTGCATGTGTGTTCTTTTCACATACCACATATGGATCCACCAGTGTCATTGAAATGTGTGTTCTCTTCAGTGACCACATATGGATCCACCAGTGTCATTGCATGTGTGTTATTTTTACTAACAACAACTGGAGTCATTGCATGTGTGTTCTTTTCACATACCACATATGGATCCACCAGTGTCATTGCATGTGTGTTCTTTTTACTAACAACAACCAGAGTCATTTCATGTGTGTTCTTTTCACATACCACATATGGATCCGCCAGTGTCATTGCATGTGTGTTCTTTTCACAATCCACCTAAGGATCCACCGGTATCATTGCATGTGTGCTCTTTTTACTAATAACAACCAGAGTCATTGCATGTGTGTTCTCTTTAGAGACCACACATGGATCCTGATGTCATTGCATGTGTGTTCTTTTTACTAACAACAACTAGATTGAAATGTGTGTTCTCTTCAGAGACCACACATGGATCCACCAGTGTCATTCCATGTGTGTTCTTTTTACTAATAACAAGCAGAGTCATTGCATGTGTGTTCTTTTCACATACCACATGTGGATTCATTTCATGTATGTTCTTTTCACATACCACATATGGATCCACCAGTGTCATTTCATGTATGTTGTTTTCACATACCACCTATGGATCCACCAGTGTCATTGCATGTGTGTTCTTTTTACTAAAAACAATTGGATTCATTGCATGTGTGTTCTTTTCACATACCACATATGGATCCACCAGTGTCATTGCATGTGTGGTCTTTTCACAATCCACCTATGGATCCACCAGTGTCATTGCATGTGTGTTCTTTTTACTAGCAAGAACCAGAGTCATTTCATGTGTGTTCTTTTCACATACCACATATGGATCCACCAGTGGCATTGCATGTGTGTTCTTTTCACAATCCACCTATGGATCCACCAGTGCCATTGCATGTGTGCTCTTTTTACTAACAACAACCAGAGCCATTGCATGTGTGTTCTCTTCAGAGACCACACATGGATCCACTAGTGTCATTGCATGTGTGTTCTTTTTAGTAACAACAACCAGAGTCATTGAAATGTGTGTTCTCTTTAGAGACAACACATGGATCCACCAGTTTCATTGCATGTGTGTTCTTTTTACTAACAACAACCAGAGGCCTTGCATGTGTGTTCTTTTCATATACCAATTATGGATCCACCAGTGTCATTGCATGTGTGTTCTTTTTTCTAACACTAACTAGAGTCATTTCATGTGTGTTCTTTTCACATACCACATATGGATCCACCAGTGTCAGTGCATGTGTGCTCTTTTCACAATCCACCTATGGATACACCAGTGTTATTGCATGTGTGTTCTTTTTACTAACAACAACCAGAGTCATTTCACGTGTGTTCTTTTGCACATACCACATATGGATCCACCAGTGTCATTGCATGTGTGTTCTTTTTACTAACAACAACCAGAGTCATTTCATGTGTGTTTTTTTCACATACCACATATGGATCTACTAGTGTCATTGCATGTGTGTTCTTTGCACAATCCACCAATGGATCCACCAGTGTCATATCATGTGTGCTCTTTTTACTAACAACAACCAGAGTCATTGCATGTGTGTTCTTTTCACATACTACATATGGATCCACCAGTGTCATTGCATGTGTGCTATTTTCACAATCTACCGATGGATCCACTAGTGTCATTGCATGTGTGTTCTTTTTACTCACAACAACCAGAGTCATTGCATGTGTGTTCTTTTCACATACCACATATGGATCCACCAGTGTCATTGCATGTGTGCTCTTTTCACAAACCACCTATGGATCCACCAGTGTCATTGCATGTGTGTTCTTTTTACTAACAACAACCAGAGTCATTTCATGTGTGTTCTTTCCACATACCACATATGCATCCGCTAGTGTCATTGCATGTGTGTTCTTTTAGAAATCCACCTATGGATCCACCGGTATCATTGCATGTGTGCTCTTTTTACTAACAACAACCAGAGTCATTGCATGTGTGTTCTCTTTAGAGACCACACATGGATCCACCAGTGTCATTGCATGTGTGTTCTTTTTACTAACAACAACCAGAGTCATTTCATGTGTGTTCTTTTCACATACCACATATGGATCCACAGTGTCATTGCATGTGTGCTCTTTCACAATACCACCCATGGATCCACCAGTGTCATGGGATGTGTTTTCTTTTTTCTAACAACAATTTGAGTCATTTCATGTGTGTTCTTTTCACATACCACATATGGATCCACCAGTGTCATTGCATGTGTGTTCTTTTTACTAACAACAACCAGAGTCATTTCATGTGTGTTCTTTTCACATACCACATATGGATCCGCCAGTGTCATTGCATGTGTGTTCTTTTCACAATCACCTAAGGATCCACCGGTATCATTGCATGTGTGCTCTTTTTACTAATAACAACCAGAGTCATTGCATGTGTGTTCTCTTTAGAGACCACACATGGATCCACCAGTGTCATTGCATGTGTGTTCTTTTTACTAACAACAACTAGATTGAAATGTGTGTTCTCTTCAGAGACCACACATGGATCCACCAGTGTCATTCCATGTGTGTTCTTTTTACTAATAACAAGCAGAGTCATTGCATGTGTGTTCTTTTCACATACCACATGTGGATTCATTTCATGTATGTTCTTTTCACATACCACATATGGATCCACCAGTGTCATTTCATGTATGTTGTTTTCACATACCACCTATGGATCCACCAGTGTCATTGCATGTGTGTTCTTTTTACTAATAACAATTGGAGTCATTGCATGTGTGTTCTTTTCACATACCACATATGGATCCACCAGTGTCATTGCATGTGTGGTCTTTTCACAATCCACCTATGGATCCACCAGTGTCATTGCATGTGTGTTCTTTTTACTAGCAAGAACCAGAGTCATTTCATGTGTGTTCTTTTCACATACCACATATGGATCCACCAGTGGCATTGCATGTGTGTTCTTTTCACAATCCACCTATGGATCCACCAGTGCCATTGCATGTGTGCTCTTTTTACTAACAACAACCAGAGTCATTGCATGTGTGTTCTCTTCAGAGACCACACATGGATCCACTAGTGTCATTGCATGTGTGTTCTTTTTAGTAACAACAACCAGAGTCATTGAAATGTGTGTTCTCTTTAGAGACCACACATGGATCCACCAGTTTCATTGCATGTGTGTTCTTTTTACTAACAACAACCAGAGGCCTTGCATGTGTGTTCTTTTCATATACCAATTATGGATCCACCAGTCTCATTGCATGTGTGTTCTTTTTTCTAACACTAACTAGAGTCATTTCATGTGTGTTCTTTTCACATACCACATATGGATCCACCAGTGTCAGTGCATGTGTGCTCTTTTCACAATCCACCTATGGATACACCAGTGTTATTGCATGTGTGTTCTTTTTACTAACAACAACCAGAGTCATTTCACGTGTGTTCTTTTCACATACCACATATGGATCCACCAGTGTCATTGCATGTGTGTTCTTTTTACTAACAACAACCAGAGTCATTTCATGTGTGTTTTTTTCACATACCACATATGGATCTACTAGTGTCATTGCATGTGTGTTCTTTGCACAATCCACCAATGGATCCACCTGTGTCATTGCATGTGTGCTCTTTTTACTAACAACAACCAGAGTCATTGCATGTGTGTTCTTTTCACATACTACATATGGATCCACCAGTGTCATTGCATGTGTGCTATTTTCACAATCTACCGATGGATCCACTAGTGTCATTGCATGTGTGTTCTTTTTACTCACAACAACCAGAGTCATTGCATGTGTGTTCTTTTCACATACCACATATGGATCCACCAGTGTCATTGCATGTGTGCTCTTTTCACAAACCACCTATGGATCCACCAGTGTCATTGCATGTGTGTTCTTTTTACTAACAACAACCAGAGTCATTTCATGTGTGTTCTTTCCACATACCACATATGCATCCGCTAGTGTCATTGCATGTGTGTTCTTTTCGAAATCCACCTATGGATCCACCGGTATCATTGCATGTGTGCTCTTTTTACTAACAACAACCAGAGTCATTGCATGTGTGTTCTCTTTAGAGACCACACATGGATCCACCAGTGTCATTGCATGTGTGTTCTTTTTAGTAACAACAACCAGAGTCATTGAAATGTGTGTTCTCTTTAGAGACCACCTATGGATCCACCAGTTTCATTGCATGTGTGTTCTTTTTACTAACAACAACCAGAGTCATTGCATGTGTGTTCTTTTCACATACCAAATATGGATCCAGGAGTGTCATTGCATGTGTGTTCTTTTTACGAACAACAATTGGAGTCATTTCATGTGTGTTCGTTTCACATACCACATATGGATCCACCAGTGTCATTGCATGTGTGCTCTTTTCACAATCCACCTACGGATCCACCAGTGTCATTGCATGTGTGTTCCTTTTACTAACAACAACCAGAGTCATTTCATGTGTGTTCTTTTCACATACCACATATGGATCCACCAGTGTCATTGCATGTGTGTTCTTTTTACTAACAACAACCAGAGTCATTTCATGTGTGTTCTTTTCACATACCACATATGGATCCACTAGTGTTATTGCATGTGTGGTCTTTGCACAATCCACCAATGGATCCACCAGTGTCATTGCATGCGTGTTCTTTTTACTAACAACAACCAGAGTCATTGCATGTGTGTTCTTTTCACATACCACATATGGATCCACCAGTGTCATTGCATGTGTGTTATTTTTACTAACAACAACTGGAGTCATTGCATGTGTGTTCTTTTCACATACCACATATGGATCCACCAGTGTCATTTCATGTGTGCTCTTTTCACAAACCACCTATGGATCCACCAGTGTCATTGCATGTGTGTTCTTTTTCCTAACAACAACCAGAGTCATTTCATGTGTGTTCTTTTCACATACCACATATGGATCCGCCGGTGTCATTGCATGTGTGTTCTTTTCACAATCCACCTATGGATCCACCGGTATCATTGCATGTGTGCTCTTTTTACTAATAACAACCAGAGTCATTGCATGTGTGTTCTCTTTAGAGACCACACATGGATCCACCAGTGTCATTGCATGTGTGTTCTTTTTACTAACAACAACTAGAATCATTGAAATGTGTGTTCTCTTCAGAGACCACACATGGATCCACTAGTGTCATTCCATGTGTGTTCTTTTTACTAATAACAACCAGAGTCATTGCATGTGTGTTCTTTTCACATACCACATGTGGATTCACCAGTGTCATTACATGTGTATTCTTTTTACTAACAACAACTGGAGTCATTTCATGTATGTTCTTTTCACATACCACATATGGATCCACCAGTGTCATTTCGTGTATGTTGTTTTCACATACCACCTATGGATCCACCAGTGTCATTGCATGTGTGTTCTTTTTACTAATAACAATTGGAGTCATTGCATGTGTGTTCTTTTCACATACCACATATGGATCCACCAGTGTCATTGCATGTGTGGTCTTTTCACAATCCACCTATGGATCCACCAGTGTCATTGCATGTGTGTTCTTTTTACTAACAAGAACCAGAGTCATTTCATGTGTGTTCTTTTCACATACCACATATGGATCCACTAGTGTCATTGCATGTGTGTTCTTTTCACAATCCACCTATGGATCCACCAGTGTCATTGCATGTGTGTTCTTTTTACTCACAACAACCAGAGTCGTTGCCTGTGTGTTCTTTTCACATACCACATATGGATCCACCAGTGTCATTGCATGTGTGCTCTTTTCACAATCCACATATGGATCCACCAGTGTCATTGCATGTGTGTTCTTTTTACTAACAACAACCGGAGTCATTTCATGTGTGTTCTTTTCACATACCACATATGGATCCACCAGTGGCATTGCATGTGTGTTCTTTTCACAATCCACCTATGGATCCACCAGTGCCATTGCATGTGTGCTCTTTTTACTAACAACAACCAGAGTCATTGCATGTGTGTTCTCTTCAGAGACCACACATGGATCCACCAGTGTCATTGCATGTGTGTTCTTTTTAGTAACAACAACCAGAGTCATTGAAATGTGTGTTCTCTTCAGAGACCACACATGGATCCACCAGTGTCATTGCATGTGTGTTCTTTTTACTAACAACAACCAGAGTCATTTCATGTGTGTTCTTTTCACATACCACATATGCATCCGCCAGTGTCATTGCATGTGTGTTCTTTTTACTAACAACAATTGGAGTCTTTTCATGTGTGTTCGTTTCACATACCACATATGGATCCACCAGTGTCATTGCATGTGTGCTCTTTTCACAATTCACCTACGGATCCACCAGTTTCATTGCATGTGTGTTCTTTTTACTAACAACAACCAGAGTCATTTCATGTGTGTTCTTTTCACATACCACATATGGATCCACCAGTGTCATTGCATGTGTGTTCTTTTTACTAACAACAACCAGAGTCATTTCATGTGTGTTCTTTTCACATACCACATATGGATCCACCAGTGTCATTGCATGTGTGTTATTTGCACAATCCACCAATGGATCCACCAGTGTCATTGCATGTGTGCTCTTTTTACTAACAACAACCAGAGTCATTGCATGTGTGTTCTTTTCACATACCACATATAGATCCCCCAGTGTTATTGCATGTGTGCTATTTTCTCAATCCACCTATGTATCCACCAGTGTCATTGCATGTGTGTTCTTTTTACTCACAACAACCGGAGTCATTGCATGTGTGTTCTTTTCACATACCACATATGGATCCACCAGTGTCATTGCATGTGTGCTCTTTTCACAAACCACCTATGGATCCACCAGTGTCATTGAATGTGTGTTCTTTTTACTAACAACAACCAGAGTCATTTCATGTGTGTTCTTTTCACATACCACATATGGATCCCATGGTGTCATTGCATGTGTGTTCTTTTCACATTCCAGCTATGGATCCACCAGTGTCATTGCATGTGTGCTCTTTTTACTAACAACAACCAGAGTCATTGCATGTGTGTTCTCTTCAAAGACCACACAGGGATCCACAAGTGTCATTGCATGTGTGTTCTTTTTACTAACAACAACCAGTCATTGAAATGTGTGTTCTGTTCAGAGACCACACATGGATCCACCAGTGTCATTGCATGTGTGTTCTTTTTACTAACAACAACCAAAGTCATTTCATGTGTGTTCTTTTCACATACCACATATGGATCCACCAGTGTCATTGCATGTGTGTTCTTTTTACTAACAACAACCAGAGTCATTGCATGTGTGTTCTCTTCAGAGACCACACATGGATCCACCAGTGTCATTTCATGTGTGTTCTTTTCACATACCACATATGGATCCACCAGTGTCATTGCATGTGTGTTCTTTTTACTAACAACAACCAGAGTCATTTCATGTGTGTTCTTTTCACATACCACATATGGATCCACCAGTGTCATTGCATGTGTGTTATTTGCACAATCCACCAATGGATCCACCAGTGTCATTGCATGTGTGCTCTTTTTACTAACAACAACCAGAGTCATTGCATGTGTGTTCTTTTCACATACCACATATAGATCCACCAGTGTTATTGCATGTGTGCTATTTTCTCAATCCACCTATGTATCCACCAGTGTCATTGCATGTGTGTTCTTTTTACTCACAACAACCGGAGTCATTGCATGTGTGTTCTTTTCACATACCACATATGGATCCACCAGTGTCATTGCATGTGTGCTCTTTTCACAAACCACCTATGGATCCACCAGTGTCATTGAATGTGTGTTCTTTTTACTAACAACAACCAGAGTCATTTCATGTGTGTTCTTTTCACATACCACATATGGATCCGCCAGTGTCATTGCATGTGTGTTCTTTTCACAATCCAGCTATGGCTCCAGCTGTGTCATTGCATGTGTTCTCTTTGTACTAACAACAACCAGAGTCATTGCATGTGTATTATCTTCAGAGACCACACATGGATCCACCAGTGTCATTGCATGTGTGTTCTTTTTACTAACAACAACCAGAGTCATTGAAATGTGTGTTCTCTTCAGAGACAACACATGGATCCACCAGTGTCATTGCATGTGTGCTCTTTTACTAACAACAACCAAAGTCATTTCATGTGTGTTCTTTTCACATACCACATATGGATCCACCAGTCTCATTGCATGTGTGCTCTTTTTCACTAACTACAACCAGAGCCATTGCATGTGTGTTCTCTTCAGAGACCACACATGGATCCACCAGTGTCATTGCATGTGTGTTCTTTTTACTAACAACAACCAGAGTCATTGAAATGTGTGTTCTCTTCAGAGACCACACATGGATCCACCCGTGTCATTGCATGTGTGTTCTTTTTACTAACAACAACCAGAGTCATTGCATGTGTGTTCTTTTCACATACCACATATGGATCCACCAGTGTCATTACATGTGTGTTCTTTTTACTAACAACAAGTGGAGTCATTTCATGTATGTTCTTTTCACATACCACATATGGATCCACCAGTGTCATTGAAATGTGTGTTCTCTTCAGAGACCACACATGGATCCACCAGTGTCATTGCATGTGTGTTCTTTTTACTAACAACAACTGGAGTCATTGCATGTGTGTTCTTTTCACATACCACATATGGATCCACCAGTGTCATTGCATGTGTGGTCTTTTCACAATCGACCTATGGATCCACCAGTGTCATTGCATGTGTGTTCTTTTACTCACAACAACAGAGTCATTTCATGTGTGTTCTTTTCACATACCACATATGGCTCCACAAGTGTCATTGCATGTGTGTTCTTTTCACAATACACCTATGGATCCACCAGTGTCATTGCATGTGTGTTCTTTTTACTAACAACAACCAGAGTCATTGCATGTGTGTTCTTTTCACATACCACATATGGATCCACAAGTGTCATTGCATGTGTGTCCTTTTCACAATTCACCTATAGATCCACCAGTGTCATTGCATGTGTGCTCTTTTTTCTAACAACAACCTGAGTCTTTGCATGTGTTTTCTCTTAAAAGACCACACATGGATCCACCCGTGTCTTTGCATGTGTGTTCTTATTACTAACAAGAACGAGTGTCATTGAAATGTGTGTTCTCTTCAGAGACCACACATGGATCCACTAGTGTTATTGCATGTGTGTTCTTTTTACTAACAACAACCAGAGTCATTTCATGTGTGTTTTTTTCACATACCACATATGGATCCACCAGTGTCATTGCATGTGTGTTATTTTCACAATCCACCTATAGATCCACCAGTGTCATTGCATGTGTGCTCTTTTTACTAACAACAACCAGAGTCATTGCATGTGTGTTCTTTTCACATACCACATATGGATCCACTAGTGTCATTGCATGTGTGTTCTTTTTACTCACAACAACCAGAGTAATTGCATGTGTGTTCTTTTCACATACCACATATGGATCCACCAGTGTCATTGCATGTGTGTTCTTTTTACTAACAACAACCAGAGTCATTTCATGTGTGTTCTTTTCACATACCACATATGGATCCACCAGTGTCATTGCATGTGTGTTCTTTTTACTAACAACAACCAGAGTCATTTCATGTGTGTTCTTTTCACATACCACATATGGATCCACCAGTGTCATTGCATGTGTGTTATTTGCACAATCCACCAATGGATCCACCAGTGTCATTGCATGTGTGCTCTTTTTACTAACAACAACCAGAGTCATTGCATGTGTGTTCTTTTCACATACCACATATAGATCCACCAGTGTTATTGCATGTGTGCTATTTTCTCAATCCACCTATGTATCCACCAGTGTCATTGCATGTGTGTTCTTTTTACTCACAACAACCGGAGTCATTGCATGTGTGTTCTTTTCACATACCACATATGGATCCACCAGTGTCATTGCATGTGTGCTCTTTTCACAAACCACCTATGGATCCACCAGTGTCATTGAATGTGTGTTCTTTTTACTAACAACAACCAGAGTCATTTCATGTGTGTTCTTTTCACATACCACATATGGATCCGCCAGTGTCATTGCATGTGTGTTCTTTTCACAATCCAGCTATGGATCCACTGGTATCATTGCATGTGTGCTCTTTTTACTAACAACAACCAGAGTCATTGCATGTGTATTCTCTTCAGAGACCACACATGGATCCACAAGTGTCATTGCATGTGTGTTCTTTTTACTAACAACAACCAGAGTCATTGAAATGTGTGTTCTCTTCAGAGACCACACATGGATCCACCAGTGTCATTGCATGTGTGTTCTTTTTACTAACAACAACCAAAGTCATTTCATGTGTGTTCTTTTCACATACCACATATGGATCCACCAGTGGCATTGCATGTGTGTTCTTTTCACAATCCACCTATGGATCCACCAGTGTCATTGCATGTGTGCTCTTTTTACTAACTACAACCAGAGCCATTGCATGTGTGTTCTCTTCAGAGACCACACATGGATCCACCAATGTCATTGCATGTGTGTTCTTTTTACTAACAACAACCAGAGTCATTGAAATGTGTGTTCTCTTCAGAGACCACACATGGATCCACCAGTGTCATTGCATGTGTGTTCTTTTTACTAACAACAACCAGAGTCATTGCATGTGTGTTCTTTTCACATACCACATATGGATCCACCAGTGTCATTACATGTGTGTTCTTTTTACTAACAACAAGTGGAGTCATTTCATGTATGTTCTTTTCACATACCACATATGGATCCACCAGTGTCATTGAAATGTGTGTTCTCTTCAGAGACCACACATGGATCCTGATGTCATTGCATGTGTGTTCTTTTTACTAACAACAACTGGAGTCATTGCATGTGTGTTCTTTTCACATACCACATATGGATCCACCAGTGTCATTGCATGTGTGGTCTTTTCACAATCGACCTATGGATCCACCAGTGTCATTGCATGTGTGTTCTTTTTACTCACAACAAACAGAGTCATTGCATGTGTGTTCTTTTCACATACCACATATGGATCCACCAGTGTCATTGCATGTGTGTTCTTTTCACAATACACCTATGGATCCACCAGTGTCATTGCATGTGTGCTCTTTTACTAACAACAACCAGAGTCATTGCATGTGTGTTCTTTTTACTAACAACAACCGGAGTCATTGAAATGTGTCTTCTCTTCTAAGACCACACATGGATCCGCCAGTGTCAATGCATGTGTGTTCTTTTTACTAACAACAACCAGAGTCATTGCATGTGTGTTCTTTTCACATACCACATATGGATCCACAAGTGTCATTGCATGTGTGTCCTTTTCACAATTCACCTATAGATCCACCAGTGTCATTGCATGTGTGCTCTTTTTACTAACAACAACCAGAGTCATTGCATGTGTGTTCTCTTAAAAGACCACACATGGATCCACCAGTGACATTGCATGTGTGTTCTTTTTACTAACAAGAACCAGAGTCATTGAAATGTGTGTTCTCTTCAGAGACCACACATGGATCCACTAGTGTTATTGCATGTGAGTTCTTTTTACTAACAACAACCAGAGTCATTTCATGTGTGTTTTTTTCACATACCACATATGGATCCACCAGTGTCATTGCATGTGTGTTATTTTCACAATCCACCTATAGATCCACCAGTGTCATTGCATGTGTGCTCGTTTTACTAACAACAACCAGAGTCATTGCATGTGTGTTCTTTTCACATACCACATATGGATCCACTAGTGTCATTGCTTGTGTGTTATTTTCACAATCCACCTATGGATCCACCAGTGTTATTGCATGTGTGTTCTTTTTACTCACAACAACCAGAGTAATTGCATGTGTGTTCTTTTCACATACCACATATGGATCCACCAGTGTCATTGCATGTGTGCTCTCTTCACAATCCACCTATAGATCCACTAGTGGCATTGCATGTGTGTTCTTTTTACTAACAACAACCAGAGTCATTTCATCTGTGTTCTTTTCACATACCACATATGGATCCACCAGTGTCATTGCATGTGTGTTCTTTTCACAATCCACCTATGGATACACAGGTGTCGTTGCATGTGTGCTCTTTTTACTAACAACAACCAGAGTCATTGCATGTGTGTTCTCTTCAGAGACCACACATGGATCCACTAGTGTCATTTCATGTGTGTTCTTTTTACTAACAACAACCAGAGTCATTGAAATGTGTGTTCTCTTCAGAGACCACATATGGATCCACCAGTGTCATTGCATGTGTGTTCTTTTTACTAACAACAACTGGAGTCATTGCATGTGTGTACTTTTCACATACCACATATGGATCCACAAGTGTCATTGCATGTGTGCTCTTTTCACAATCCACCTATGGATCCACCAGTGTCATTGCATGTGTGTTCTTTTCACATACCACATATGGATCCACCAGTGTCATTGAAATGTGTGTTCTCTAGAGAGACCACACATGGATCCACCAGTGTCATTGCATGTGTGTTCTTATTACTAACAACAACTGGAGTCATTGCATGTGTGTTCTTTTCACATACCACATATGGATCCACCAGTGTCATTGCATGTGTGCTCTTTTCACAAACCACCTATGGATCCACCAGTGTCATTGAATGTGTGTTCTTTTTACTAACAACAACCAGAGTCATTTCATGTGTGTTCTTTTCACATACCACATATGGATCCGCCAGTGTCATTGCATGTGTGTTCTTTTCACAATCCAGCTATGGATCCACTGGTATCATTGCATGTGTGCTCTTTTTACTAACAACAACCAGAGTCATTGCATGTGTATTCTCTTCAGAGACCACACATGGATCCACAAGTGTCATTGCATGTGTGTTCTTTTTACTAACAACAACCAGAGTCATTGAAATGTCTGTTCTTCAGAGACCACATGGATCCTGATGTCATTGCATGTGTGTTATTTTTACTAACAACAACCAAAGTCATTTCATGTGTGTTCTTTTCACATACCACATATGGATCCACCAGTGGCATTGCATGTGTGTTCTTTTCACAATCCACCTATGGATCCACCAGTGTCATTGCATGTGTGCTCTTTTTACTAACTACAACCAGAGCCATTGCATGTGTGTTCTCTTCAGAGACCACACATGGATCCACCAATGTCATTGCATGTGTGTTCTTTTTACTAACAACAACCAGAGTCATTGAAATGTGTGTTCTCTTCAGAGACCACACATGGATCCTGATGTCATTGCATGTGTGTTCTTTTTACTAACAACAACCAGAGTCATTGCATGTGTGTTCTTTTCACATACCACATATGGATCCACCAGTGTCATTACATGTGTGTTCTTTTTACTAACAACAAGTGGAGTCATTTCATGTATGTTCTTTTCACATACCACATATGGATCCACCAGTGTCATTGAAATGTGTGTTCTCTTCAGAGACCACACATGGATCCACCAGTGTCATTGCATGTGTGTTCTTTTTACTAACAACAACTGGAGTCATTGCATGTGTGTTCTTTTCACATACCACATATGGATCCACCAGTGTCATTGCATGTGTGGTCTTTTCACAATCGACCTATGGATCCACCAGTGTCATTGCATGTGTGTTCTTTTTACTCACAACAAACAGAGTCATTGCATGTGTGTTCTTTTCACATACCACATAAGGATCCACCAGTGTCATTGCATGTGTGTTCTTTTCACAATACACCTATGGATCCACCAGTGTCATTGCATGTGTGCTCTTTTACTAACAACAACCAGAGTCATTGCATGTGTGTTCTTTTTACTAACAACAACCGGAGTCATTGAAATGTGTCTTCTCTTCTAAGACCACACATGGATCCGCCAGTGTCAATGCATGTGTGTTCTTTTTACTAACAACAACCAGAGTCATTGCATGTGTGTTCTTTTCACATACCACATATGGATCCACAAGTGTCATTGCATGTGTGTCCTTTTCACAATTCACCTATAGATCCACCAGTGTCATTGCATGTGTGCTCTTTTTACTAACAACAACCAGAGTCATTGCATGTGTGTTCTCTTAAAAAACCACACATGGATCCACCAGTGACATTGCATGTGTGTTCTTTTTACTAACAAGAACCAGAGTCATTGAAATGTGTGTTCTCTTCAGAGACCACACATGGATCCACTAGTGTTATTGCATGTGAGTTCTTTTTACTAACAACAACCAGAGTCATTTCATGTGTGTTTTTTTCACATACCACATATGGATCCACCAGTGTCATTGCATGTGTGTTATTTTCACAATCCACCTATAGATCCACCAGTGTCATTGCATGTGTGCTCGTTTTACTAACAACAACCAGAGTCATTGCATGTGTGTTCTTTTCACATACCACATATGGAACCACTAGTGTCATTGCATGTGTGTTATTTTCACAATCCACCTATGGATCCACCAGTGTTATTGCATGTGTGTTCTTTTTACTCACAACAACCAGAGTAATTGCATGTGTGTTCTTTTCACATACCACATATGGATCCACCAGTGTCATTGCATGTGTGCTCTCTTCACAATCCACCTATAGATCCACTAGTGGCATTGCATGTGTGTTCTTTTTACTAACAACAACCAGAGTCATTTCATCTGTGTTCTTTTCACATACCACATATGGATCCACCAGTGTCATTGCATGTGTGTTCTTTTCACAATCCACCTATGGATACACAGGTGTCGTTGCATGTGTGCTCTTTTTACTAACAACAACCAGAGTCATTGCATGTGTGTTCTCTTCAGAGACCACACATGGATCCACTAGTGTCATTTCATGTGTGTTCTTTTTACTAACAACAACCAGAGTCATTGAAATGTGTGTTCTCTTCAGAGACCACATATGGATCCACCAGTGTCATTGCATGTGTGTTCTTTTTACTAACAACAACTGGAGTCATTGCATGTGTGTACTTTTCACATACCACATATGGATCCACAAGTGTCATTGCATGTGTGCTCTTTTCACAATCCACCTATGGATCCACCAGTGTCATTGCATGTGTGTTCTTTTCACATACCACATATGGATCCACCAGTGTCATTGAAATGTGTGTTCTCTAGAGAGACCACACATGGATCCACCAGTGTCATTGCATGTGTGTTCTTATTACTAACAACAACTGGAGTCATTGCATGTGTGTTCTTTTCACATACCACATATGGATCCACCAGTGTCATTGCATGTGTGCTCTTTTCACAATCCACCTATGGATCCACCAGTGTCATTGCATGTGTGTTCTTTTTACTCACAACAACCAGAGTCATTGCATGTGTGTTCTTTTCACATAGCACATATGGATCCACCAGTGTCATTGCATGTGTGCTCTTTTCACAATCCACCTATGGATCCAGTAGTGTCATTGCATGTGTGTTCTTTTTACTAACAACAACAAGAGTCATTCCATGTGTGTTCTTTTCACAAACAACATATGGATCCACCAGTGTCATTGCATCTGTGTTCTTTTCACAATCAACCTATGGATCCACAAGTGTCATTGCATGTGTGCTCTTTTTACTAACAACAACCAGAGTCATTGCATGTGTGTTCTTTTCACATACCACATATGGATCCACCAGTGTCATTGCATGTGTGCTGTTTTCACAATCCACCTATGGATCCACTAGTGTCATTGCATGTGTGTTCTTTTTACTCACAACAACCAGAGTCATTGCATGTGTGTTCTTTCCACATACCACATATGGATCCACCAGTGTAATTTCATGTGTGCTCTTTTCACAAACCACCTATGGATCCACCAGTGTCATTGCATGTGTCTTCTTTTTCCTAACAACAACCAGAGTCATTTCATGTGTGTTCTTTTCACATACCACATATGGATCCACCAGTGTCATTGCATGTGTGTTCTTTTTACTAACAACAACCAGAGTCATTGCATGTGTGTTCTTTTCACATACCACATATGGATCCACCAGTGTAATTTCATGTGTGCTCTTTTCACAAACCACCTATGGATCCACCAGTGTCATTGCATGTGTCTTCTTTTTCCTAACAATAACCAGAGTCATTTCATGTGTGTTCTTTTCACATACCACATATGGATCCGCCAGTGTCATTGCATGTGTGTTCTTTTTCCTAACAACAACCAGAGTCATTGCATGTGTGTTCTTTTAACATACCACATATGGATCCACCAGTGTCATTGAAATGTGTGTTCTCTTCAGAGAGCACACATGGATCCACCAGTGTCATTGCATGTGTGTTCTTTTTACTAACAACAACTGGAGTCATTGCATGTCTTTTCTTTTCACATACCACATATGGATCCACCAGTGTCATTGCATGTGTGCACTTTTCACAATCCACCTATGGATCCACCAGTGTCATTGCATGTGTGTTCTTTTTACTAACAACACCCAGAGTCATTTCATGTGTGTTCTTTTCACATGCCGCATATGGATCCACCAGTGTCATTGCATGTGTGTTCTTTTCACAATCCACCTATGGATCCACCAGTGTCATTGCATGTGTGTTCTTTTTAATCACAACAACCAGAGTCATTGCATGTGTGTTCTTTTCACATACCACATATGGATTCACCAGTGTCATTGCATGTGTGCTCTTTTCACAATCCACCTATGGATCCAGTAGTGTCATTGCATGTGTGTTCTTTTTACTAACAACAACAAGAGTCATTCCATGTGTCTTTTCACAAACAACATATGGATCCACCAGTGTCATTGCATCTGTGTTCTTTTCACAATCCACCTATGGATCCACAAGTGTCATTGCATGTGTGCTCTTTTTACTAACAACAACCAGAGTCATTGCATGTGTGTTCTTTTCACATACCACATATGGATCCACCAGTGTCATTGCATGTGTGCTCTTTTCACAATCCACCTATGGATCCACTAGTGTCATTGCATGTCTGTTCTTTTTACTCACAACGACCAGAGTCATTGCATGTGTGTTCTTTTCACATACCACATATGGATCCACAAGTGTCATTGCATGTGTGCACTTTTCACAATCCACCTATGGATCCACCAGTGTCATTGCATGTGTGTTCTTTTTACTAACAACACCCAGAGTCATTTCATGTGTGTTCTTTTCACATGCCGCATATGGATCCACCAGTGTCATTGCATGTGTGTTCTTTTCACAATCCACCTATGGATCCACTAGTGTCATTGCATGTGTGTTCTTTTTACTCACAACAACTAGAGTCATTGCATGTGTGTTCTTTTCACATACCACATATGGATCCACCAGTGTCATTGCATGTGTGCTCTTTTCACAATCCACCTATGGATCCACCAGTGTCATTGCATGTGTGTTCTTTTTACTAACAACAACCAGAGTCGTTTCATGTGCGTTCTTTTCAGATGCCACATATGGATCCACCAATGGCATTGCATGTGTGTTCTTTCCACAATCCACCTATGGATCCACCAGTGTCATTGCATGTGTGCTCTTTTTACTAACAACAACCAGAGTCATTGCATGTGTGTTCTCTTCACACACCACACATGGATCCACCGGTGTCATTGCATGTGTGTTCTTTTTAGTAACAACAACCAGAGTCATTGAAATGTGTGTTCTCTTCAGAGACCACACATTGAGCCACCAGTGTCATTGCATGTTCTTTTTACTAACAAGAACCAGATTCATTGCATGTGTGTTCTTTTCGCATACCAAATATGGATCCACCAGTGTCATTGCATGTGTGTTCTTTTTACTAACAACAACTGGAGTCATTTCATGTGTGTTCTTTTCACATACCACATATGGATCCACCAGTGTCACTGCATGTGTGCTCTTTTCACAAACCACCTATGGATCCACCAGTGTCATTGCATGTGCGTTATTTTTACTAACAACAACTAGAGTCATTTCATGTGTGTTCTTTTCATATACCACATATGGATCCACCAGTGTCATTGCATGTGTGTTCTTTTTACTAACAACAACCAGAGTCATTTCATGTGTGTTCTTTTCACATACCACATATGGATCCACCAGTGTCATTGCATGTGTGTTCTTTTCACAATCCACCTATGGATCCACTAATGTTATTGCATGTGTGCTCGTTTTACTAACAACAACCAGAGTCATTGCATGTGTGTTCTTTTCACATACCACATATGGATCCACCAGTGTCATTGCATGTGTGCTATTTTCACAATCCACCTATGGATCCACCAGTGTTATTGCATGTGTGTCCTTTTTACTCACAATAACCAGAGTAATTGCATGTGTGTTCTTTTCACATACCAGATATGGATCCACCAGTGTCATTGCATGTGTGCTCTTTTCACAATCCACCTATGGATCCACAAGTGGCATTGCATGTGTGTTCTTTTTACTAACAACAACCAGAGTCATTTCATGTGTGTTCTTTTCACGTACCACATATGGAGCCACCAGTGTCATTGCATGTGTGTTCTTTTCACAATCCACCTATGGATACACCGGTGTCGTTGCATGTGTGCTCTTTTTACTAACAACAACTAGAGTCATTGCATGTGTGTTCTCTTCAGAGACCACACATGGATCCACCAGTGTAATTTCATGTGTGTTCTTTTTACTAACAACAACAAGAGTCTTTGAAATGTGTGTTCTCTTCAGAGACCACACATGGATCCACCAGTGTCATTGCATGTGTGTTCTTTTTACTAACAACAATCAGAGTTATTTCATGTGTGTTCTTTTCACATACCACATATGGATCCACCAGTGGCATTGCATGTGTGTTCTTTTCACAATCCACCTATGGATCCACCAGTGTCATTGCATGTGTGCTCTTTTTACTAACAACAACCAGAGTCATTTCATGTGTGTTCTCTTCAGAGACCACACATGGATCCACCAGTGTCATTGCATGTGTCTTCTTTTTACTAACAACAACCAGAGTCATTGAAATGTGTGTTCTCTTCAGAGACCACACATGGACCCGCCAGTGTCATTGCATGTGTGTTATTTTTACTAACAACAACCAGAGTCATTGCATGTGTGTTCTTTACACATACCGCATATGGATCCACCAGTGTCATTGCATGTGTGTCCGTTTCACAATCCACCTATAGATCCACCAATGTCATTGCATGTGTGCTCTTTTGACTAACAACAACAAGAGTCATTGCATGTGTGTTCTCTTCAGAGACCACACATGGATCCACCAGTGTCATTGCATGTGTGTTCTTTTTACTAACAACAACCAGACTCATTGAAATGTGTGTTCTCTTCAGAGACCACACATGCATCCACCAGTGTTATTGCATGTGAGTTCTTTTTACTAACAACAACTAGAGTCATTGAATGTGTGTTCTTTTCACATACCACATATGGATCCACCAGTGTCATTGAAATGTGTGTTCTTTTTACTCATAACAACCAGAGTCATTGCATGTGTGTTCTTTTCACATACCACCTATGGATCCACTAGTGTCAATGCATGTGTGCTCTTTTCACAATCCACCTATGGATCCACCAGTGTCATTGCATGTGTGCTCTTTTTACTAACAACAACCAGAGTCATTGCATGTGTGTTCTTTTTACTAACAACAACCAGAGTCATTGCATGTGTGTTGTTTTCACATACCACATATGGATCCACTAGTGTCATTGCATGTGTGCTCTTTCCACAATCCACCTATGGATCCACCAGTGTCATTGCATGTGTGCTCTTTTTACTAACCACAACCGGAGTCATTGCATGTGTGTTCTCTTCAGAGACCACACATGGATACACCAGTGTCATTACATGTGTGTTCTTTTTACTAACAACAACCAAGAGTCATTGAAATGTCTGTTCTATTCACAGACCACACATGGATCCACCAGTGTCATTGCATGTGTGTTCTTTTTACTAACAACAACCAGAGTCATTACATGTGTCTTCTTTTCACATACCACATATGGATCCACCAGTGTCATTGCATGTGTGTTCTTTTTACTAACAACAACTAGAGTCATTGCATGTGTGTTTTTTCACATACCACATATGGATCCATGTGGCATCCCGCTAAAACCACTACTAGAAAATCGCGTTGTTTTTGTGCATTGCATCGTCATGACCGCATGCTCATGTCATCATGCCACATTGCAGTTGAGCATCGTCATCATCATGCATTTGTTTGTCTGAAATTATTTTCGAAAAACAAATTTTGTTTTCTAAATACCCCACCGTTATTTCAAATCCAAACCCGGGTCTCCGGATTATGTTGTTTCGTCTACCAATAGATTTCAAAAGCCCCGTTTTAAATACTAAAATATTTATTTTATTTTAGGGGGAAGCCGTACCGGGCCGATCCGACCTAGTCGGCCACTCCCAGTATAAAGCCTATCTACCTAAACCTTTTCCTACCCCACCCTATTCTACCCATCCCCCCTCCACCTCACCCCGTCCAATCGGCGCTCGCCACCTCAGTTTTTCTCCCTTCATCCACCAACCACCACGCGCCACCTCCTGCCGATTCCCCCACCCCACCTGGGCACGCTTCCAGCCACCGACCAAACCCCACAGGCACCCCCCACCCCACCTCCGCCTAGCCCCACCTCCTCACAGCCGCCCGTCCCACGTTCCCGACCCCACCTCGCGTCCCCGCTCGCCCCGCTCCTCGCCCTCGCCCTCGCCCACGGGATCCCCTCCTGCGCCCGCTCCCCGCCGCCAAGGCCCATCCCCACCATCCTCCTCGACCACCTCCCGGCGCCTGCCCCGTCGCTTTTCGTGCTTCCTCTGCAACCACCCGCGGCCGGGCCCGTCTCCTCCCGAGCCGTCCCTGCCCTGCTTCTTCCTCCCGTCTGCTGGACCACCCCTTCCCGAGCCTTGCGTCGCCCCTTCGTGCGCCCTCGCCTCTTCCTCTCTTCTCTCTCGAGGCCAGCCTCCCCATCTCGCCCGCCTCGCTTGGTAGTGCCTCCTCCGCCCTTGAGCCTACCTCCAGGCCCCATCTTCCTCCTGCCTCGCGCCGCTCGCGTCCGTCGCCCCGGAGCCGAGCGCCTCCTCCGCAGCGCCCCCGTTTGCGATCCTCCTCGGCCGACCTTGCTCCACCAACCCCCGCCCCTCCCCTTCGGCTCTGCGCACTTGTGACGCCCCCCAGCGGCGACCTTCCTCCCTCCTCCGTTCCGTCCACCGCCACCAAGTCCCATGGCGCCTGCTGCTTGTTCGCCACCGCCGGCCACGGTACCTCGTCCGGGCCCTCGCCGTCCTCTCCCTGTACCTCCTCTCTGCGCCTCCGTCCGCGACCGCTTACCCTCGACCGCCTCGGCCTCGCTGCGGTCCGGCCCGCGCGTCTCCCGTGACGTCCCTGCTCTGGCCGCTTGTGCCAACTCGTCCTCCGGCGCGTCGGCCGCCCGCGACCTCCCCGAGTGCCGCCTTCCTCTGTGCCCCAGCGTCGCCGAGGTCCCTGCAGAGCCTCTGCCCTGCTCTAGCTGTGCTTCTCTGGGTCGCAGGTAGTGCCCATCGTGAGCTCCTCCCAGAGTTGTGTGCCCCTGTGGCCCTCTAAAGATTGTAGTACTGTCACCAAGAACGACATATGCCAAGATAGTGGGAGGTCGAACAAGGGATACTCTGGTTCGGTGCGACCTAAGACCATCGGCTAACGATCCACGAACATCACCAACCACAAGATCTTCAACATGGCCCCCGATGACAAGATTGATTCTGTCAAGTACCCGCAAGATATTCTAGTGTCACTGCCGCTCGAAGGCCATCGACACAAGTTCCAGTTCACAAAACAACAAGTACTCCGACATGGAACCCTGAAGACCCCGGTGTTGAGCCCCAAGTTCGCCACCGATGATCAGGATGGTACCCCAAGATCTCCTTCCCGGAATTCGACGCCTCGATCCTGCGGATCCGAAGACCAAGCCTGAACCCCATCGGACCCCCAAACCAAGATCGCCGATAACCGATGTGTGACCCCTTTTCTTTGGACCCTATTTTATAATATATGATATTACTTGTTGCATATTAAATTGTCATCCTTGCATACATGTTGTGGGTTTGGGGGCATTATGCCGATTCACCTAAATTAAATATGGTATCCATATGCGGACAAATCTAGTCTTATATTGGCCCCATTTGAAATTGTGTATCGAACCGATGCTATGTTTTGCCATGTTAAGACAACATTTAAAATGCGGGGTATCTAAACAACATGAACCATTTAATTAATTGTCGGGACCCGGTTCCGCTTAATATTGCCTAATTGCATCGCACCTTTGCCATGTCATACCTCATACATGCACCATGCCCGATCTTCTGCCGTAGTACTAAATAGTGCATTCGGTGTTTTCTTCTAGTGCTTTGCTTCTTCACGGATTAGGCCGATGAGTTGATGCGAGTATCGACCCGATCTTCGGATGAACCTTCAGCAATGCTTTTCAGGCGAGCACCTCCCCCTTTCTACCTATCTTACTTTTATAGTATTTATTCCCTCCTGTTGATCTATTGCTATCCGTGTTGCGATGCTCTAGTTTTCATACCCGTGATATCCCGTGCAGCCTTATATTGCCTTGGACACATCCTATTACCTGTTGAGTGGTAGATAGTTGGACTTGCGCGTCGTAGTCGCTTGCTCAAGTGCTGTTGCGTGTCGTCAAGTACCGCAGTTGTTGGAGTTCTGCCGCATGCGTTATGTTGGAGATGATCATGGTTTTAATTACTGTTTAATAACTAAAATTGAAGTAGGTAAATGCAGAGGCACCGTGGGTGATAGACAATATTTGGTTTCGAGGCCCAGCTCCTTTGGTGTCCGTAGGACCCCATGTTCTTGACACATTAGAGATCGGCGCTAACCACGGTGGGGTGGGGCACCCCCATCGATTAGTACCTGATTTCAAAATCGTGCGGGGCACAAACTAGTTTGAGGTTTTATTTACTATCTGTACCTATGCCATGCTTTCTTGCTTTATTTAAATTGTGCGAGTCTTGCACCTTTGTCTATTTAGGACCGTGACCGTTTTCGCATTGTCGACAAGCCAGTCACACTTTCGGGTTCCCGATCGTTTACACCGGCTCCTAAACCCCGAGTCCGTCTCGAGACCGGCCGACTTCGTTGCGGGTAGCTTAGTGGGTGGCCCCATGTACTTGCTTTGGGTCAGGAAGCGTCATGACTTAGGCCCGCCGACATACCGATGGGTGTATGTTAAGCGATCGGCAAAAGGGTCAATGCGTGTGGATACTTTGGTGCACCCCTGCAGGGTTAAATCTTTTCGAAAAGCCGTGTCCGCGGTTATGGACGACTTGGGGCACAGTTCTCGATCATAGACAACTATAACTAAAGTTTACTGTTATAATTTGACTTGTATCCGATGGCACTAGTAATCAGCTCCACTGCAACGGAATGGCTAAATAAAAGTACCAACAACTGCTGGGTTTGGGATATCTCATGCTAATTGTATCTGACTAGTAAGTATTGCAACTACAACTGAATGGTTAACTAAAAGTGCCCACTGCTTATTATATCAGGATGACTATCTATACCTGACTAGTAAATGCTGCAACGATAACTAAATAACTAAAACTGCCAACTGTGTGAGTTCCTCGGTTGACTTCCTCGTTTGGTCTCGAGGGGGACAATACCAGGATGGGTATATTTGGTGGTAGCATCAGGTTGGTTCCGAATAGGTCTTTCTTACCCCTCTCTGATAGCCGCCTTTGTATCGAGTCTCTATAGGTTGTGTAGTGCATGCCTGCTTTCGATCCACCATACCTATGTGGCGAGCGCCAATTCTAGCCTCGCCGTGTACTGGTCTCGATCGACGCTCCTCTTTTTCCTTTGCCCTTTGTCGGCACCCCTTTTGTTTTAGCAGGTTTGAGATCGCCGTCGTTAGCAGGGTTACCCTTCCGGCTTGGCCTGGGCAGGGTTATGGACGCCATTGGTTATTCTTCAGGGCTCTTAGCCCCATTTGCATCTTGTCCGTAGTCGGACGCTCTATCATTTTCAAGGTGATTTGGATCTTTGTATATTATATCTGTATTCTTGACTCATTGGGTCGCTGTTGTATATATATATACGTGGGTCCCCATCGAGGGCTGTTGTGTAATGTTATTACTTCGTTTTCCACCAGCACGAAAGTGCCTGGTGGGCGTCCTTGAATCGTTTCTATGAGGGTTTGGCGGGAAGCGCTAAAACTTGCATAGGGCCGATTCGAGGGTGTTACAGAGTGGTATCAGAGCCCAGCAGTTGCGATATCCCACAAGTCCAGCCTGTAGGATAACCTAGCTAACGGCCGAAGTAGAGTGTCAAAACTATTTTTTGCAAAATCGGTTGGATAGTTCTGATTAGGTCTGATTTTACTCCTTACCCCTCTGCTGCTCTCCTCTCACCTCTGCGTGTTTTCAATCCGTTCTCTTCTCTCTCTTCGAGTCCAGGATTTCTCGTGGTTGGGTTCCATCGTACCTTCAGGGTTTCGCTTCCTCCTTTGGTAACGGTGTTGCTACATCTGGTCTTCATGCTATCCGAGGAATCCTTCGTCTAGTGGACTTCTCTTTGTTCCTTCTCGTGCCTTCCGGTGTTTTCCGATGCGACGACATCATCTCGCCAGATCCGATCAGTCTGATGCATCACTCTTTTGTTTCTGAACCTCGATTGCCGAGATCTTCAGTCTGATTCCGAGAATGGCTGCACGCTTTTCTACTGATTGTGCGAAGTAATAGTTTGGGTGCGTGATGGATTGGCCCCCATGCCGACTACCCTTTCTATTCGCTCTTGTACATTGAAGTGGGATAGGCCGCATCTTTTCTCTCCTTCTATCGAAGCTAGAGGTGGCTTTATTTGTTGATACCTCTGCCTTCGTCTTTTTGTTTCCGGAGTGTTCTCTCGACGACCACGGACAACGACCTCTTGTTAGTGGTGTCGCGAGGATCTACATGAAGCGAGAAGACGCAGATCGCCGACCTTCCTTCCGGTACCATGAGGCGGATCTCGAGGGCGAGATCCATTGTTAGTGGTGTCGAATTGTGGCATCCCGCTAAAACCACTACTAGAAAATCGCGTTGTTTTTGTGCATTGCATCGTCATGACCGCATGCTCATGTCATCATGCCACATTGCATTTGAGCATCGTCATCATCATGCATTTGTTTGTCTGAAATTATTTTCGAAAAACAAATTTTGTTTTCTAAATACCCCACCATTATTTCAAATCCAAACCCGGGTCTCCGGATTATGTTGTTTCGTCTACCAATAGATTTCAAAAGCCCCGTTGTAAATACTAAAATATTTATTTTATTTTAGGGCGAAAGCCCGATCCGACCCAACCCACCACCCGATATAAAGATCTACCTAAACCTTTTCCTACCCCACCCAATTCTACCCCTCCACTCCCCGTCCCAATGGTATTTCGCCACCTCAGTTTTCTCCTTCATCCACCACCACCACCCACCTCACACATTCCCCGCCACACAGGCACGCTTCCCAGCGCACCCGACCAAACCCCTTGGGCACGGCCCCCACCACCGACTCCTGCCTAACCACCTGGCCCCACCTCCTCACCTTCGGCCCTCCCGCCCCGCCCCACCCACCAAGTCCTCCCACGCCCCGCTCCTCGCCCTCGCCCACGGGATCCCCTCCTGCGCCCGCTCCCCGCCGCCAAGGCCCATCCCCACCTTCCTCCTCGACCACCTCCCGGCGCCGGCCCTGTCGCTTTTCGTGCTTCCTCTGCAACCACCCGCGGCCGGGCCCGTCTCCTCCCGAGCCGTCCCTGCCCCGCTTCTTCCTCCCCATCTGCGAGACCACCTTGCGGCCTTGACGCCATGCGCCCGCTGGCGCGGTTCCCGCCGCCCTCGCCTCTTCCTCCCAGCAGGTCTCTCTCCGCGCCTCTCGAGCCTGGCCGGCAGCTCACGCCCACCCGAGCTCCGCCTCGAACCGCTCGCTCAGCCGAGCCAGCCTCCCCATCTCTGCCCCGCCAGCCGCGTGCCTCCTCCCTTCAGCGCCTACCCTCCACGGCCCCATCTTCCTCCTCGCCACATGCCCTTCACGCGTCCGTCGCCCGGGCAGCGCCTCCTCATGGCGCCCCGTTGCGATCCTCCTCGGCCGACCTCGCTCCACCAACCCCCGCCCCTCCCCTTCTTTCTGCACAGACGCCCTTGGCCCCTATGACCTTCCTCCCTCCTCCGTTCGTCCCGCTTAAGTCCTTGGCGCCGCCTTGTCGCTTGTTCGGCCACCGCCCACAGTAACTCATCCGCCCTTGTCCTCTCTCTCACCACCTCCTCTGCGCCTCCGTCCGCGACCGCTTACCCTCGACCCCCTCGGCCTCGCTGCGGTCCGGCCTGCGTCTCCGTGCGTCCTGCTCGGCGCTTGTGCAAACTTCGTCCTCGTGGCGTCGGCCGTGACCTCCCCAAGTGCCGCCTTCCTCTGTGTCCCAGCGTCGCCGAGGTCCCTGCAGCCTACGCCTGCTCTAGCTGTGCTTCTCTGGGTCGCATGTAGTGTCCATCGTGAGCTCCTCCCAGAGTTGTGTGCCCCTGTGGCCCTCTAAAGATTGTAGTACTGTCACCAAGAACGACAGATGCCAAGATAGTGGGAGGTCGAACAAGGGATACTCTGGTTCGGTGCGACCTAAGACCATCGGCTAACGATCCACGAACATCACCGACCACAAGATCTTCAACATGGCCCCCGATGACAAGATTGATTCTGTCAAGTACCAGCAAGATATTCTAGAGTCACTGCCGCTCGAAGGCCATCGACACAAGTTCCAGTTCACGAAACAACAAGTACTCCGACATGTAACCCTGAAGACCCCGGTGTTGAGCCCCAAGTTCGCCACCGATGATCAGGATGGTACCCCAAGATCTCCTTCCCGGAATTCGACGCCTCGATCCTGCGGATCCGAAGACCAAGCCTGAACCCCATCGGACCCCCAAACCAAGATCGCCGATAACCGATGTGTGACCCCTTTTCTTTGGACCCTATTTTATAATATATGATATTACTTGTTGCATATTAAATTGTCATCCTTGCATACATGTTGTGGGTTTGGGGGCATTATGCCGATTCACCTAAATTAAATATGGGATCCATATGCGGACAAATCTAGTCTTATATTGGCCCCATTTGAAATTGTGTATCGAACCGATGCTATGTTTTGCCATGTTAAGACAACATTTAAAATGCGGGGTATCTAAACAACATGAACCATTTAATTAATTGTCGGGACCCGGTTCCGCTTAATATTGCCTAATTGCATCGCACCTTTGCCATGTCATACCTCATACATGCACCATGCCCGATCTTCTGCCATAGTACTAAATAGTGCATTCGGTGTTTTCTTCTAGTGCTTTGCTTCTTCACGGATTAGGCCGATGAGTTGATGCGAGTATCGACCCGATCTTCGGATGAACCTTCAGCAATGCTTTTCAGGCGAGCACCTCCCCCTTTCTACCTATCTTACTTTTATAGTATTTATTCCCTCCTGTTGATCTATTGCTATCCGTGTTGCGATGCTCTAGTTTTCGTACCTGTGATATCCCGTGCAGCCTTATATTGCCTTGGACATATCCTATTACCTGTTGAGTGGTAGATAGTTGGACTTGCGCGTCGTAGTCGCTTGCTCAAGTGCTGTTGCGTGTCGTCAAGTACCGCAGTTGTTGGAGTTCTGCCGCATGCGTTATGTTGGAGATGATCATGGTTTTAATTACTGTTTAATAACTAAAATTGAAGTAGGTAAATGCAGAGGCACCGGTGGGTGATAGACAATATTTGGTTTCCGACCGCTCACTGGTGTCCCGTAGGACCCCGAGTTCTTGACACCTGTTCCGAGATCGAGCGCGCTAACCACAGGTGGGGTGTGTGGGCACCCCCATCGATTAGTACCTGATTTCAAAGTACTGTTCTGGGGGGCACAAACTAGTTTGAGGTTTTATTTACTATCCTGTACCTATGCCATGCTTTACTGCTTTATTTAAATTGTGCGAGGTACTGCACACTGTACTGTTTAGGACCGTGACCCGTTTCCGCTGTATCGACAAGCCCAGTCACACTTTCGGGTTCGATCGTTTACCGGCTCCTAAACCTCGAGTCCGTCTGGAACCGGCCGACTTCGTTGCGGGTAGCTTAGTGGGGTGGCCCCCATGTACTTGCTTTGGGTCTGGGAAACGTCATGACTTAGGCCCCGCCGACATACCGATGGGTGTATGTTAACTGATCTGGCAAAAAGGGTCGAAGTGCGTGTGGATACTTTGGTGCACCCCTGCAGGGTTAAATCTTTTCAAAAAGCCGTGTCCGCGGTTATGGACGACTTGGGGCACAGTTCTCGATCATAGACAACTATAACTAAAGTTTACTGTTATAATTTGACTTGTATCCGATGGGACTAGTAATCAGCTCCACTGCAACGGAATGGCTAAATAAAAGTACCAACAACTGCTGGGTTTGGGATATCTCATGCTAATTGTATCTGACTAGTAAGTATTGCAACTTCTAAGAATGGTTAACTAAAAGTGCCCACTGCTTATTATATCAGGATGACTATCTATACCTGACTAGTAAATGCTGCAACGATAACTAAATAACTAAAACTGCCAACTGTGTGAGTTCCTCGGTTGACTTCCTCGTTTGGTCTCGAGGGGGACAATACCAGGATGGGTATGTTTGGTGGTAGCATCAGGTTGGTTCCGAATAGGTCTTTCTTACCCCTCTCTGATAGCTGCCTTTGTATCGAGTCTCTATAGGTTGTGTAGTGCATGCCGCGCTGCCGCTCAGTCCACCATACCTATGTAGGCGAGAGCCGCCGAATTCTAGCCTCGCCGTGTACTGGTCTCGATCTTGGCGCTCTCTTTCCTTTGCCCTTTGTGGCACCTTTTGTTTTAGCAGGTTTGAGATCGCCGTCGTTAGCGAGGTTACCCTTCGCTTGGCACAGGTGGTTATGGGCGCCATTGGTTATTCTTGAGCTCTTAGCCCCATTTGCATCTTGTCCGTCGGACGCTCTATCATTTTCAAGGTGATTTGGATCTTTGTATATTATATCGTATTCTTGACTCATTGAGTATGTTGTATATATATACATTGTGGGTCCCATCGAGGGCTGTTGTGTAATGTTATTACTTCGTTTTCCACCCGCACGAAAGTGCCTGGTGGGCGTCCTTGAATCGTTTCTATGCGGGTTTGGCGGGAAGCGCTAAAACTTGCATAGGGCCGATTCAAGGGTGTTACAATCCACTAGTGTCATTGAAATGTGTGTTCTCTTCAGAGACCACAGATGGATCCACCAGTGTCATTGCATGTGTGTTCTTTTTACTAACAACAACTAGAGTCATTGCATGTGTTTTCTTTTCACATACCACATATGGATCCACCAGTGTCATTCCATGTGTGCTCTTTTCACAATCCACCTATGGATCCACCAGTGCAATTGCATGTGTGTTCTTTTTACTAACAACAACCAGAGTCATTGCATGTGTGTTCATTTCACATACCACATATGGATCCGCCAGTGTCATTCATGTGTGCTCTTTTCACAATCCACCTATGGATCCACCAGTGTCATTGCATGTGTGTTCTTTTTACTAACAACAACCAGATTCATTGCATGTGTGTTCTTTTCACATACCATCTATGGATCCACCAGTGTCATTGGATGTGTGTTCTTTTTACTAACAACAACTAGAGTCATTGCATGTGTGTTCTTTTCACATACCACATATGGATCCACCAGTGTCATTGAAATGTGTGTTCTCTTTAGAGACCACACATGGATCCACCAGTGTCATTGCATGTGTGTTCTTTTTACTAATAAGTGGAGTCATTGCATGTGTGTTCTTTTCACATACCACATATGGATCCACCAGTGTAATTGCATGTGTGCTCTTTTCACAATCCACCTATGGATCCACCAGTGTCATTGCATGTGTATTTGTTTTACTAACAATAACCAGAGTCATTGTATGTGTGTTCGTTTTACTCACAATAACCAGAGTCATTGCATGTGTGTTCTTTTCACATACCACATATGGATCCACCAGTGTCATTGCATGTGTGTTGTTTTCACAATCCACCAGTGTCATTTCATGTGTGTTCTTTTTACTAACAATAACCAGAGTCATTGCATGTGTGTTCTTTTCACATACCACATATGGATCCACCAGGTCATTGCATGTGTGCTCTTTTCACAAACCACCTACGGATCCACCAATGTCATTGCATGTGTGCTCATTTTACTAACAACAACGAGAGTCATTGCATGTGTGTTCTCTTCAGAGACCACACATGGATCCACCAGTGTCATTGCATGTGTGTTCTTTTTACTAACAACAACCAGAGTCATTGAAATGTCTGTTCTCTTCAGAGATCACACATGGCTCCACCAGTGTCATTGCATGTGTGTTCTTTTTACTAACAACAACCAGAGTCATTGCATGTGTGTTCTTTTCACATACCACATATGGATCCACCAATGTCATTGCATGTGTGTTCTTTCTACTAACAACAACTAGAGTCATTGCTTGTGTGTTCTTTTCACATACCAAATATGGATCCACCAGTGTCATTTAAATGTGTGTTCTCTTCAGAGACCACACATGGATCCTGATGTCATTGCATGTGTGTTATTTTTACTAACAACAACTGGAGTCATTGCATGTGTTATCTTTTCACATACCACATATGGATCCACTAGTGTCATTGCATGTATGCTCTTTTCAAAATCCACTTATGGATCCACCAGTGGCATTGCATGTGTGTTCTTTTTACTAACAACAACCAGAGTCATTGCATGTGTGTTCTTTTCACATACCACATATGAATCCACCAGTGTCATTGCATGTGTGCACTTTTCACAATCCACCTATGGATCCACCAGTGTCATTGAATGTGTGTTCTTTTTACTAACAACAACCAGAGTCATTGCATCTGTGTTCTTCTGACATACCACATATGGATCAACCAGTGTCAATGCATGTGTGCTCTTTTCACAATCCACCTGGATCCATCGGTGTCATTGCATGTGTGCTATTTTTACTAACAACAACAGTCATTGGATATGTCCTCTTCAGAGACCACACATGGATCCACCAGTGTCATTGCATGTGTGTTCTTTTTACTAACAACAACCAGAGTCAATGCATGTGTGTTGTTTTCACATACCACATATGGATCCACCAGTGTCATTGCATGTGTGCTCTTTTCACAATCCACCTATGGATCCACCAGTGTCATTGCATGTGTGCTCTTTTTACTAACAACAACCAGAGTCATTGCATGTGTGTTCTCTTCAGAGACCACACATGGATCCACCAGTGTCATTGCATGTGTGTTCTTTTACTAACAACAACCAGCGTCTTTGAAATGTCTGTTCTCTTCAGAGACCACACATGGATCCACAAGTGTCATTGCATGTGTGTTCTTTTTACTAACAACAACCAGGGTCATTGCATTTGTGTTCTTTTCACATACCACATATGGATCCACCAGTGTCATTGCATGTGTGTCCTTTTTACTAACAACAACTAGAGTCATTGCATGTGTGTTCTTTTCACATACCACATATGGATCCACCAGTGTCATTGAAATGTGTGTTCTCTTCAGAGACCACACATGGATCCACCAGTGTCATTGCATGTGTGTTCTTCTTACTAACAACAACTGGAGTCATTGCATGTGTGTTCTTTTCACATACCACATATGGATCCACCAGTGTCATTGCATGTGTGCTCTTTTCACAATCCACCTATGGATCCACCAGTGTAATTGCATGTGTGTTCTTTTACTAACAACAACGAGAGTCATTGCATGTGTGTTATTTCCACATACCACATATGGATCCACCAGTGCCATTGCATGTGTCCTCTTTTCACAATCCACCTATGGATCCACAAGTGTCATTGCATGTGTGTTCTTTTTACTAACAACAACCAGATTCATTGCATGTGTATTCTTTTCACATACCACATATGGATCTACTAGTGTCATTGCATGGGTGTTCTTTTTACTAACAACAACTAGAGTCATTGCATGTGTGTTCTTTTCACATACCACATATGGATCCACCAGTGTCATTGAAATGTGTGTTCTCTTCAGAGACCACACATGGATCCACCAGTGTCAATGCATGTGTGTTCTTTTTACTAACAACAACTGGAGTCATTGCATGTGTGTTCTTTTCACATACCACAAATGGGTCCACCAGTGTCATTGAATGTGTGCTCTTTTCATAATCCACCAGTGTCATTGCATATGTGTTCGTTTTACTAACAACAACCAGAGTCATTGCATGTGTGTTTGTTTTACTAACAATAACCAGAGTCATTGCATGTGTGTTCTTTCCACATACCACATATATATCCACCAGTGTCATTGCATGTGTGCTGTTTTCAGAATCCACCTATGGATCTACCAGTGTCATTGCATGTGTGTTCTTTTTACTAACAACAACTAGAGTCATTGCATGTGTGTTTTTTCACATACCACATATGGATCCACCAATGTCATTGCATGTGTGTTCTTTCTACTAACAACAACTAGAGTCATTGCTTGTGTGTTCTTTTCACATACCAAATATGGATCCACCAGTGTCATTTAAATGTGTGTTCTCTTCAGAGACCACACATGGATCCACCAGTGTCATTGCATGTGTGTTATTTTTACTAACAACAACTGGAGTCATTGCATGTGTTATCTTTTCACATACCACATATGGATCCACTAGTGTCATTGCATGTATGCTCTTTTCAAAATCCACTTATGGATCCACCAGTGGCATTGCATGTGTGTTCTTTTTACTAACAACAACCAGAGTCATTGCATGTGTGTTCTTTTCACATACCACATATGAATCCACCAGTGTCATTGCATGTGTGCACTTTTCACAATCCACCTATGGATCCACCAGTGTCATTGAATGTGTGTTCTTTTTACTAACAACAACCAGAGTCATTGCATCTGTGTTCTTCTGACATACCACATATGGATCAACCAGTGTCAATGCATGTGTGCTCTTTTCACAATCCACCTCTGGATCCATCAGTGTCATTGCATGTGTGCTATTTTTACTAACAACAACCAGAGTCATTGCATGTCTGTCCTCTTCAGAGACCACACATGGATCCACCAGTGTCATTGCATGTGTGTTCTTTTTACTAACAACAACCAGAGTCAATGCATGTGTGTTGTTTTCACATACCACATATGGATCCACCAGTGTCATTGCATGTGTGCTCTTTTCACAATCCACCTATGGATCCACCAGTGTCATTGCATGTGTGCTCTTTTTACTAACAACAACCAGAGTCATTGCATGTGTGTTCTCTTCAGAGACCACACATGGATCCACCAGTGTCATTGCATGTGTGTTCTTTTACTAACAACAACCAGCGTCTTTGAAATGTCTGTTCTCTTCAGAGACCACACATGGATCCACAAGTGTCATTGCATGTGTGTTCTTTTTACTAACAACAACCAGGGTCATTGCATTTGTGTTCTTTTCACATACCACATATGGATCCACCAGTGTCATTGCATGTGTGTCCTTTTTACTAACAACAACTAGAGTCATTGCATGTGTGTTCTTTTCACATACCACATATGGATCCACACGTGTCATTGAAATGTGTGTTCTCTTCAGAGACCACACATGGATCCTGATGTCATTGCATGTGTGTTCTTCTTACTAACAACAACTGGAGTCATTGCATGTGTGTTCTTTTCACATACCACATATGGATCCACCAGTGTCATTGCATGTGTGCTCTTTTCACAATCCACCTATGGATCCACCAGTGTAATTGCAAGTGTGTTCTTTTACTAACAACAACTAGAGTCATTGCATGTGTGTTATTTCCACATACCACATATGGATCCACCAGTGCCATTGCATGTGTCCTCTTTTCACAATCCACCTATGGATCCACAAGTGTCATTGCATGTGTGTTCTTTTTACTAACAACAACCAGATTCATTGCATGTGTATTCTTTTCACATACCACATATGGATCTACTAGTGTCATTGCATGGGTGTTCTTTTTACTAACAACAACTAGAGTCATTGCATGTGTGTTCTTTTCACATACCACATATGGATCCACCAGTGTCATTGAAATGTGTGTTCTCTTCAGAGACCACACATGGATCCACCAGTGTCAATGCATGTGTGTTCTTTTTACTAACAACAACTAGAGTCATTGCATGTGTGTTCTTTTCACATACCACATATGGATCCACCAGTGTCATTGAATGTGTGCTCTTTTCATAATCCACCAGTGTCATTGCATATGTGTTCGTTTTACTAACAACAACCAGAGTCATTGCATGTGTGTTTGTTTTACTAACAATAACCAGAGTCATTGCATGTGTGTTCTTTCCACATACCACATATATATCCACCAGTGTCATTGCATGTGTGCTGTTTTCAGAATCCACCTATGGATCTACCAGTGTCATTGCATGTGTGTTCTTTTTACTAACAACAACTAGAGTCATTGCATGTGTGTTCTTTCACACACATATGGATCCACTAGTGTCATTGAAATGTGTGTTCTCTTGAGACCACACATGGATCCTGATGTCATTGCATGTGTGTTCTTTTTACTAACAACAACTAGAGTCATTGCATGTGTTTTCTTTTCACATACCACATATGGATCCACTAGTGTCATTGCATGTATGCTCTTTTCAAAATCCACTTATGGATCCACCAGTGGCATTGCATGTGTGTTCTTTTTACTAACAACAACCAGAGTCATTGCATGTGTGTTCTTTTCACATACCACATATGAATCCACCAGTGTCATTGCATGTGTGCACTTTTCACAATCCACCTATGGATCCACCAGTGTCATTGAATGTGTGTTCTTTTTACTAACAACAACCAGAGTCATTGCATCTGTGTTCTTCTGACATACCACATATGGATCAACCAGTGTCAATGCATGTGTGCTCTTTTCACAATCCACCTCTGGATCCATCAGTGTCATTGCATGTGTGCTATTTTTACTAACAACAACCAGAGTCATTGCATGTCTGTCTCTTGAGAGACCACACATGGATCCACCAGTGTCATTGCATGTGTGTTCTTTTTACTAACAACAACCAGTCAATGCATGTGTGTTATTTTCACATACCACATATGGATCCATAAGTGTCATTGCATGTGTGCTCTTTTCACAATCCACCTATGGATCCACCAGAGTCATTGCATGTGTGTTCTTTTTACTAACAACAGAGTCATTGCATGTGTGTTCTCTTGAGAGACCACACATGGATCCACCGATGTCATTGCATGTGTGTTCTTTTACTAACAACAACCAGCGTCTTTGAAATGTACATTCTCTTGAGAGACCACACATGGATCCACAAGTGTCATTGCATGTGTGTTCTTTTTACTAACAACAACCAGGGTCATTGCATTTGTGTTCTTTTCACATACCACATATGGATCCACCAGTGTCATTGCATGTGTGTCCTTTTTACTAACAACAACTAGAGTCATTGCATGTGTGTTCTTTTCACATACCACATATGGATCCACCAGTGTCATTGAAATGTGTGTTCTCTTCAGAGACCACACATGGATCCTGATGTCATTGCATGTGTGTTCTTCTTACTAACAACAACTGGAGTCATTGCATGTGTGTTCTTTTCACATACCACATATGGATCCACCGGTGTCATTGCATGTGTGCTCTTTTCACAATCCACCTATGGATCCACCAGTGTAATTGCATGTGTGTTCTTTTACTAACAACAACGAGAGTCATTGCATGTGTGTTATTTCCACATACCACATATGGATCCACCAGTGCCATTGCATGTGTCCTCTTTTCACAATCCACCTATGGATCCACAAGTGTCATTGCATGTGTGTTCTTTTTACTAACAACAACCAGATTCATTGCATGTGTATTCTTTTCACATACCACATATGGATCTACTAGTGTCATTGCATGGGTGTTCTTTTTACTAACAACAACTAGAGTCATTGCATGTGTGTTCTTTTCACATACCACATATGGATCCACCAGTGTCATTGAAATGTGTGTTCTCTTCAGAGACCACACATGGATCCACCAGTGTCAATGCATGTGTGTTCTTTTTACTAACAACAACTGGAGTCATTGCATGTGTGTTCTTTTCACATACCACATATGGATCCACCAGTGTCATTGAATGTGTGCTCTTTTCATAATCCACCAGTGTCATTGCATATGTGTTCGTTTTACTAACAACAACCAGAGTCATTGCATGTGTGTTTGTTTTACTAACAATAACCAGAGTCATTGCATGTGTGTTCTTTCCACATACCACATATATATCCACCAGTGTCATTGCATGTGTGCTGTTTTCAGAATCCACCTATGGATCTACCAGTGTCATTGCATGTGTGTTCTTTTTACTAACAACAACTAGAGTCATTGCATGTGTGTTTTTTCACATACCACATATGGATCCACTAGTGTCATTGAAATGTGTGTTCTCTTCAGAGACCACACATGGATCCACCAGTGTCATTGCATGTGTGTTCTTTTTACTAACAACAACTAGAGTCATTGCATGTGTTTTCTTTTCACATACCACATATGGATCCACCAGTGTCATTCCATGTGTGCTCTTTTCACAATCCACCTATGGATCCACCAGTGCAATTGCATGTGTGTTCTTTTTACTAACAACAACCAGAGTCATTGCATGTGTGTTCTTTTCACATACCACATATGGATCCACCAGTGTCATTGCATGTGTGCTCTTTTCACAATCCACCTATGGATCCACCAGTGTCATTGCATGTGTGTTCTTTTTACTAACAATAACCAGATTCATTGCATGTGTGTTCTTTTCACATACCATATATGGATCCACCAGTGTCATTGCATGTGTGTTCTTTTTACTAACAACAACTAGAGTCATTTCATGTGTGTTATTTTCACATACCACACATGGATCCACTAGTGTCATTCCATGTGTGTTCTTTTTACTAATAACAACCAGAGTCATTGCATGTGTTTTCTTTTCACATACCACATATGGATCCACCAGTGTCATTGAAATGTGTGTTCTCTTTAGAGACCACACATGGATCCACCAGTGTCATTGCATGTGTGTTCTTTTTACTAACAACTGGAGTCATTGCATGTGTGTTCTTTTCACATACCACATATGGATCCACCAGTGTAATTGCATGTGTGCACTTTTCACAATCCACCTATGGATCCACCAGTCTCATTGCATGTGTATTTGTTTTACTAACAATAACCAGAGTCATTGTATGTGTGTTCGTTTTACTCACAATAACCAGAGTCATTGCATGTGTGTTCTTTTCACATACCACATATGGATCCACCAGTGTCATTGCATGTGTGCTCTTTTCACAATCCACCTATGGATCCACCAGTGTCATTGCATGTGTGTTCTTTTTACTAACAATAACCAGATTCATTGCATGTGTGTTCTTTTCACATACCATATATGGATCCACCAGTGTCATTGCATGTGTGTTCTTTTTACTAACAACAACTAGAGTCATTTCATGTGTGTTATTTTCACATACCACACATGGATCCACTAGTGTCATTCCATGTGTGTTCTTTTTACTAATAACAACCAGAGTCATTGCATGTGTGTTCTTTTCACATACCACATATGGATCCACCAGTGTCATTGAAATGTGTGTTCTCTTTAGAGACCACATGGATCCTGATGTCATTGCATGTGTGTTCTTTTTACTAACAACTGGAGTCATTGCATGTGTGTTCTTTTCACATACCACATATGGATCCACCAGTGTAATTGCATGTGTGCTCTTTTCACAATCCACCTATGGATCCACCAGTCTCATTGCATGTGTATTTGTTTTACTAACAATAACCAGAGTCATTGTATGTGTGTTCGTTTTACTCACAATAACCAGAGTCATTGCATGTGTGTTCTTTTCACATACCACATATGGATCCACCAGTGTCATTGCATGTGTGTTGTTTTCACAATCCACCATGGATCCACCAGTGTCATTTCATGTGTGTTCTTTTTACTAACAACAACCAGAGTCATTGCATGTGTGTTCTTTTCACATACCACATATGGATCCACCAGTGTCATTGCATGTGTGCTCTTTTCACAAACCACCTACGGATCCACCAGTGTCATTGCATGTGTGCTTTTTTTACTAACAACAATGAGAGTCATTGCATGTGTGTTCTCTTCACAGACCACACATGTATCCACCAGTGTCATTGCATGTGTGTTCTTTTTACTAACAACAACCAGAGTCATTGAAATGTCTGTTCTCTTCAGAGATCACACATGGATCCACCAGTGTCATTGCATGTGTGTTCTTTTTACTAACAACAACCAGAGTCATTGCATGTGTGTTCTTTTCACATAGCACATATGGATCCACCAGTGTCATTTAAATGTGTGTTCTTTTCACATACCACATATGGATCCACCAATGTCATTGCATCTGTGTTCTTTCTACTAACAACAACTAGAGTCATTGCTTGTGTGTTCTTTTCACATACCACCTATGGATCCACCAGTGTCATTTAAATGTGTGTTCTCTTCAGAGACCACACATGGATCCACCAGTGTCATTGCATGTGTGTTCTTTTTACTAACAACAACTGGAGTCATTGCATGTGTGTTCTTTTCACATACCACATATGGATCCACTAGTGTCATTGCATGTGTGCTCTTTTCACAATCCACCAATGGATCCACCAGTGGCATTGCATGTATGTTCTTTTTACTAACAACAACCAGAGTCATTGCATGTGTGTTCTTTTCACATTCCACATATGGATCCACCAGTGTCATTGCATGTGTGCACTTTTCACAATCCACCTATGGATCCACCAGTGTCATTGCATGTGTGTTCTTTTTACTAACAACAACCAGATTCATTGCATCTGTGTTCTTCTCACATACCACATATGGATCAACCAGTGTCAATGCATGTGTGCTCGTTTCACAATCCACCTCTGGATCCATCAGTGTCATTGCATGTGTGCTATATTTACTAACAACAACCAGAGTCATTGCATGTCTGTTCTCTTCAGAGACCACACATGGATCCACCAGTGTCATTGCATGTGTGTCCTTTTTACTAACAACAACCAGAGTCATTGCATGTGTGTTGTTTTCACATACCACATATGGATCCACCAGTGTCATTGCATGTGTGCTCTTTTCACAATCCACCTATGGATCCACCAGTGTCATTGCATGTGTGCTCTTTTTACTAACAACAACCAGAGTCATTGCATGTGTGTTCTCTTCAGAGACCACACATGGATCCACCAGTGTCATTGCATGTGTGTTCGTTTACTAAGAACAACCAGAGTCTTTGAAATGTCTGTTCTCTTCAGAGACCACACATGGATCCACAAGTGTCATTGCATGTGTGTTATTTTTACTAACAACAACCAGGGTCATTGCATTTGTGTTCCTTTCACATACCACATATGGATCCACCAGTGTCATTGCATGTGTGTCCTTTTTACTAACAACAACTAGAGTCATTGCATGTGTGTTGTTTTCACATACCACATATGGATCCACCAGTGTCATTGAAATGTGTGTTCTCTTCAGAGACCACACATGGATCCACCAGTGTCATTGCATGTGTGTTCTTCTTACTAACAACAACTGGAGTCATTGCATGTGTGTTCTTTTCACATACCACATATGGATCCACCAGTGTCATTGCATGTGTGCTCTTTTCACAATCCACCTATGGATCCACCAGTACCATTGCATGTGTGTTCTTTTTACTAACAACAACCAGATTCATTGCATGTGTGTTCATTTCACATACCACATATGGATCCACCAGTGTCATTGCATGTGTGTTCTTTTCACATACCACATATGGATCCACAAGTGTCATTGAAATGTGTGTTCTCTTCAGAGACCACACATGGATCCACCAGTGTCATTGCATGTGTGTTCTTTTTACTAACAACAACGAGAGTCATTGCATGTGTGTTATTTCCACATACCACATATGGATCCACCAGTGCCATTGCATGTGTCCTCTTTTCACAATCCACCTATGGATCCACCAGTGTCATTGCATGTGTGTTCTTTTTACTAACAACAACCAGATTCATTGCATGTGTATTCTTTTCACATATCACATATTGATCTACAAGTGTCATTGCATGTGTGTTCTTTTTACTAACAACAACTAGAGTAATTGCATGTGTGTTCTTTTCACATACCACATATGGATCCACCAGTGTCATTGAAATGTGTGTTCTCTTCAGAGACCACACATGGATCCTGATGTCATTGCATGTGTGTTCTTTTTACTAACAACAACTGGAGTCATTGCATGTGTGTTCTTTTCACATACCACATATGGATCCACCAGTGTCATTGCATGTGTGCTCTTTTCACAATCCACCTATGGATCCACCAGTGTCATTGCATATGTGTTCGTTTTACTAACAACAACCAGAGTCATTGCATGTGTGTTTGTTTTACTAACAATAACCAGAGTCATTGCATGCGTGTTCTTTTCACATACCACATATATATCCACCACTGTCATTGCATGTGTGCTGTTTTCAGAATCCACCTATGGATCTACCAGTGTCATTGCATGTCTGTTCTTTTTACTAACGACAACCAGAGTCATTGCATGTTTGTTCTCTTCAGAGACCACACATGGATCCACAGTGTCATTGCATGTGTGTTCTTTTTACTAACAACAACCAGAGTCATTGAAATGTCTGTTCTCTTCAGAGACCACACATGGATCCACCAATGTCATTGCATGTGTGCTCTTTTACTAACAACAACCAGAGTCATTGCATGTGTGCTCTTTTCACAAACCACCTATGGATCCACCAGTGTCATTGCATGTGTGCTCTTTTTACTAACAACAACTAGAGTCATTGCATGTGTGTTCTCTTTAGAGACCACACATGGATCCACCAGTGTCATTGCATGTGTGTTCTTTTTACTAACAACAACTAGAGTCATTGCATGTATGTTCTTTTCACATACCACATATGGATCCACCAGTGTCATTGAAATGTGTGTTCTCTTCAGAGACCTCACATGGATCCACCAGTGTCATTGCATGTGTGTTCTTTTTACTAACAACAACTGGAGTCATTGCATGTGTGTTCTTTTCACATACCACATATGGATCCACCAGTGTCATTACATGTGTGTTATTTTCGCAATCCACCTATGGATCCACTAGTGTGATTGCATGTGTGTTCTTTTTACTAACAACAACAAGAGTCATTGCATGTGTGCTCTTTTCACATACCACATATGGATCCACCAGTGTCATTGCATGTATGCTCTTTTCTCAATCAACCTATGGATCCACTAGTGTCATTGCATATGTGTTTGTTTTACTAACAACAACCAGAGTTATTGCATGTGTGTTCATTTTACTAACAATAACCAGAGTCATTGCATGTGTGTTCTTTTCACATACCACATATATATCCACCAGTGTCATTGCATGTGTGCTGTTTTCACAATCCACCTATGGATCCACCAGTGTCATTTCATGTGTGTTCTTTTCAGATACCACATATGGATCCACCAGTGTCATTGCATGTGTGCTCTTTTCACAAACCACCTATGGATCCACCAGTGTCATTGCATGTGTGCTCTTTTTACTAACAACAACTAGAGTCATTGCATGTGTGTTCTCTTCAGAGACCACACATGGATCCACCAGTGTCATTGCATGTGTGTTCTTTTTACTAACAACAACCTGGGTCATTGCATTTGTGTTCTTTTCACATACCGCATATGGATCCACCAGTGTCATTACATGTGTGTCCTTTTTACTAACAACAACTAGAGTCATTGCATGTGTGTTCTTTTCACATACCACATATGGATCCACCAGTGTCATTGAAATGTGTGTTCTCTTCAGAGACCACACATGGATCCACCAGTGGCATTGCATGTGTGTTCTTCTTACTAACAACAACTGGAGTCATTGCATGTGTGTTCTTTTCACATACCACATATGGATCCACCAGTGTCATTGCATGTGTGCTCTTTTCACAATCCACCTATGGATCCACCAGTGTAATTGCATGTGTGTTCTTTTTACTAGCAACAACGAGAGTCATTGCATGTGTGTTATTTTCACATACCACATATGGATCCACCAGTGCCATTGCATGTGTCCTCTTTTCACAATCCACCTATGGATCCACCAGTGTCATTGCATGTGTGTTCTTTTTACTAACAACAACCAGATTCATTGCATGTGTATTCTTTTCACATACCACATATGGATCCACTAGTGTCATTGCATGTGTGTTCTTTTTACTAACAACAACGAGAGTAATTGCATGTGTGTTCTTTTCACATACCACATATGGATCACCAGTGTCATTGAAATGTGTCTTCTCTTCAGAGACCACACATGGATCCACCAGTGTCATTGCATGTGTGTTCTTTTTACTAACAACAACTGGAGTCATTGCATGTGTGTTCTTTTCACATACCACATATGGATCCACCAGTGTCATTGCATGTGTGCTCTTTTCACAATCCACCTATGGATCCACTAGTGTCATTGTATATGTGTTCGTTTTACTAACAACAACCAGAGTCATTGCATGTGTGTTTGTTTTACTAAGAATAACCAGAGTCATTGCATGTGTGTTCTTTTCACATACCACATATATATCCACCAGTATCTTTGCATGTGTGCTGTTTTCACAATCCACCTATGGATCTACCAGTGTCATTGCATGTGTGTTCTTTTTACTAACAACAACCAGAGTCATTACATGTGTGTTCTCTTCAGAGACCACACATGGATCCACCAGTGTCATTGCATGTGTGTTCTTCTTACTAACATTTAGAGACCACACATGGATCCACCAGTGTCATTGCATGTGTGCTGTTTTACTAACAACAACCAGAGTCATTGCATGGATGTTCTTTTCACATACCACATATGGATCCACCAGTGTCATTGCATGTGTGTTCTTTTTACTAACAACAACTAGAGTCATTGCATGTATGTTCTTTTCACATACCACATATGGATCCACCAGTGTCATTGAAATGTGTGTTCTCTTCAGAGACCACACATAGATCCACCAGTGTCATTGCATGTGTGTTCTTTTTACTAACAACAACTGGAGTCATTGCATGTGTGTTCTTTTCACATACCACATATGGATCCACCAGTGTCATTACATGTGTGCTCTTTTCACAATCCACCTATGGATCCACTAGTGTGATTGCATGTGTGTTATTTTTACTAACAACAACAAGAGTCATTGCATGTGTGCTCTTTTAACATACCACATATGGATCCACCAGTGTCATTGCATGTGTGCTCTTTTCACAATCCACCTATGGATCCACTAGTGTCATTGCATATGTGTTCGTTTTACTAACAACAACCAGAGTTATTGCATGTGTGTTCATTTTACTAACAATAACCAGAGTCATTGCATGTGTGTTCTTTTCACATACCACATATATATCCACTAGTGTCATTACATGTGTGCTGTTTTCACAATCCACCTATGGATCCACCAGTGTCATTTCATGTGTGTTCTTTTCACATACCACATATGGATCCACCAGTGTCATTGCATGTGTGCTCTTTTCACAAACCACCTATGGATCCACCAGTGTCATTGCATGTGTGCTCTTTTTACTAACAACAACTAGAGTCATTGCATGTGTGTTCTCTTCAGAGACCACACATGGATCCTGATGTCATTGCATGTGTGTTCTTTTTACTAACAACAACCAGAGTCATTGAAATGTCTGTTCTGTTTAGAGACCACACATGGATCCACCAGTACCATTGCATGTGTGTTCTTTTTACTAACAACATCTAGATTCATTGCATGTGTGTTCTTTTCACATACCACATATGGATCCACCAGTGTCATTGCATGTGTGTTCTTTTTACTAAAAAATAACTAGAGTCATTGCATGTGTGTTCTTTTCACATACCACATATGGGTCCACCAGTGTCATTGAAATGTGTGTTCTCTTCAGAGACCACACATGGATCCAGCAGTGTTATTGCATGTGTGTTCTTTTTACTAACAACTGGAGTCATTGCAGGTGTGTTCTTTGCACATACCACATATGGATCCACCAGTGTCATTGCATGTGTGCTCTTTTCACAATCCACCTATGGATCCACCAGTGTGATTGCATGTGTGTTCTTTTTACTAACAACAACAAGAGTCATTGCATGTGTGTTCTTTTGACATACCACATATGGATCCACCAGTGTCATTACATGTGTGTTCTTTTCACAATCCACCTATGGATCCACCAGTGTCATTGCATGTGTGTTCTTTTTACTAACAACAACCAGATTCATTGCATGTGTGTTCTTTTCACATACCACATATGGATCCACCAGTGTCATTGCATGTGTGTTCTTTTTACTAACAACAACTAGAGTCATTGCATGTGTGTTCTTTTCACATACCACATATGGATCCACAAGTGTCATTGAAATGTGTGTTCTCTTCAGAGACCACACATGGATCCACCAGTGTCATTGCATGTGTGTTCTTTTTACTAACAACAACCAGAGTCATTGCATGTGTGTTATTTTCACATACCACATATGGATCCACCAGTGTCATTGCATGTGTGCTCTTTTTACTAACAACAACTGGAGTCATTGCATGTGTGTTCTAATCACATACCACATATGGATCCACCAGTGTCATTGCATGTGTGCTCTTTTCACAATCCACCTATGGATCCACCAGTGTAATTGCATGTGTGTTCTTTTTACTAACAACAACTAGAGTAATTGCATGTGTGTTCTTTTCACATACCACCTATGGATCCACCAGTGTTATTGCATGTGTGCTCTTTTCACAATCCACCTATGGATCCACCAGTACCATTGCATGTGTGTTCTTTTTACTAACAACAACCAGATTCATTGCATGTGTGTTCTTTTCACATACCACATATGGATCCACCAGTGTCATTGCATGTGTGTTCTTTTTACTAACAATAACTAGAGTCATTGCATGTGTGTTCTTTTCACATACCACATATGGATCCACCAGTGTCATTGAAATGTGTGTTCTCTTGAGAGACCACACATGGATCCACCAGTGTCATTGCATGTGTGTTCTTTTTACTAACAACAGCTAGAGTCATTGCATGTGTGTTCTTTTCACATACCACATATGGATCCACCAGTGTCATTGCATGTGTGCTCTTTTCACAATCCACCTATGGATCCACCAGTGTCATTGCATATGTGTTCGTTTTACTAACAACAACCAGAGTCATTGCATGTGTGTTTGTTTTACTAACAATAACCAGAGTCATTGCATGTGTGTTCTTTTCACATACCACATATATATCCACCAGTGTCATTGCATGTGTGCTGTTTTCACAATCCACCTATGGATCTACCTGTGTCATTGCATGTGTGTTCTTTTTACTAACAACAACCAGAGTCATTGCATGTGTGTTCTCTTCAGAGACCACACATGGATCCAGCAGTGTCATTGCATGTGTGTTCTTTTTACTAACAACAACCAGAGTCATTGAAATGTCTGTTCTCTTCAGAGACCACACATGGATCCACCAGTGTCATTGCATGTGTGCTCTTTTCCTAACAACAACCAAAGTCATTGCATGGATGTTCTTTTCACATACCACATATGGATCCACCAGTGTCATTGCATGTGTGTTCTTTTTACTAACAACAACTAGAGTCATTGCATGTATGTTCTTTTCACATACCACATATGGATCCACCAGTTTCATTGAAATGTGTGTTCTCTTCAGAGACCACACATGGATCCACCAGTGTCATTGCATGTGTGTTCTTTTTACTAACAACAACTGGAGTCATTGCATGTGTGTTCTTTTCACATACCACATATGGATCCACGAGTGTCATTACATGTGTGCTCTTTTCACAATCCACCTATGGACCCACTAGTGTGATTTAATGTGTGTTCTTTTTACTAACAACAACAAGAGTCATTGCATGTGTACTCTTCTCACATACCACATATGGATCCACAAGTGTCATTGCATGTGTGCTCTTTTCACAATCCACCTATGGATCCACTAGTGTCATTGCATATGTGTTCGTTTTACTAACAACAACCAGAGTTATTGCATGTGTGTTCATTTTACTAACAATAACCAGAGTCATTGCATGTGTGTTCTTTTCACATACCACATATATATCCACCAGTGTCATTACATGTGTGCTGTTTTCACAATCCACCTATGGATCCACCAGTGTCATTTCATGTGTGTTCTTTTTACTAACAACAACCAGAGTCATTGCATGTGTGTTCTTTTCACATACCACATATGGATCCACCAGTGTCATTGAAATGTGTATTCACTTAAGAGACCACACATGGATCCACCACTGTCATTGCATGTGTGTTCTTTTTACTAACAACAACTAGAGTCATTGCATGTGTGTTCTTTTCACATACCACATATGGATCCACCAGTGTCATTGCATGTGTGCTCTTTTCACAATCCACCTATGGATCCACTAGTGTCATTGCATATGTGTTCGTTTTACTAACAACAACCAGAGTTATTGCATGTGTGTTCATTTTACTAACAATAACCAGAGTCATTGCATGTGTGTTCTTTTCACATACCACATATATATCCACTAGTGTCATTACATGTGTGCTGTTTTCACAATCCACCTATGGATCCACCAGTGTCATTTCATGTGTGTTCTTTTCACATACCACATATGGATCCACCAGTGTCATTGCATGTGTGCTCTTTTCACAAACCACCTATGGATCCACCAGTGTCATTGCATGTGTGCTCTTTTTACTAACAACAACTAGAGTCATTGCATGTGTGTTCTCTTCAGAGACCACACATGGATCCACCAGTGTCATTGCATGTGTGTTCTTTTTACTAACAACAACCAGAGTCATTGAAATGTCTGTTCTGTTCAGAGACCACACATGGATCCACCAGTACCATTGCATGTGTGTTCTTTTTACTAACAACATCTAGATTCATTGCATGTGTGTTCTTTTCACATACCACATATGGATCCACCAGTGTCATTGCATGTGTGTTCTTTTTACTAAAAAATAACTAGAGTCATTGCATGTGTGTTCTTTTCACATACCACATATGGATCCACCAGTGTCATTGAAATGTGTGTTCTCTTCAGAGACCACACATGGATCCAGCAGTGTTATTGCATGTGTGTTCTTTTTACTAACAACTGGAGTCATTGCATGTGTGTTCTTTGCACATACCACATATGGATCCACCAGTGTCATTGCATGTGTGCTCTTTTCACAATCCACCTATGGATCCACCAGTGTGATTGCATGTGTGTTCTTTTTACGAACAACAACAAGAGTCATTGAATGTGTGTTCTTTTCACATACCACATATGGATCCACCAGTGTCATTACATGTGTGTTCTTTTCACAATCCACCTATGGATCCACCAGTGTCATTGCATGTGTGTTCTTTTTACTAACAACAACCAGATTCATTGCATGTGTGTTCTTTTCACATACCACATATGGATCCACCAGTGTCATTGCATGTGTGTTCTTTTTACTAACAACAACTAGAGTCATTGCATGTGTGTTCTTTTCACATACCACATATGGATCCACAAGTGTCATTGAAATGTGTGTTCTCTTCAGAGACCACACATGGATCCTGATGTCATTGCATGTGTGTTCTTTTTACTAACAACAACCAGAGTCATTGCATGTGTGTTATTTTCACATACCACATATGGATCCACCAGTGTCATTGCATGTGTGCTCTTTTCACAATCCACCTATGGATCCACCAGTGTCATTGCATGTGTGCTCTTTTTACTAACAACAACTGGAGTCATTGCATGTGTGTTCTAATCACATACCACATATGGATCCACCAGTGTCATTGCATGTGTGCTCTTTTCACAATCCACCTATGGATCCACCAGTGTAATTGCATGTGTGTTCTTTTTACTAACAACAACTAGAGTAATTGCATGTGTGTTCTTTTCACATACCACCTATGGATCCACCAGTGTTATTGCATGTGTGCTCTTTTCACAATCCACCTATGGATCCACCAGTACCATTGCATGTGTGTTCTTTTTACTAACAACAACCAGATTCATTGCATGTGTGTTCTTTTCACATACCACATATGGATCCACCAGTGTCATTGCATGTGTGTTCTTTTTACTAACAATAACTAGAGTCATTGCATGTGTGTTCTTTTCACATACTACATATGGATCCACCAGTGTCATTGAAATGTGTGTTCTCTTCAGAGACCACACATGGATCCACCAGTGTCATTGCATGTGTGTTCTTTTTACTAACAACAGCTAGAGTCATTGCATGTGTGTTCTTTTCACATACCACATATGGATCCACCAGTGTCATTGCATGTGTGCTCTTTTCACAATCCACCTATGGATCCACCAGTGTCATTGCATATGTGTTCGTTTTACTAACAACAACCAGAGTCATTGCATGTGTGTTTGTTTTACTAACAATAACCAGAGTCATTGCATGTGTGTTCTTTTCACATACCACATATATATCCACCAGTGTCATTGCATGAGTGCTGTTTTCACAATCCACCTATGGATCTACCTGTGTCATTGCATGTGTGTTCTTTTTACTAACAACAACCAGAGTCATTGCATGTGTGTTCTCTTCAGACACCACACATGGATCCAGCAGTGTCATTGCATGTGTGTTCTTTTTACTAACAACAACCAGAGTCATTGAAATGTCTGTTCTCTTCAGAGACCACACATGGATCCACCAGTGTCATTGCATGTGTGCTCTTTTCCTAACAACAACCAAAGTCATTGCATGGATGTTCTTTTCACATACCACATATGGATCCACCAGTGTCATTGCATGTGTGTTCTTTTTACTAACAACAACTAGAGTCATTGCATGTATGTTCTTTTCACATACCACATATGGATCCACCAGTTTCATTGAAATGTGTGTTCTCTTCAGAGACCACACATGGATCCACCAGTGTCATTGCATGTGTGTTCTTTTTACTAACAACAACTGGAGTCATTGCATGTGTGTTCTTTTCACATACCACATATGGATCCACGAGTGTCATTACATGTGTGCTCTTTTCACAATCCACCTATGGACCCACTAGTGTGATTTAATGTGTGTTCTTTTTACTAACAACAACAAGAGTCATTGCATGTGTACTCTTCTCACATACCACATATGGATCCACAAGTGTCATTGCATGTGTGCTCTTTTCACAATCCACCTATGGATCCACTAGTGTCATTGCATATGTGTTCGTTTTACTAACAACAACCAGAGTTATTGCATGTGTGTTCATTTTACTAACAATAACCAGAGTCATTGCATGTGTGTTCTTTTCACATACCACATATATATCCACCAGTGTCATTACATGTGTGCTGTTTTCACAATCCACCTATGGATCCACCAGTGTCATTTCATGTGTGTTCTTTTTACTAACAACAACCAGAGTCATTGCATGTGTGTTCTTTTCACATACCACATATGGATCCACCAGTGTCATTGAAATGTGTATTCACTTAAGAGACCACACATGGATCCACCACTGTCATTGCATGTGTGTTCTTTTTACTAACAACAACTAGAGTCATTGCATGTGTGTTCTTTTCACATACCACATATGGATCCACCAGTGTCATTGCATGTGTGCTCTTTTCACAATCCACCTATGGATCCACCAGTCTCATTGCATATGTGTTCGTTTTACTAACAACAACCAGAGTCATTGCATGTGTGTTTGTTTTACTAACAATAACCAGAGTCATTGCATGTGTGTTCTTTTCACATACCACATATATATCCACCAGTGTCATTGCATGTGTGCTGTTTTCACAATCCACCTATGGATCTACCAGTGTCATTGCATGTGTGTTCTTTTTACTAACAACAACCAGAGTCATTGCATGTGTGTTCTCTTCAGAGACCACACATGGATCCAGCAGTGTCATTGCATGTGTGTTATTTTTACTAACAACAACCAGAGTCATTGAAATGTCTGTTCTCTTCAGAGACCACACATGGATCCACCAGTGTCATTGCATGTGTGCTCTTTTACTAACAACAACCAGAGTCATTGCATGGATGTTCTTTTCACATACCACATATGGATCCACCATTGTCATTGCATGTGTGTTGTTTTTACTAACAACAACTAGAGTCATTGCATGTATGTTCTTTTCACATACCACATATGGATCCACCAGTTTCATTGAAATGTGTGTTCTCTTCAGAGACAACACATGGATCCACCAGTGTCATTGCATGTGTGTTCTTTTTACTAACAACAACTGGAGTCATTGCATGTGTTTTCTTTTCACATACCACATATGGATCCACGAGTGTCATTACATGTGTGCTCTTTTCACAATCCACCTATGGATCCACTAGTGTGATTTCATGTGTGTTCTTTTTACTAACAACAACAAGAGTCATTGCATGTGTGCTCTTCTCACATACGACATATGGATCCACCAGTGTCATTGCATGTGTGCTCTTTTCACAATCCACCTATGGATCCACTAGTGTCATTGCATATGTGTTCGTTTTACTAACAACAACCAGAGTTATTGCATGTGTGTTCATTTTACTAACAATAACCAGAGTCATTGCATGTGTGTTCTTTTCACATACCACATATATATCCACCAGTGTCATTACATGTGTGCTGTTTTCACAATCCACCTATGGATCCACCAGTGTCATTTCATGTGTGTTTTTTTCACATACCACATATGGATCCACCAGTGTCATTGCATGTGTGCTCTTTTCACAAACCACCTATGGATCCACCAGTGTCATTGCATGTGTGCTCTTTTTACTAACAACAACTGGAGTCATTGCATGTGTGTTATTTTCACATACCACATATGGATCAACCAGTGTCATTGCATGTGTGCTCTTTTCACAATCCACCTATGGATCCACCAGTGTAATTGCATGTGTGTTATTTTTACTAACAACAACGAGAGTCATTGCATGTGTGTTATTTCCTCATACCACATATGGATCCACCAGTGCCATTGCATGTGTCCTCTTTTCACAATCCACCTATGGATCCACCAGTGTCATTGCATGTGTGTTCTTTTTACTAACAACAACCAGATTCATTGCATGTGTATTCTTTTCACATATCACATATTGATCTACTAGTGTCATTGCATGTGTGTTCTTTTTACTAACAACAACTAGAGTCATTGCATGTGTGTTCTTTTCACATACCACATATGGATCCACCAGTGTCATTGAAATGTGTGTTCTCTTCAGAGACCACACATGGATCCACCAGTGTCAATGCATGTGTGGTTTTTTTACTAACAACAACTGGAGTCGTTGCATGTGTGTTCTTTTCACATACCACATATGGATCCACCAGTGTCATTGCATGTGTGCTCTTTTCACAATCCACCTATGGATCCACCAGTGTCATTGCATATGTGTTCGTTTTACTAACAACAACCAGAGTCATTGCATGTGTGTTTGTTTTACTAACAATAACCAGAGTCATTGCATGCATGTTCTTTTCACATACCACATATATATCCACCACTGTCATTGCATGTGTGCTGTTTTCAGAATCCACCTATGGATCTACCAGTGTCATTGCATGTGCATTCTTTTTACTAACGACAACGAGTCATTGCATGTTTGTTCTCTTGAGACCACACATGGATCCTGATGTCATTGCATGTGTGTTCTTTTTACTAACAACAACCAGAGTCATTGAAATGTCTGTTCTCTTCAGAGACCACACATGGATCCACCAGTGTCATTGCATGTGTGCTCTTTTACTAACAACAACCAGAGTCATTGCATGGATGTTCTTTTCACATACCACATATGGATCCACCAGTGTCATTGCATGTGTGTTCTTTTTACTAACAACAACTGGAGTCATTGCATGTGTGTTATTTTCACATACCACATATGGATCCACCAGTGTCATTACATGTGTGTTCTTTTCGCAATCCACCTATGGATCCACTAGTGTGATTGCATGTGTGTTCTTTTTACTAACAACAACAAGAGTCATTGCATGTGTGCTCTTTTCACATACCACATATGGATCCACCAGTGTCATTGCATGTGTGCTCTTTTCTCAATCAACCTATGGATCCACTAGTGTCATTGCATATGTGTTCGTTTTACTAACAACAACCAGAGTTATTGCATGTGTGTTCATTTTACTAACAATAAGCAGAGTCATTGCATGTGTGTTCTTTTCACATACCACATATATATCCACCAGTGTCATTGCATGTGTGCTGTTTTCACAATCCACCTATGGATCCACCAGTGTCATTTCATGTGTGTTCTTTTCAGATACCACATATGGATCCACCAGCGTCATTGCATGTGTGCTCTTTTCACAAACCACCTACGGATCCACCAGTGTCATTGCATGTGTGCTCTTTTTACTAACAACAACTAGAGTCATTGCATGTGTGTTCTCTTTAGAAACCACACATGGATCCACCAGTGTCATTGCATATGTGTTCTTTTTACTAACAACAACCTGGGTCATTGCATTTGTGTTCTTTTCACATACCACATATGGATCCACCAGTGTCATTACATGTGTGTCCTTTTTACTAACAACAACTAGAGTCATTGCATGTGTGTTCTTTTCACATACCACATATGGATCCACCAGTGTCATTGAAATGTGTGTTCTCTTCAGAGACCACACATGGATCCACCAGTGGCATTGCATGTGTGTTCTTACTAACAACAACTGGAGTCATTGCATGTGTGTTCTTTTCACATACCACATATGGATCCACCAGTGTCATTGCATGTGTGCTCTTTTCACAATCCACCTATGGATCCACCAGTGTAATTGCATGTGTGTTCTTTTTACTAGCAACAACGAGAGTCATTGCATGTGTGTTATTTTCACATACCACATATGGATCCACCAGTGCCATTGCATGTGTCCTCTTTTCACAATCCACCTATGGATCCACCAGTGTCATTGCATGTGTGTTCTTTTTATTAACAACAACCAGATTCATTGCATGTGTATTCTTTTCACATACCACATATGGATCCACTAGTGTCATTGCATGTGTGTTATTTTTACTAACAACAACGAGAGTAATTGCATGTGTGTTCTTTTCACATACCACATATGGATCCACCCGTGTCATTGAAATGTGTGTTCTCTTCAGAGACCACACATGGATCCACCAGTGTCATTGCATGTGTGTTCTTTTTACTAACAACAACAGGAGTCATTGCATGTGTGTTCTTTTCACATACCACATATGGATCCACCAGTGTCATTGCATGTGTGCTCTTTTCACAATCCACCTATGGATCCACCAGTGTCATTGCATATGTGTTTGTTTTACTAACAACAACCAGAGTCATTGCATGTGTGTTTGTTTTACTAACAATAACCAGAGTCATTGCATGTGTGTTCTTTTCACATACCACATATATATCCACCAGTGTCATTGCATGTGTGATGTTTTCACAATCCACCTATGGATCTACCAGTGTCATTGCATGTGTGTTCTTTTTACTAACAACAACCAGAGTCATTGCATGTGTGTTCTCTTCAGAGACCACACATGGATCCACCAGTGTCATTGCATGTGTGTTCTTTTTACTAACATTCAGATACCACACATGGATCCACCAGTGTCATTGCATGTGTGCTCTTTTACTAACAACAACCAGAGTCATTGCATGGATGTTCTTCTCACATACCACATATGGATCCACCAGTGTCATTGCATGTGTGTTCTTTTTACTAACAACAACTAGAGTCATTGCATGTATGTTCTTTTCACATACCATATATGGATCCACCAGTGTCATTGAAATGTGTGTTCTCTTCAGAGACCACACATAGATCCACCAGTGTCATTGCATGTGTGTTCTTTTTACTAACAACAACTGGAGTCATTGCATGTGTGTTCTTTTCACATACCACTTATGGATCCACGAGTGTCATTACATGTGTGGTCTTTTCACAATCCACCTATGGATCCACTAGTGTGATTGCATGTGTGTTCTTTTTACTAACAACAACAAGAGTCATTGCATGTGTGCTCTTTTCACATACCACATATGGATCCACCAGTGTCATTGCATGTGTGCTCTTTTCACAATCCACCTATGGATCCACTAGTGTCATTGCATATGTGTTCGTTTTACTAACAACAACCAGAGTTATTGCATGTGTGTTCATTTTACTAACAATAAGCAGAGTCATTGCATGTGTGTTCTTTTCACATACCACATATATATCCACCAGTGTCATTACATGTGTGATGTTTCACAATCCACCTATGGATCCACCAGTGTCATTTCATGTGTTTTTTTTTCACATACCACATATGGATCCACCAGTGTCATTGCATGTGTGCTCTTTTCACAAACCACCTATGGATCCACCAGTGTCATTGCATGTGTGCTCTTTTTACTAACAACAACTAGAGTCATTGCATGTGTGTTCTCTTCAGAGACCACACATGGATCCACCAGTGTCATTGCATGTGTGTTCTTTTTACTAACAACAACCAGAGTCATTGAAATGTCTGTTCTCTTCAGAGACCACACATGGATCCACTAGTGTCATTGCATGTGTGTTCTTTTTACTAACAACAACCAGAGTCATTGATGGGTGTTCTTTTCACATACCACATATGGATCCACCAGTGTCATTGCATGTGTGTTCTTTTTACTAACAACAACTAGAGTCATTGCATGTGTGTTCTTTTCACATACCACATATGGATCCACCAGTATCATTGAAATGTGTGTTCTCTTCAGAGACCACACATGGATCCACCAGTGTCATTGCATGTGTGTTCTTTTTACTAACAACTGGAGTCATTGCATGTGTGTTCTTTGCACATACCACATATGGATCCACCAGTGTCATTGCATGTGTGCTCTTTTCACAATCCACCTATGGATCCACCAGTGTGATTGCATGTGTTTTCTTTTTACGAACAACAACAAGAGTCATTGAATGTGTGTTCTTTTCACATACCACATATGGATCCACCAGTGTCATTACATGTGTGTTCTTTTCACAATCCACATATGGATCCACCAGTGTCATTGCATGTGTGTTCTTTTTACTAACAACAACCAGATTGATTGCATGTGTGTTCTTTTCACATACCACATATGGATCCACCAGTGTCATTGCATGTGTGTTCTTTTTACTAACAACAACTAGAGTCATTGCATGTGTGTTCTTTTCACATACCACATATGGATCCACAAGTGTCATTGAAATGTGTGTTCTCTTTAGAGACCACACATGGATCCTGATGTCATTGCATGTGTGTTCTTTTTACTAACAACAACCAGAGTCATTGCATGTGTGTTATTTTCACATACCACATATGGATCCACTAGTGTCATTGCATGTGTGCTCTTTTCACAATCCACCTATGGATCCACCAGTGTCATTGCATGTGTGCTCTTTTTACTAACAACAACTGGAGTCATTGCATGTGTGTTCTAATCACATACCACATATGGATCCACCAGTGTCATTGCATGTGTGCTCTTTTCACAATCCACCTATGGATCCACCAGTGTAATTGCATGTGTGTTCTTTTTACTAACAACAACTAGAGTAATTGCATGTGTGTTCTTTTCACATACCACCTATGGATCCACCAGTGTTATTGCATGTGTGCTCTTTTCACAATCCACCTATGGATCCACCAGTACCATTGCATGTGTGTTCTTTTTACTAACAACAACCAGATTCATTGCATGTGTGTTCATTTCACATACCACATATGGATCCACCAGTGTCATTGCATGTGTGTTCTTTTCACATACCACATATGGATCCACAAGTGTCATTGAAATGTGTGTTCTCTTCAGAGACCACACATGGATCCACCAGTGTCATTGCATGTGTGTTCTTTTTACTAACAACAACCAGAGTCATTGCATGTGTGTTATTTTCACATACCACATATGGATCCACCAGTGTCATTGCATGTGTGCTCTTTTCACAATCCACCTATGGATCCACCAGTGTCATTGCATGTGTGTTCTTTTTACTAACAACAACCAGAGTCATTGCATGTGTGTTATTTTCACATACCACATATGGATCCACTAGTGTCATTGCATGTGTGCTCTTTTCACAATCCACCTATGGATCCACCAGTGTCATTGCATGTGTGCTCTTTTTACTAACAACAACTGGAGTCATTGCATGTGTGTTCTTTTCACATACCACATATGGATCCACCAGTGTCATTGCGTGTGTGCTCTTTCCAATATCCACCTATGGATCCACCAGTGTAATTGCATGTGTGTTCTTTTTACTAACAACAACAAGAGTAATTGCATGTGTGTTCTTTTCACATACCACCTATGGATCCACCAGTGTTATTGCATGTGTGCTCTTTTCACAATCCACCTATGGATCCACCAGTGCCATTGCATGTGTGTTCTTTTTACTAACAACAACCAGATTCATTGCATGTGTGTTCTTTTCACATACCACATATGGATCCACCAGTGTCATTGCATGTGTGTTCTTTTTACTAACAATAACTACAGTCATTGCATGTGTGTTCTTTTCACATACCACATATGGATCCACCAGTGTCATTGAAATGTGTGTTCTCTTCAGAGACCACACATGGATCCACCAGTGTCATTGCATGTGTGTTCTTTTTACTAAGAACAACTGGAGTCATTGCATGTGTGTTCTTTTCACATACCACATATGGATCCACCAGTGTTATTGCATGTGTGCTCTTTTCACAATCCTCCTACGGATCCACCAGTGTCATTGCATGTGTGTTCATTTTACTAACAACAACCAGAGTCATTGCATGTGTGTTCGTTTTGCTAACAATAACCAGAGTCATTGCATGTGTGTTCTTTTCACATACCACATATGGATCCACTAGTGTCATTGCATGTGTGCTGTTTTCACAATCCACCTATGGATCTACCGGTGTCATTTCATGTGTGTTAATTTTACTAACAACAACCAGAGTCATTGCATGTGTGTTCTTTACATACCACATATGGATCCACCAGTGTCATTGCATGTGTGCTCTTTACACAAACAACCTATGGATCCACCAGTGTCATTGCATGTGTGCTCTTTTTACTAACAACAACTAGAGTGATTGCATGTGTGTTCTCTTCAGAGACCACACATGGATCCACCAGTGTCATTACATGTGTATTCTTTTTACTAACAACAACCAGAGTCATTGAAATGTGTGTTCTCTTCAGAGACCACAAATGGATCCACCAGTGTCATTTCATGTGTGTTATTTTTACTAACAACAACCAGAGTCATTGCATGTGTGTTCTTTTTACATACCACATATGGATCCACCAGTGTCATTGCGTGTGCGCTCTTTTCACAATCCACCTATGGATCCACCAGTGTAATTGCATGTGTGTTCTTTTTACTAACAACAACTAGAGTCATTGCATGTGTGTTCTTTTCACATACCACCTATGGATCCACCAGTGTCATTGCATGTGTGCTCTTTTCACAATCCACCTATGGAATTCCTTGTGTGTTCTTTTTACTAACAACAACCAGATTCATTGCATGTGTGTTCTTTTCACATACCACATATGGATCCGCTAGTTTCATTGCATGTGTGTTCTTTTTACTAACAACAACTAGAATCATTGCATGTGTGTTCTTTTCACATACCACATATGGATCCACCAATGTCATTGAAAGGTGTGTTCTCTTCGGAGACCACACATGGATCCACCAGTGTCATTGCATGTGTGTTCTTTTTACTAACAAAACCTTGAGTCATTGCATGTGTGTTCTTTTCACATACCACATATGGATCCACCAGTGTGATTGCATGTGTGCTCTTTTCACAATCCTCCTATGGATCCACCAGTGTCATTGCATGTGTGTTCGTTTTACTAACAACAACCAGAGTCATTGCATGTGTGTTTGTTTTACTAACAATAACCAGAGTCATTGCATGTGTGTTCTTTTCACATACCACATATTGATCCAGTGTCATTGCATGTGTGCTGTTTTCACAATCCACCTATGGATCTACCAGTGTCATTTCATGTGTGTTCTTTTTACTAACAACAACCAAAGTCATTGCATGTGTGTTCTTTACATACCACATATGGATCCACCAGTGTCATTGCATGTGTGCTCTTTTCATAAACCACCTATGGATCCACCAGTATCATTGCATGTGTGTTCTTTTTACTAACAACAACAAGAGTCATTGAAATGTATGTTCTCTTTAGAGACCACACATGGATCCACCAGTGTCATTGCATGTGTGTTCTTTTTACTAACAACAGCCAGAGTCATAGCATGTGTGTTCTTTTCACCAATGTCATTGCATGTGTGTTATTTTTGCTAACAACAACTAGAGTCATTGCATGTGTGTTCTTTTCACATACCACATATGGATCCACCAGTGTCATTGAAATGTGTGTTCTCTTCACATACCACATATGGATCCACTAGTGTCATTGCATGGGTGTTCTTTTTACAAGCAACAACTAGAGTCATTGCATGTGTGTTGTTTTCACATACCACATATGGATCCACCAGTGTCATTGAAATGTGTGTTCTCTTCAGAGACTACACATGGATCCACCAGTGTCATTGCATGTGTGTTATTTTTACTAACAACAACTGGAGTCATTGCATGTGCGTTCTTTTCACATACCACATATGGATCCACCAGTGTCATTGCATGTGTGCTATTTTCACAATCCACCTATGGATCCACCAGTGTGATTGCATGTGTGTTCTTTTTACTAACAACAACAAGAGTCATTGCATGTGTGTTCTTTTGACATACCACATATGGATCCACCAGTGTCATTGGATGTGTGCTCTTTTCACAATCCACCAATGGATCCACCAGTGTCATTGCATGTGTGTTCTTTTTACTCACAACAGCCAGATTCATTGCATGTGTGTTCTTTTCACATACCACATATGGATCCACCAGTGTCATTGAAATGTGTGTTTTCTTCATAGACCACACATGGATCCACCAGTGTCATTGCATGTGTGTTCTTTTTACTAACAACAACTGGAGTCATTGCATGTGTGTTATTTTCACATACCACATATGGATCCACCAGTGTCATTGCATGTGTGCTCTTTTCGCAATCCACCTATGGATCCACCAGTGTCATTGCATGTGTCTTCGTTTTACTAATAACAACCAGAGTCATTGCATGTGTGTTTGTTTTAATAACAATAACCAGAGTCATTGCATGTGTGTTCTTTTCACATACCACATATTGATCCACCAGTGTCATTGCATGTGTGTTTTCACAATCCACCTATGGATCTACCAGCGTCATTTCATGTGTGTTCTTTTTACTAACAACAACAAGAGTCATTGCATGTGTGTTCTTTACATACCACATATGGATCCACCAGTGTCATTGCATGTGTGCTCTTTTCATAAACCACCTATGGATCCACCAGTGTCATTGAATGTGAGATCTTTTACTAACAACAACGAGTCATTGCATGTGTGTTCTCTTGAGACCACACATGGATCCACCAATATCATTGCATGTGTGTTCTTTTTACTAACAACAAGAGTCATTGAAATGTATGCTCTCTTTAGAGACCACACATGGATCCAACAGTGTCGTTGCATGTGTGTTCTTTTACTAACAACAGCAGTCATAGCATGTGTGTTCTTTTCACCAATGTCATTGCATGTGTGTTCTTTTGCTAACAACAACTAGAGTCATTGCATGTGTTCTTTTCACATACCACACATGGATCCACAGTGTCATTGAAATGTGTTCTCTTCACATACCACATATGGATCAACTAGTGTCATTGCATGGGTGTTCTTTTTACAAGCAACAACTAGAGTCATTGCATGTGTGTTGTTTTCACATACCACATATGGATCCACCAGTGTCATTGAAATGTGTGTTCTCTTCAGAGACTACACATGGATCCACCAGTGTCATTGCATGTGTGTTCTTTTTACTAACAACAACTGGAGTCATTGCATGTGTGTTCTTTTCACATACCACATATGGATCCACCAGTGTCATTGCATGTGTGCTCTTTTCACAATCCACCTATGGATCCACCAGTGTGATTGCATGTGTGTTCTTTTTACTAACAACAACAAGAGTCATTGCATGTGTGTTCTTTTGACATACCACATATGGATCCACCAGTGTCATTGGATGTGTGCTCTTTTCACAATCCACCAATGGATCCACCAGTGTCATTGCATGTGTGTTCTTTTTACTCACAACAGCCAGATTCATTGCATGTGTGTTCTTTTCACATACCACATATGGATCCACCAGTGTCATTGAAATGTGTGTTCTCTTCATAGACCACACATGGATCCACCGGTGTCATTGCATGTGTGTTCTTTTTACTAACAACAACTGGAGTCATTGCATGTGTGTTATTTTCACATACCACATATGGATCCACCAGTGTCATTGCATGTGTGCTCTTTTCGCAATCCACCTATGGATCCACCACTGTCATTACATGTGTGTTCTTTTTACTAAGAACAACCAGAGTCATTGCTTGTGTGTTCTTTTCACATTCCACATATGGATCCACCAGTGTCATTGCATGTATGCTCTTTTCACAATCCACATATGGATCCACCAGTGTCATTGCATGTGTGTTCTTTACATACCACATATGGATCCACCAGTGTCATTGCATGTGTGCTCTTTTCATAAACCACCTATGGATCCACCAGTATCATTGCATGTGTGTTCTTTTTACTAACAACAACAAGAGTCATTGAAATGTATGTTCTCTTTAGAGACCACACATGGATCCACCAGTGTCATTGCATGTGTGTTCTTTTTACTAACAACAGCCAGAGTCATAGCATGTGTGTTCTTTTCACCAATGTCATTGCATGTGTGTTATTTTTGCTAACAACAACTAGAGTCATTGCATGTGTGTTCTTTTCACATACCACATATGGATCCACCAGTGTCATTGAAATGTGTGTTCTCTTCACATACCACATATGGATCCACTAGTGTCATTGCATGGGTGTTCTTTTTACAAGCAACAACTAGAGTCATTGCATGTGTGTTGTTTTCACATACCACATATGGATCCACCAGTGTCATTGAAATGTGTGTTCTCTTCAGAGACTACACATGGATCCACCAGTGTCATTGCATGTGTGTTATTTTTACTAACGACAACTGGAGTCATTGCATGTGCGTTCTTTTCACATACCACATATGGATCCACCAGTGTCATTGCATGTGTGCTCTTTTCACAATCCACCTATGGATCCACCAGTGTGATTGCATGTGTGTTCTTTTTACTAACAACAACAAGAGTCATTGCATGTGTGTTCTTTTGACATACCACATATGGATCCACCAGTGTCATTGGATGTGTGCTCTTTTCACAATCCACCAATGGATCCACCAGTGTCATTGCATGTGTGCTCTTTTTACTCACAACAGCCAGATTCATTGCATGTGTGTTCTTTTCACATACCACATATGGATCCACCAGTGTCATTGAAATGTGTGTTTTCTTCATAGACCACACATGGATCCACCAGTGTCATTGCATGTGTGTTCTTTTTACTAACAACAACTGGAGTCATTGCATGTGTGTTATTTTCACATACCACATATGGATCCACCAGTGTCATTGCATGTGTGCTCTTTTCGCAATCCACCTATGGATCCACCAGTGTCATTGCATGTGTGTTCGTTTTACTAATAACAACCAGAGTCATTGCATGTGTGTTTGTTTTAATAACAATAACCAGAGTCATTGCATGTGTGTTCTTTTCACATACCACATATTGATCCACCAGTGTCATTGCATGTGTGCTGTTTTCACAATCCACCTATGGATCTACCAGTGTCATTTCATGTGTGTTCTTTTTACTAACAACAACAAGAGTCATTGCATGTGTGTTCTTTACATACCACATATGGATCCACCAGTGTCATTGCATGTGTGCTCTTTTCATAAACCACCTATGGATCCACCAGTGTCATTGCATGTGTGATCTTTTTACTAACAACAACCAGAGTCATTGCATGTGTGTTCTCTTCAGAGACCACACATGGATCCACCAGTATCATTGCATGTGTGTTCTTTTTACTAACAACAACAAGAGTCATTGAAATGTATGTTCTCTTTAGAGACCACACATGGATCCACCAGTGTCGTTGCATGTGTGTTCTTTTTACTAACAACAGCCAGAGTCATAGCATGTGTGTTCTTTTCACCAATGTCATTGCATGTGTGTTCTTTTTGCTAACAACAACTAGAGTCATTGCATGTGTGTTCTTTTCACATACCACATATGGATCCACCAGTGTCATTGAAATGTGTGTTCTCTTCACATACCACATATGGATCAACTAGTGTCATTGCATGGGTGTTCTTTTTACAAGCAACAACTAGAGTCATTGCATGTGTGTTGTTTTCACATACCACATATGGATCCACCAGTGTCATTGAAATGTGTGTTCTCTTCAGAGACTACACATGGATCCACCAGTGTCATTGCATGTGTGTTCTTTTTACTAACAACAACTGGAGTCATTGCATGTGTGTTCTTTTCACATACCACATATGGATCCACCAGTGTCATTGCATGTGTGCTCTTTTCACAATCCACCTATGGATCCACCAGTGTGATTGCATGTGTGTTCTTTTTACTAACAACAACAAGAGTCATTGCATGTGTGTTCTTTTGACATACCACATATGGATCCACCAGTGTCATTGGATGTGTGCTCTTTTCACAATCCACCAATGGATCCACCAGTGTCATTGCATGTGTGTTCTTTTTACTCACAACAGCCAGATTCATTGCATGTGTGTTCTTTTCACATACCACATATGGATCCACCAGTGTCATTGAAATGTGTGTACTATTAATATACCACAAATGGATACACAGTGTCATTGCATGTGTGTTCTTTTACTAACAACAACTGAGTCATTGCATGTGTGTTATTTTCACATACCACATATGGATCCACCGGTGTCATTGCATGTGTGCTCTTTTCGCAATCCACCTATGGATCCACCACTGTCATTGCATGTGTGCTCTTTTACTAAGAACAACCAGTCATTTCTTGTTTTTTATTTTCTCATTCCACATATGGATCCACCAGTGTCATTGCATGTTTGCTCTTTTCACAATCCACATATGGATCCACCAGTGTCATTGCTTGTGTGTTCTTTTTACTAACAACAAACTAGAGTCATTGCATGTGTGTTCTTTTCACATACCACATATGGATCCACCAGTGTCATTGCATGTGTTCTCTTATCACAATCCACCTATGGATCTACCAGTGTCATTGCATATGTGTTCGTTTTACTAACAACAACCAGAGTCATTGCATGTGTGTTCGTTTTACTAACAATCACCAGAGTCATTGCATGTGTGTTCTTTTCACATACCACATATATATCCACAAGTGTCATTGCATGTGTGTTGTTTTCACAATCCACCTATGGATCTACCAGTGTCATTGCATGTGTGTTCTTTTCAGAGACCACACATGGATCCACCAGTGTCATTGCATGTGTGTTCTTTTTACTAACAACAACCAGAGTCATTGAAATGTACATTCTCTTCAGCGACCACACATGGATCCACCAGTGTCATTGCATGTGTGCTCTTTTACTAACAACAACTAGAGTCATTGCATGGATGTTATTTTCACATACCACATATGGATCCACCAGTGTTATTGCATGTGTGTTCTTTTTACTAACAACAACTAGAGTCATTGCATGTATGTTCTTTTCACATACCACATATGGATCCACCAGTGTCATTGAAATGTGTGTTCTCTTTAGAGACCACACATGGATCCACCAGTGTCAATGCATGTGTGTTCTTTTTACTAACAACAACTAGACTCATTGCATACTTTGTTATTTTCACATACCACATATGGATCCACCAGTGTCATTGCATGTTTGCTCTTTTCACATTCCACCTATGGATCCACCAGTGTCATTGCATGTGTGTTCGTTTTACTAATAACAACCAGAGTCATTGCATGTGTGTTTGTTTTAATAACAATAACCAGAGTCATTGCATGTGTGTTCTTTTCACATACCACATATTGATCCACCAGTGTCATTGCATGTGTGCTGTTTTCACAATCCACCTATGGATCTACCAGTGTCATTTCATGTGTGTTCTTTTTACTAACAACAACAAGAGTCATTGCATGTGTGTTCTTTACATACCACATATGGATCCACCAGTGTCATTGCATGTGTGCTCTTTTCATAAACCACCAATGGATCCACCAGTGTCATTGCATGAGTGTTATTATTAGTAACAACAACCAGAGTCATTGCATGTGTGTTCTCTTGAGAGACCACACATGGATCCTGATATCATTGCATGTGTGTTCTTTTTACTAACAACAACAAGAGTCATTGAAATGTATGTTCTCTTTAGAGACCACACATGGATCCACCAGTGTCGTTGCATGTGTGTTCTTTTTACTAACAACAGCCAGAGTCATAGCATGTGTGTTCTTTTCACCAATGTCATTGCATGTGTGGTCTTTTTGCTAACAAAAACTAGAGTCATTGCATGTGTTCTTTTCACATACCACATATGGATCCACCAGTGTCATTGAAATGTGTGTTCTCTTCACATACCACATATGGATCAACTAGTGTCATTGCATGGGTATTCTTTTTACAAGCAACAACTAGAGTCATTGCATGTGTGTTGTTTTCACATACCACATATGGATCCACCAGTGTCATTGAAATGTGTGTTCTCTTCAGAGACTACACATGGATCCACCAGTGTCATTGCATGTGTGTTCTTTTTACTAACAACAACTGGAGTCATTGCATGTGTGTTCTTTTCACATACCACATATGGATCCACCAGTGTCATTGCATGTGTGCTCTTTTCACAATCCACCTATGGATCCACCAGTGTGATTGCATGTGTGTTCTTTTTACTAACAACAACAAGAGTCATTGCATGTGTGTTCTTTTGACATACCACATATGGATCCACCAGTGTCATTGGATGTGTGCTCTTTTCACAATCCACCAATGGATCCACCAGTGTCATTGCATGTGTGTTCTTTTTACTCACAACAGCCAGATTCATTGCATGTGTGTTCTTTTCACATACCACATATGGATCCACCAGTGTCATTGAAATGTGTGTTCTCTTCATAGACCACACATGGATCCACCGGTGTCATTGCATGTGTGTTCTTTTTACTAACAACAACTGGAGTCATTGCATGTGTGTTATTTTCACATACCACATATGGATCCACCAGTGTCATTGCATGTGTGCTCTTTTCGCAATCCACCTATGGATCCACCACTGTCATTACATGTGTGTTCTTTTTACTAAGAACAACCAGAGTCATTGCTTGTGTGTTCTTTTCACATTCCACATATGGATCCACCAGTGTCATTGCATGTATGCTCTTTTCACAATCCACATATGGATCCACCAGTGTCATTGCTTGTGTGTTCTTTTTACTAACAACAAACTAGAGTCATTGCATGTGTGTTCTTTTCACATACCACATATGGATCCACCAGTGTCATTGCATGTGTTCTCTTTTCACAATCCACCTATGGATCTACCAGTGTCATTGCATATGTGTTCGTTTTACTAACAACAACCAGAGTCATTGCATGTGTGTTCGTTTTACTAACAATCACCAGAGTCATTGCATGTGTGTTCTTTTCACATACCACATATATATCCACAAGTGTCATTGCATGTGTGTTGTTTTCACAATCCACCTATGGATCTACCAGTGTCATTGCATGTGTGTTCTTTTCAGAGACCACACATGGATCCACCAGTGTCATTGCATGTGTGTTCTTTTTACTAACAACAACCAGAGTCATTGAAATGTCTGTTCTCTTCAGCGACCACACATGGATCCACCAGTGTCATTGCATGTGTGCTCTTTTACTAACAACAACTAGAGTCATTGCATGGATGTTATTTTCACATACCACATATGGATCCACCAGTGTTATTGCATGTGTGTTCTTTTTACTAACAACAACTAGAGTCATTGCATGTATGTTCTTTTCACATACCACATATGGATCCACCAGTGTCATTGAAATGTGTGTTCTCTTTAGAGACCACACATGGATCCACCAGTGTCAATGCATGTGTGTTCTTTTTACTAACAACAACTAGACTCATTGCATACTTTGTTATTTTCACATACCACATATGGATCCACCAGTGTCATTGCATGTTTGCTCTTTTCACATTCCACCTATGGATCCACCAGTGTCATTGCATGTGTGTTCGTTTTACTAATAACAACCAGAGTCATTGCATGTGTGTTTGTTTTAATAACAATAACCAGAGTCATTGCATGTGTGTTCTTTTCACATACCACATATTGATCCACCAGTGTCATTGCATGTGTGCTGTTTTCACAATCCACCTATGGATCTACCAGTGTCATTTCATGTGTGTTCTTTTTACTAACAACAACAAGAGTCATTGCATGTGTGTTCTTTACATACCACATATGGATCCACCAGTGTCATTGCATGTGTGCTCTTTTCATAAACCACCTATGGATCCACCAGTGTCATTGCATGTGTGATCTTTTTACTAACAACAACCAGAGTCATTGCATGTGTGTTCTCTTCAGAGACCACACATGGATCCACCAGTATCATTGCATGTGTGTTCTTTTTACTAACAACAACAAGAGTCATTGAAATGTATGTTCTCTTTAGAGACCACACATGGATCCACCAGTGTCGTTGCATGTGTGTTCTTTTTACTAACAACAGCCAGAGTCATAGCATGTGTGTTCTTTTCACCAATGTCATTGCATGTGTGTTCTTTTTGCTAACAACAACTAGAGTCATTGCATGTGTGTTCTTTTCACATACCACATATGGATCCACCAGTGTCATTGAAATGTGTGTTCTCTTCACATACCACATATGGATCAACTAGTGTCATTGCATGGGTATTCTTTTTACAAGCAACAACTAGAGTCATTGCATGTGTGTTGTTTTCACATACCACATATGGATCCACCAGTGTCATTGAAATGTGTGTTCTCTTCAGACTACACATGGATCCACCAGTGTCATTGCATGTGTGTTCTTTTTACTAACAACAACTGGAGTCATTGCATGTGTGTTCTTTTCACATACCACATATGGATCCACCAGTGTCATTGCATGTGTGCTCTTTTCACAATCCACCTATGGATCCACCAGTGTGATTGCATGTGTGTTCTTTTTACTAACAACAACAAGAGTCATTGCATGTGTGTTCTTTTGACATACCACATATGGATCCACCAGTGTCATTGGATGTGTGCTCTTTTCACAATCCACCAATGGATCCACCAGTGTCATTGCATGTGTGTTCTTTTTACTCACAACAGCCAGATTCATTGCATGTGTGTTCTTTTCACATACCACATATGGATCCACCAGTGTCATTGAAATGTGTGTTCTCTTCATAGACCACACATGGATCCACCAGTGTCATTGCATGTGTGTTCTTTTTACTAACAACAACTGGAGTCATTGCATGTGTGTTATTTTCACATACCACATATGGATCCACCAGTGTCATTGCATGTGTGCTCTTTTCGCAATCCACCTATGGATCCACCACTGTCATTACATGTGTGTTCTTTTTACTAAGAACAACCAGAGTCATTGCTTGTGTGTTCTTTTCACATTCCACATATGGATCCACCAGTGTCATTGCATGTATGCTCTTTTCACAATCCACATATGGATCCACCAGTGTCATTGCATGTGTGTTCTTTTTACTAACAACAAACTAGAGTCATTGCATGTGTGTTCTTTTCACATACCACATATGGATCCACCAGTGTCATTGCATGTGTTCTCTTTTCACAATCCACCTATGGATCCACCAGTGTCATTGCATATGTGTTCGTTTTACTAACAACAACCAGAGTCATTGCATGTGTGTTCGTTTTACTAACAATCACCAGAGTCATTGCATGTGTGTTCTTTTCACATACCACATATATATCCACAAGTGTCATTGCATGTGTGTTGTTTTCACAATCCACCTATGGATCTACCAGTGTCATTGCATGTGTGTTCTTTTCAGAGACCACACATGGATCCACCAGTGTCATTGCATGTGTGTTCTTTTTACTAACAACAACCAGAGTCATTGAAATGTCTGTTCTCTTCAGCGACCACACATGGATCGACCAGTGTCATTGCATGTGTGCTCTTTTACTAACAACAACTAGAGTCATTGCATGGATGTTATTTTCACATACCACATATGGATCCACCAGTGTTATTGCATGTGTGTTCTTTTTACTAACAACAACTAGAGTCATTGCATGTATGTTCTTTTCACATACCACATATGGATCCACCAGTGTCATTGAAATGTGTGTTCTCTTTAGAGACCACACATGGATCCACCAGTGTCATTGCATGTGTGTTCTTTTTACTAACAACAATTGGAGTCATTGCATGTGTGTTCTTTGCACACACCACATATGGATCCACCAGTGTCATTGCATGTGTGCTCTTTTCACAATCCACCTATGGATCCACCAGTGTGATTGCATGTGTGTTCTTTTTACTAACAACAACAAGAGTCATTGCATGTGTGTTCTTTTCACATACCACATATGGATCCACCAGTGTCATTGCATGTTTTCTCTTTTCACAATCCACCTATGGATCCACCAGTGTCATTGCATGTGTCTTCTTTTTAATAACAACAACTAGATTCATTGCATGTGTGTTCTTTTCACATACCACATATGGATCCACCAGTGTCATTGCATGTGTGTTCTTTTTACTAACAACAACTAGATTCATCGCATGTGTGTTCTTTCCACATACCACATATGGATCCACAAGTGTCATTGAAGTGTGTGTTCTCTTTAGAGACCACACATGGATCCACCAGTGTCATTGCATGTGTGTTCTTTTTACTAACAACAACTGGACTCATTGCATGTTTGTTATTTTCACACACCACAAATTGATCCACCAGTGTCATTGCATCTGTGCTCTTTTCAAAATCCACCTATGGATCCACCAGTGTCATTGCATGTGTGTTCTTTTTACTAACAACAACCAGAGTCATTGCATGTGTGTTCTTTTCACATACCACCTATGGATCCACCAGTGTCATTGCATGTGTGCTCTTTTCACAATCCACATATGGATCCACCAGTGTCATTGCATGTGTGTTCTTTTCACATACCACATATGGATCCACCTGTGTCATTGCATGTGTGCCCTTTTCACAATCCACCTATGGATCCACCAGTGTCATTGCATGTGTGTTCTTTTTACTAACAACAACCAGAGTCATTGCATGTGTGTTCTTTTCACATTCCACATATGGATCCACTAGTGTCATTGCATGTGTGCTCTTTTCACAATCCAAATATGGATCCACCAGTGTCATTGCATGTGTGTTCTTTTTACTAACAACAACTAGAGTCATTGCATGTGTGTTCTTTTCACATACCACCTATGGATCCAATAGTGTTATTGCATGTGTGCTCTTTTCACAATCCACCTATGGATCCACCAGTGCCATTGCATGTGTGTTCTTTTTACTAACAACAACCAGATTCATTACATGTGTGTTCTTTTCACATACCACATATGGATCCACCAGTGTCATTGCATGTGTGTTCTTTTTACTAACAACAACTAGAGTCATTGCATGTGTGTTCTTTTCACATACCACATATGGATCCACCAGTGTCATTGAAATGTGTGTTCTCTTTAGAGACCACACATGGATCGACCAGTGTCATTGCATGTGTGTTCTTTTTACTAACAACAACTGGAGTCATTGCATGTGTGTTCTTTTCACATACCACATATGGATCCACCAGTGTCATTGCATGTGTGCTCTTTTCACAATCCTCCTATGGATACACCAGTGTCATTGCATGTGTGTCGTTTTAATAACAACAACCAGAGTCATTGCATGTGTGTTCGTTTTACTAACAATAACCAGAGTCATTGCATGTGTGTTCTTTTCACATACCACATATGGATCCACCAGTGTCATTGCATGTGTGCTGTTTTCACAATCCACCTATGGATCTACCAGTGTCATTTCATGTGTGTTCTTTTTACTAACAACAACCAGAGTCATTGCATGTGCGTTCTTTACATACCACATATGGATCCACCAGTGTCATTGCATGTGTGATCTTTTCACAAACCACCTATGGATCCACCAGTGTCATTGCATGTGTGCTCTTTTTACTAACAACAACTAGAGTCATTGCATGTGTGTTGTCTTCAGAGACCACACATGGATCCACCAGTGTCATTACATGTGTGTCCTTTTTACTAACAACAACCAGAGTCATTCAAATGTGTGTTCTCTTTAGAGACCACAAATGGATCCACCAGTGTCATTTCATGTGTGTTATTTTTACTAACAACAACCAGAGTCATTGCATGTGTTGTCTTTTCACATACCACATATGGATCCACCAGTGTCATTGCGTGTGTGCTCTTTTCACAATCCACCTATGGATCCACCAGTGTAATTGCATGTGTGTTCTTTTTACTAACAATAAGTAGAGTCATTGCATCTGTGTTCTTTTCACATACCACTTACGGATCCACCAGTGTCATTGCATGTGTGCTCTTTTCACAATCCACCTATGGATCCACCAGTGTCATTGCATGTGTGTTCTTTTTACTAACAACAACCAGATTCATTGCATGTGTGTTCTTTTTACTAACAACAACTAGAGTCATTGCATGTGTGTTCTTTTCACATACCACATATGGATCCACCAGTGTCATTGAAATGTGTGTTGTCTTCAGAGACCACACATGGATCCACCAGTGTCATTGCATGTGTGTTCTTTTTACTAACAACAACTGGAGTCATTGCATGTGTGTTCTTTTCACATACCACATATGGATCCACGAGTGTCATTGCATGTGTGCTCTTTTCAGAATCCTCCTATGGATCCACCAGTGTCATTGCATGTGTGCTATTTTTACTAACAACAACTAGAGTCATTGCATGTGTGTTCTCTTCAAAGACCACACATGGATCCACAAGTGTCATTACATGTGTGTTCTTTTGACTAACAACAACCAGAGTCATGGAAATGTCTGTTCACTTCAGAGACCACACATGGATCCACCAGTGTCATTGCATGTGTGTTCTTTTTACTAACAACAACCAGAGTCATTGCATGGGTGTTCTTTTCACATGCCACATATGGATCCACCAGTGTCATTGCATGTGTGTTCTTTTTACTAACAACAACTAGAGTCATTGCATGTGTGTTCTTTTCACATACCACATATGGATCCACCAGTGTAATTGAAATGTGTGTTCTCTTCAGAGACCACACATGGCTCCACCAGTGTCATTGCATGTGTGTTCTTTTTAATAACAACAACTGGAGTCATTGCATGTGTGTTCTTTGCACATACCACATATGGATCCACCAGTGTCATTGCACGTGTGCTCTTTTCACAATCCACCTATGGATCCACCAGTGTGATTGCATGTGTGTTCTTTGTACTAACAACGACAAGAGTCATTGCATGTGTGTTCTTTTCACATACCACATATGGATCCAGCAGTGTCATTGCATGTGTGCTCATTTCACAATCCACCTATGGATCCACCAGTGTCATTGCATGTGTGTTCTTTTTACTAACAACAACCAGATTCATTGCATGTGTGTTCTTTTCACATACCACATATGGATCCACCAGTGTCATTGCAAGTGTGTTCTTTTTACTAACAACAACTGGACTCATTGCATGTTTGTTATTTTCACATACCACATATGGATCCACCAGTGTCATTGCATGTGTGCTCTTTTCACATTCCACCTATGGATCCACCAGTGTCATTGCATGTGTGTTCTTTTTACTAACAACAACCATAGTCATTGCATGTGTGTTCTTTTCACATACCACATATGGATCCACCAGTGTCATTGCATGTGTGCTCTTTTCACAATCCACCTTTGGATCCACCAGTGTCATTACATGTGTGTTCTTTTTACTAACAACAACCAGAGTCATTGCATGTGTGTTCTTTTCACATTCCACATATGGATCCACCAATGTCATTGCATGTGTGCTCTTTTCACAATCCACATATGGATCCACCAGTGTCATTGCATGTGTGCTCTTTTTACTAACAACAACTGGAGTCATTGCATGTGTGTTCTTTTCACATACCACATATGGATCCACCAGTGTCATTGCGTGTGTGCTCTTTCCAATATCCACCTATGGATCCACCAGTGTAATTGCAGGTGTGTTCTTTTTACTAACAACAACTAGAGTAATTGCATGTGTGTTCTTTTCACATACCACCTATGGATCCACCAGTGTTATTGCATGTGTGCTCTTTTCACAATCCACCTATGGATCCACCAGTGCCATTGCATGTGTGTTCTTTTTACTAACAACAACCAGATTCATTGCATGTGTGTTCTTTTCACATACCACATATGGATCCACCAGTGTCATTGCATGTGTGTTCTTTTTACTAACAATAACTACAGTCATTGCATGTGTGTTCTTTTCACATACCACATATGGATCCACCAGTGTCATTGAAATGTGTGTTCTCTTCAGAGACCACACATGGATCCTGATGTCATTGCATGTGTGTTCTTTTTACTAACAACAACTGGAGTCATTGCATGTGTGTTCTTTTCACATACCACATATGGATCCACCAGTGTCATTGCATGTGTGCTCTTTTCACAATCCTCCTACGGATCCACCAGTGTCATTGCATGTGTGTTCATTTTACTAACAACAACCAGAGTCATTGCATGTGTGTTCATTTTGCTAACAATAACCAGAGTCATTGCATGTGTGTTCTTTTCACATACCACATATGGATCCACTAGTGTCATTGCATGTGTGCTGTTTTCACATTCCTCCTATGGATCCACCAGTGTCATTGCATGTGTGTTCGTTTTACTAACAACAACCAGAGTCATTGCATGTGTGTTTGTTTTACTAACAATAACCAGAGTCATTGCATGTGTGTTCTTTTCACATACCACATATTGATCCACCAGTGTCATTGCATGTGTGCTGTTTTCACAATCCACCAATGGATCTACCAGTGTCATTTCATGTGTGTTCTTTTTACTAACAACAACCAAAGTCATTGCATGTGTGTTATTTACATACCACATATGGATCCACCAGTGTCATTGCATGTGTGCTCTTTTCATAAACCACCTATGGATCCACCAGTGTCATTGCATGTGTGATCTTTTTACTAACAACAACCAGAGTCGTTGCATGTGTGTTCTCTTCAGAGACCACACATGGATCCACCAGTATCATTGCATGTGTGTTCTTTTTACTAACAACAACAAGAGTCATTGAAATGTACGTTCTCTTTAGAGACCACACATGGATCCACCAGTGTCATTGCATGTGTGTTCTTTTTACTAACAATGTACCAGTCATAGCATGTGTGTTCTTTTCACCAATGTCATTGCATGTATGTTCTTTTTGCTAACAACAACTAGAGTCATTGCATGTGTGTTCTTTTCACATACCACATATGGATCCACCAGTGTCATTGAAATGTGTGTTCTCTTCACATACCACATATGGATCCACTAGTGTCATTGCATGGGTGTTCTTTTTACAAGCAACAACTAGAGTCATTGCATGTGTGTTGTTTTCACATACCACATATGGATCCACCAGTGTCATTGAAATGTGTGTTCTCTTGAGAGACTACATGGATCCACCTGTGTCATTGCATGTGTGTTATTTTACTAACGACAAGCTGAGTCATTGCATGTGTGTTCTTTTCACATACCACATATGGATCCACCAGTGTTATTGCATGTGTGCTCTTTTCACAATCCACCTATGGATCCACCAGTGTGATTGCATGTGTGTTCTTTTTACTAACAACTAGAGTCATTGCATGTGTGTTCTTTTCACATACCACATATGGATCCACTAGTGTCATTGCATGTGTGCTCTTTTCACAATCCACCAATGGATCCACCAGTGTCATTGCATGTGTGTTCTTTTTACTCACAACAGCCAGATTCATTGCATGTGTGTTCTTTTCACATACCACATATGGATCCACCAGTGTCATTGAAATGTGTGTTCTCTTCATAGACCACACATGGATCCACCAGTGTCATTGCATGTGTGTTCTTTTAAATAACAACAACTCGGTCATTGCATGTGTGTTATTTTCACATACCACATATGTATCCACAGTGTCATTGCATGTGTGCTCTTTATAATCCACTATGGATCCACAGTGTCATTGCATGTGTGTTCGTTTTACTAATAACAACGAGTCATTGCATGTCATTTGTTTTAATAACAATAACTAGAGTCATTGCATGTGTGTTCTTTTCACATACCACATATTGATCCACAGTGTCATTGCATGTGCTGTTTTGAGAATCCACCTATGAATCTACAGTGTCATTTCATGTGTGTTCTTTTACTAACAACAACAAGAGTCATTGCATGTGTGTTCTTTACATACCACATATGGATCCACCAGTGTCATTGCATGTGTGCTCTTTTCACATACCACCTATGGATCCACCAGTGTCCTTGCATGTGTGATCTTTTTTACTAACAACAACAGAGTCATTGCATGTGTGTTCTCTTGGAGACCACATGGATCCACCGATATCATTGCATGTGTGTTCTTTTTACTAACAACAACAAGAGTCATTGAAATGTATGTTCTCTTTAGAGACCACACATGGATCCACCGTGTCGTTGCATGTGTGTTATTTTTACTTACAACAGTCCTTAGTCATAGCATGTGTGTTCTTTTCACCAATGTCATTGCATGTGTGTTCTTTTTGCTAACAACAACTAGAGTCATTGCATGTGTGTTCTTTTCACATACCACATATGGATCCACCAAGTGTCATTGAAATGTGTTCTCTTCACATACCACATATGGATCCACTAGTGTCATTGCATGGGTGTTCTTTTACAAGCAACAACTAGAGTCATTGCATGTGTGTTGTTTTCACATACCACATATGGATCCACCAAGGTCATTGAAATGTGTGTTCTCTTCAGAGACTACACATGGATCCACAGTGTCATTGCATGTGTGTTCTTTTACTAACAACAACCTGAGTCATTGCATGTGTGTTCTTTTCAGAGACCACATATGGATCCACCAGTGTCATTGCATGTGTGCTCTTTACACAATCCACCTATGGATCCACAGTGTGATTGCATGTGTGTTCTTTTACTAACAACAACAAGAGTCATTGCATGTGTGTTCTTTTGACATACCACATATGGATCCCACAGTGTCATT